>CM039679.1:235027843-235367080 GCA_022537955.1 Schmidtea mediterranea
AAGTGGGTTATTTTTATTACCTTTCCATTTCTGTGTGCTCATTCCTATAAACAGGGTCCAGTGTGGAATTTTGAATGGATTTATAACATGTCCCATAAGTCATAGTATACGACGTTTGGTTATTATTATCTCGAATTGTATTAATAGGGGATAATTTTATAAATTTCGTTGTACAAGAGACAAAAATAAATTTGACGATAAAGTTTCCACCGTGCGGTCACCTCAGGTTGTTTCTTTGGCCTCATTATGGCACTTCCAATAATTTTAAAAAACCATGCTCTCATTTTGCACCACACTCAAGGAAGTTGTAGTTAGTCCTACCTTTTCCCATGTCCTAAATGAAACAGTATTTTTAAGAAAAAAGATTGTTTACAGATTGTTAACGACTTTTTCACGAGATAATGCCTTTAACAACGCCTTCTCGCTCGGTGAGGCATCGGCTTTGCCCAGCATCTTAAGTGACATAAGCTGTTGTTTTCGATTAATAACAAAGTAGGTTATTTGATTGTTAGATCATTCCTTAGATACCTTCATTCCAATCTTTGCCTGGACTCCGAGGCTGCTAACTTTTCCGCAATGGAAACAACCAAGTTTTTTATCATGGATAGATAGCCAGTCATATTTTGTACAGAACTCATTTTTTAGATCCAAAGTCCAGCCGGTAGGCTAGTCAGCATCATCAGGTTGTAGTTGCTCAATAGCAGCAGATGATTCAAAAAAGCTATCTGAAGACATTATTTCAGAAAGTTCCGTTATGGTTTCTTCTGTGACACCAATATTTACCGGTATTTCTTCTCTCAATCTGCTATTTTTATTTCACGGAAAATAGTTTGATTGCGAAGCCGAAAAGAAATCAAAAATCTTCTTTATTTTTAAAGTGAGATAAATTAATTATATTCTAAGTAATTAATTATAAGTAATTAATTATAAATCTTTTACTTATAACGTTTAAAAGCAGCGTGGCCGGAAATGAGTTATCAATTAATGACGTCATATTAACAGTGTGTTTATAAATTGTGGTTGCCTGGACTCGTTTCAGGTGCCAGGTACTCGTTTTTAATGTGGAAATAAGATTTTAATTGACGGCACAATATCGAACGGTCTGCAAGCGCACTTGCACAGCGTTAATAACAAACATTACCTTATCTGAGTTATACGCAATTGAGAACTAATCGGTACAAAGCGACGCTAGAACATTTTTGCTATTCGTATTTAAGTGTTAACTTATAGACGAAAATGTAAAATTCTTATTATTAGTATAATAAATTACAATAAAAATTTAAAACACTTAAAAGTTAAAATTAATAATATTTATTTTTTATAAGTTGGAAATTGTGCTGGTACGCCGTACCGGTGCGTACCGTCACAAAAAAAGTACTGCTGTCAAAAATCAACCAATAAACTGTTTAATTTTTATTTAAATTTATAGAAACGGTTATTGTAGGAGCGTTTTCACAACCCCATTGAGGTTTCTCTTTTATCATGATTGTTGAATGATTGTTGCTCTTCTGTTTGACTTTAAACGGCATTATAGATGGAGTAAAAGATATTCTTTTCTTTCTTACTCTTATGCGACATTATAAATGAGTGTTGAATGAAATAATATTTCTTATTTCTGCTTCTTTGTGATTGTACTTTTCTCTATGACTTGTATTATTTAAGTCTTTCTGATAACCAGCCTCGATTTATTGATGGTCTGGTGTCGGAGTTTACTGGAGAAGAGAGCTGAGTTGCTTAATTGCTGTTTCACGACTGCTTCTTCTTCGAATAACTAGAATAAATCCAGACGGTAAACATATTATTTTGATGACTTGCATGCTTGTGATGTTAAAGAAAAAATATTTATCAGACAATATATATATATATATATTAAATTTAAGTAAAAATTTAACTAATTTGATGAGAGTGATGAGGACTCGATCATCGTGAACCAAAACCAATAAATGAAATTGAAAGTGTCAATAATAGAAATAAACTCAACTTCACATTACGGTTTCGTAGCATCTTGGAATTACTTCATGAATAACTTTTCTAAAACACATTGTTAGGTGTTCGCCTTTCGTATTTTAGTCTAGAAACAGTAAATATATCCATAAATTTTATTTCAATCAAAAATAATTATCTCTCTTTATTATTACTATTTAAACAAAATAAAATAATTCATTTTACCATTTATAAATTTAATATTTTAAATTCAATTTAAAATATTTTTATAAAAATTAAACTTTAAAAATTTCAACAGGTATCAGTTTTCCTTATATCCCCTTTCTTAAGAAATGTTTTAAGTTTCTCCGCATTTCTTTCGATCTTTTTACCATCTTCGTTTCTTAGGATATACCGTCTGTCATGGACTTTCTCGATCAGTTTATATATGGTCCCTCACATCTATCTTGGCTTTTATTGCGTGTTTTTACTTTTATTAATACGTCTTCTCCAATCTTGAACTTTTTTCTTGTTTTTTCTTCTGATTCTTATTTTATCTGTCTTTCTTCGGACTTATACCATCTTTCCCTGCTTATCCGTCTTCCTTCTTTCCCGTAAAGTAGCATTTATCAGTTCTAGGGTTGTGCTGAATTGTCTTTCTATTTGTCCATTTTGTTTTAGTGGTGAATTGGGCTCGAAAAACATAACTTAATATCCAGCTTCTCTGTGAACTCTCTCATCATCGCCGACTCAAATGTCTAACCGCAATAAACTATTATCTCATTTGGGCAACCAAATCTTAAATCCATTTCTCGAAAATAGTTCTCTTTATCGTTTCCTCGCCTTGCCTTGTTATGACTGTCAAGATCTAATACTTATTATACTAGTCTATCATTTTCAAAATGTACTTCTTACTCCATTTGGTTTTTTGTAGTGGTTCACATATGTCCACCAATATAATTTAGAACATTTCTTTCGATTTTAGTTTCTTTACTGGTTTCTTCATTGTTATTGTTGTAGCTTTAGTTTTTTGACAAACCTCGCAACTTCAAACAATTTCCTGAATCTGACTCCCCAGGTATTTTCTAACATATCTATCTTTCATATAATTAGCAATATTTTTTACTCCGGCATGACACAATAGTTTATGTATGTCCCGTATCCTATCTTCTATCTCGTTTTCTGGTATCGTCACTTTATTGTTTGTTTCTTCTTCTTTATCAAAGTTTCTTTGAGGACTGCTGCCTCTTCTTTCTTCTCTAATCAAGTCAAATAGTCTTGTTTTTCATTTTCCTTTCTTAGCATCTTCGTGAGCCGTCTGACACTGAACCCATGCACCACACTTAGTCCTCGATACCATGTCTGTATTTTGGTGATTAACACCCTTTCTGTATTCGACAACCATGTCCAGACTGCTCAGATAATTGATCTACGTTTGTAACTGAGATGTAATTGGTTTTATTGTTGTCATCATAAATGTGATGGCTTTGTGATCTTTTTTAAACTTTGATTTTCTTCCATACAGGTAGGGTTTAAAATGCATGCAAAAGTAATATACTGCTAGTAGCTCCTACTTTGTAATACAATACACTTTCTAGTGGATCATCATCAGATGTGATCCATACGAAATTACCATTTCATTTCCATCTTTATCTCATTGTGAAAGTACCGCTCCAATGCAATTGAAACTGACATCTGTATCCAAGATGAACTCCCTTTAAAGATCTGGAAACAATAAAATCGGTGCAGTAATGAGTGCTAGCTTCAACTTTTTAAACACACACAATTCTTTACTTCTGTCCATTCCAACTTCTCGTTAGTCGGAATAGATAGATGTGTCCCATCTGGCGCACTTTTTGGTACCCCTCCTGACAAAAACAAAACAAACTAAAATATAATGTAAACACAAAAAATTACAAAATAATGAATAAGAACAAGAACGTATATAGGTATACATTTATTAATTCAATGAACAGTTGGCTGAGCTGTTACATGATCTGTTTGATAGACTGTTGGATGTGCTGTTGGACGTGCTGTCGGATAATAATGTTGAAAATTATTATCTTTATTCATTGTCAGTCTCAATCATATAATGACCGTATGCCAGGCTTACATTCTTTTCTACCCAAACCCTTTTATCCTCTTTGTTTGTTAGTGCAACCTTTGAAGTTTTAAAACTATAAAGTTGATGATTGTTTGTACCAATACGAAATTGAGGTACAGAAAAGGTGGAGTTTTTCTCATAACACTCTTTATAAGATTTATGAGTTAGATCGGTATCTTTTAATGTGACTCCCTTAGCTTTTAGACAAGAAGATTTACCTAACAAACTATAACATTTGGGTCGAAGGAAAACCCATTCGTCATAACCTTCTCCCTTACTTTCGTCCTTAAATTTTCCAATGACCGAATCAAGTTTTTTAGAATAAAGCGGATGAGTAGAAGGGTAATTAGATGTATCCAAAAGATTATCCTTAACCATTTCAGACAAAAGAATATCTAGTTTACAATTTTTAATCTCCAAAAAGAAAGAGTATGTATCTCCAGCAACTATATTAATATCACAATTAAATTGTTGTCGATATTTTTCCAAGTTCTTATACTGAAGCTCATACATTCGAAGTTTCGACAAGTCAAGCACTGATTGTCCTATATAACTTGGTCGATCTAAACATACTGAGTCAGGATTTAACAAAGCAGCAATTAGATCATCAGCAATTTTGATACTTCTTTGAAAGGTTGGTTTAGAAGCATATGTAATCATCTTCTTTTCTGTATTACATAATCTTAAATTCATTCTTTTTTTCAGGTTTTCGACAGTATTACCATACAAACTATTGTTTAGGAGCTTATAATAATTTTTATCTAGTGTGTTTGTACTTTTTGCTCTTAACTCTGTATTGGTATCAATGTAGTTTTTAAAAATAGGAGACTGTTTGAATCTTACAGCTCGATTCACACGAGTAACCTTAACACCAAGAGACAAGTATAATTTTAGTAAACGCCAATGAATCACATAATTCTTTTTTGGGTAATGAGTCAATAACAATTTTTCAACCTTAGATCCCTCAGGTTTCATTTTCTCAGCAGCAATAGGAAAGTCGTCTAACTTATCGTGAAGTACAGAAGGAATTTCAAGATCAACTTCAAGAGTATACCCATATAACAAAGATTCAAAGTCAAACAATCAAATAATATTGAATCAAAACCATCAAGTATCCAACTGAATTTGCCACAAGGTAAAGGTTGACTTAAAGCCCAACCGTATAAATTATTAATATCTATATAAAGCAACTCAGTGGTTTCATCAGATTTTACAAAGTGTTTATTAACAAAAGTAAGACCTCCACGAATACCACCCTCATAGAAATTATAAATTTCCATGTCTTGCAATAGTTCAATGGGTTTATCTAAAGTTATTAACGCAGAACTCCAAGACATTCCAGGAATACCAAAATAATTTAAAGGCTCTAAACTATTATGAGCTATAGATTTCGCCCGAAATTGTTGGAAAAAGTCAGCTTAAAGAAAGCAATCGAGTTTCAAGTAAATAATCATATAGTCAAGTAAATTTACACATTTAGTTTCAGTCCAAATTAATTTAGCTTTCTTATATTCAACTTCACTCACTCCTTCCCAGATTGGAGGCAGTTCATAAGTATTTTCAAGGACCTTTAAACTAGTGGCAAAGTTGTACGGAAAAATACCTTTTTCATTAACAATGGTACAAGTAAAAACAGATTTCGTTAATGGTAAACTAGTCAAAGTTTTCACAGCCCTAGCTAATGAGTCATTAACAAACTGGTAAGAGTCGATAAAACGTATTCTAAGCTTACCAACATATATCATAAGTGATAAGAACTTTTCACTACTAATTGGAATACATGATAAGTTCCAATTTGGAAATTGATTTATTCCATACTGAAGGATATGATGTAAGTCATACCCACGTAAATTATGAAACACTACAGGTAATAATTCTTTGATGCTCCTATTAACATTAAAACTTTTACATGCTGGACCAATATATTTTCCTGTAAAATTGTAATGGTCTCTAACCTTATCTACTATATTCTTATTGCACAAATAACAATATTCACAATTATCAAATGAATATTCTTCGTCAAAAGTAAGTTGTAACATTAGCTTTTTCCCATTTTCTTTATAATATGGTAGCACAATGTTTGTTCCTATATCTGAAACCTTCTTCAAAAATTCATAAACACAGTTTTGACCAATGAAATGATGGTAACTTGTCATACCAGTGAAGTTGTTGATTAATAAGAGTCTAGCAGAAATTAGCAAATATTTTTGAAAATAAATGTCATCTTTTGGTAAAATAGATTCAAAATCTGCATAGATAACGAAAGGAGGTGTTATCGTTTTTGACGAGTTTTTGAACTCCAAATATTTATCTTTATCTTTTGGTAATGTATATAGCGTAGTACCCAACTGATTTTTCTTACATAACTCTTGGTGTTTTTCAAAGGATTTTGGCTTACGAAATCCATTTAAACAATTTTCACACCATTTGCAACGAATTCGAAGATTACAATCATTGTTTTTATGATAATTCATCAAGGATTGTAAATTAGTTACTGCTGTATAATGATATTTTTCACCCTCCTTTATCAATAATAAATAAATTGGATCCACTGCAGATACTTTTGTTCGGTGAATTATATTTAAATATGGATGCTTGATTATAAGTTCTTCTCTATCCTCAAAATTTTCGTTATTATAAATCATTACATTAATTGCTAAACCAGGATTTTTCTTCTCAAAAGTGGGAATATCACACAGTTTCATTAGCATATCGTTAGGATCGTATACCAAGTCATTCATATACGGTAAATATTTTCTTGGTCTATCTCTATCTTTCTTGATTTTATCAGATTTTAATACAGCCAAAACACTATATATGAAACATAAATTATCTGTATTTTGTACGTTAACTATTGCCTTTTTACCTAATAGAGCTTTAGGTGTTGGAATATAACTATGTCCAGATAACCTAGATATATTAGAAACTTTGGTTACCTTGAAATTTACTTCTATTATTCGGTTTATTTTCCAACTACTTCCTAATTCTGTTCGTTCAACAATCTTTTCATTTATTTTCTTTATACCCTCATCAAGAAAGGTTGTAGTCACTGAAGCAGCGCGATTTGATATACTAACTACTTTGAGTTCCCCATCTTTTTCAAATTCTACTTGGACTCCAAATTGAACTTTTGAATGTTTCATTTCATTTAATGTAATTTTTAATTTTTCCAAAAGAGAAGATGGAAAAACTATTTCCCTAACATTATATCTTACATTATTATTATTTAACAAGTCAGTTCATTTGTGGCTCCTCGTGGTTCGCTGTATTAAATAAAGGTACAAACGGGATGAAGTTTATTGATTTTCAACACATAACTCAAACTATTTACAGTTTTTTTTCGTTAACTAATTATTTGATGGGTGTAAGTAACCCAGAGAGAAATTGCCTTTTTTGAACTCAAATATTTTTTTTTAATATGTATGTTCTTTTCTTTTTATTATTACCAACCTTTAGATTGTTTGTTATTTGACTGGTAGTCGTTAACGTTTCTTTGGCACAATGACAATTAGCTTCTACATAGCTCAGTTTTTATATATTCTCGAAAAAAAAATTACATTTAAATTTCAAAGAAAATAAATGTATAGATATAAAAAAACTAATGAGTAGGTAGTTATGAGCACACTGAAACCTAAACAATTGCATAAAAAAATAGGGGGAGGAATGGGGATTTATTTACAGATTATTTTCGGATTATCTTGATTACATAATGATGTAATCAAGATAATTAATTTTTGTGTGTATTTTAATTAATTAAAAGAAAAGAACATACATATTAAAATAAAAATATTTGAGTTCGGAAAAGGCAATTTCTCTCTGGGTTACTTACACTCATCAAATTATTAGTTAACGAAAAAAACTGTAAATAGTTTGAGTTTTGTATTGAAAATCAATAAACTTCATCCCGTTTTGTACCTTTATTTAATACAACGAACCACGAGAAGCCACAAATTAACTGACTTGTTAAATAATAATAATCCAACGAACAATTTGATTTTAACATTGTTTTTAATAGAAAATTTTGGAACTTATTCTAAGAATTTATTGAGAAATATTTCGTGAACTATAAATTAAATGCTTTAAGCTAACATTTTTGATAATTTGTAAATAACGATTTATTTTTAAAATTAAAATTAGCTCTTCGTATAATTTATTTTTAAGTAGATTTTTAAGTCTTGACAATTAAATAATAACTTTTGAAAATGAAATTAAATCAATGACTTCTAAATTTAAGATTTTTATCAGATTTTTAAGTATTAAAAATTAGGTAATAGATATAGGGTCAACAAATATAAATCTGATTTACTTAAGTCGTAAATTATTATTATTATTTATTGAAGCCATTAAGTGAATAAATACATGAATTATAGGGCAAAATTAAGAAATATTTGATTGACATCGTGAAAAAATGTATCAGATTAAAATTAAACAGACATATTCATGTAAACATAATTCTACACAATGAACCAGTGTTTAACTTAAATAATTCTGTTAAGATTCTTAAAAAAATTACCTAAAATTTACAAATAAAATAATCATTGTATATGATTGAAAATTAGAATTCTCGTAGTTGTACACAAGTGATTTATTTAATTCAATCAGTTGAATTCATCTTATTTTATTGTCAATGAAGAACTTTCTCAAATTAAAAGATTTTTATAAGTAATTACGTAAGTAATATATTTACATTAGTACTTGTACTTTCGAATTTTATTCTGTGAATAATAAGGTTATTTTTACATAAGGTAATTATTCAAAATTATTTTCATTAAAAATTGAAATATCAAATATAGTTATTTGACAGGATTTAATTACTAATTCTTTTTATAATAATATAGTAATTAAACTTCAAAATGATAATTGTTTATTTTACTTTTAGCTTCTTTGTAACACAATTTTTAATTATTTTTATTTTTCAAAGAAAATTTCAATTTATTTTATCAATTAATTTTTAGTGGTGACATAAATTATTAATATAATACTTAATTAAATATAAATTATAAATTCCTTACACAAAATTAATAGACAATAATTATATTTTTCATTTTGCAACTTACTCAAACTAATTTATTAAAAAAGAAAAATAATAATAATAACTTTTATGATGTGACTATCATATTTTATTGATTTAACTTAATATGAATCTTTTCCATGTTACTATAGCATCCTATATTATTAAATTTGATTTTAAAAATTAGTTTTCAAATATCTTAGTTACAAGTTATTCAATTAATTTCTTTGTAGGGAATCAACAAATAACTTATTGCATAAGTATGTATTTTTGAAAAATTAATCGATGAGAAATAAATCAATAAGTATTTTCATTTTGTACTTTACTCAAAATAATTTATTAAAAAGTTAATTTCCGGATGTGATCATCATATATCATTGATTTATCTTGATATTAATATTTTCCATGTAACTATAGCAACCTGGGTTATTAAATTTGATTTTAAAAATTTGGTTTTCAAACCTATTAGTTATATTTTATTTCTCTGTGAGGAATCAACTAATAATTTATTGCATAAATATATATATATATTTTTTTTTTGAAAAAATAATCGATGTGATATAAATTAATAAGTATTTTTCATTTTGTAATTTTCTTGATATTAATGATTTTCATGAAACTATAGCAACCTATGTTATTAAATTTCATTTTCAAACATCATATTTATAATTTATTCAATTTAAATTTATTAAAAATTTCAATTTGGATGTAATATTTTTTAGTATAAACAATCGATTTTAATTAGTATAAACGAATGATTTTGAGGTATAAACAATCAATTATTAATTAAATTATTATTAAAATATTATCATAAGTAAGTTTACTTTTTATGTATATTTAATTAACTATTTGTTTTTTAGTGAATTATTGCTATACATATAAATTTTGCGTAGCTATCAGTCACGAAGATGTTCACTACTGTGAATTTGTTACATCATCATATTTCAAGATAAATGATGCTGGTTTCCCTGGTTATGTGTGTCCAGAATGTCTCACAATAACATCTGGTAGATGGTCAATGTTTTTACAACAACACGGGCATCACCTCAGACAATTCGGAGAATCGAAAAGTAGTATAGTTGCCAAAAGTACGTGTATGTATAATATAACTAACTATTAATCTTTTTTAGTATTGTCAAAGAGGACAACCTTTCAAGACACTTTGCATATTGATAAATATGATACAAGTAATCTTTTGATAATTTTTAATGATTTTTAAATTATTAACTGTTAGATACTTTTAATATTCAAGATTCAAGATCGAGTAATGAAAGAAATGAATATAAAAATGGTAATGTTTTACTTTTATTTAAATTATTAATTATTTTTAATTTAGATGATTTAAATATTCACATTGAAAACATAGATGATAGAATATTTTATGAAACAAATTATGATGAACTTGAAAGAATCTCTACTGTGAATGTTAAATGTGAGTTTCTAGTTATTACATTCAGAATAATTTAACTTTTTTCATGTTTCAGGTAATCTTTATCCGAAGTATTGTCAATCTACAAGCCATGATAACAACTGCCACAATAAAATGAATCGATATTATCAAGTGAATAATTATTATATATGTCCTGTATGCCAGACTCAAACCTCTGACCCGTACCTTAAATTTTATTATGACCATAAAAATCACTTGACTCAATTTTATACGGATAAAACATCATTGTTTAAACACAGTTTGAAACGAAAAAGCACCATAAAATCTGAAATACTTGAAAAAATATTTATTAAACATGATTTACAAATTGGACTAGGGTTAAGCGACATTATTGTTGCACCAGAAATTGAATATGATTTACTACGCTCACATCGAATTATAAAAGTGAACATAAAAAGATATAATGTTAAGGAAATAGTTTTTCCATCTTCTCTTTTGGAAAAATTAAAAATTACATTAAATGAAATGAAACATTCAAAGGTTCAATTTGGAGTCCAAGTAGAATTTGAAAAAGATGGGGAACTCAAAGTAGTTAGTATATCAAATCGCGCTGCTTCAGTGACTACAACCTTTCTTGATGAGGGTATAAAGAAAATAAATGAAAAGATTGTTGAACGAACAGAATTAGGAAGTAGTTGGAAAATAAACCGAATAATAGAAGTAAATTTCAAGGTAACCAAAGTTTCTAATATATCTAGGTTATCTGGACATAGTTATATTCCAACACCTAAAGCTCTATTAGGTAAAAAGGCAATAGTTAACGTACAAAATACAGATAATTTATGTTTCATATATAGTGTTTTGGCTGTATTAAAATCTGATAAAATCAAGAAAGATAGAGATAGACCAAGAAAATATTTACCGTATATGAATGACTTGGTATACGATCCTAACGATATGCTAATGAAACTGTGTGATATTCCCACTTTTGAGAAGAAAAATCCTGGTTTAGCAATTAATGTAATGATTTATAATAACGAAAATTTTGAGGATAGAGAAGAACTTATAATCAAGCATCCATATTTAAATATAATTCACCGAACAAAAGTATCTGCAGTGGATCCAATTTATTTATTATTGATAAAGGAGGGTGAAAAATATCATTATACAGCAGTAACTAATTTACAATCCTTGATGAATTATCATAAAAACAATGATTGTAATCTTCGAATTCGTTGCAAATGGTGTGAAAATTGTTTAAATGGATTTCGTAAGCCAAAATCCTTTGAAAAACACCAAGAGTTATGTAAGAAAAATCAGTTGGGTACTACGCTATATACATTACCAAAAGATAAAGATAAATATTTGGAGTTCAAAAACTCGTCAAAAACGATAACACCTCCTTTCGTTATCTATGCAGATTTTGAATCTATTTTACCAAAAGATGACATTTATTTTCAAAAATATTTGCTAATTTCTGCTAGACTCTTATTAATCAACAACTTCACTGGTATGACAAGTTACCATCATTTCATTGGTCAAAACTGTGTTTATGAATTTTTGAAGAAGGTTTCAGATATAGGAACAAACATTGTGCTACCATATTATAAAGAAAATGGGAAAAAGCTAATGTTACAACTTACTTTTGACGAAGAATATTCATTTGATAATTGTGAATATTGTTATTTGTGCAATAAGAATATAGTAGATAAGGTTAGAGACCATTACAATTTTACAGGAAAATATATTGGTCCAGCATGTAAAAGTTTTAATGTTAATAGGAGCATCAAAGAATTATTACCTGTAGTGTTTCATAATTTACGTGGGTATGACTTACATCATATCCTTCAGTATGGAATAAATCAATTTCCAAATTGGAACTTATCATGTATTCCAATTAGTAGTGAAAAGTTCTTATCACTTATGATATATGTTGGTAAGCTTAGAATACGTTTTATCGACTCTTACCAGTTTGTTAATGACTCATTAGCTAGGGCTGTGAAAACTTTGACTAGTTTACCATTAACGAAATCTGTTTTTACTTGTACCATTGTTAATGAAAAAGGTATTTTCCGTACAACTTTGCCACTAGTTTAAAGGTCCTTGAAAATACTTATGAACTGCCTCCAATCTGGGAAGGAGTGAGTGAAGTTGAATATAAGAAAGCTAAATTAATTTGGACTGAAACTAAATGTGTAAATTTACTTGACTATATGATTATTTACTTGAAACTCGATTGCTTTCTTTAAGCTGACTTTTTCCAACAATTTCGGGCGAAATCTATAGCTCATAATAGTTTAGAGCCTTTAAATTATTTTGGTATTCCTGGAATGTCTTGGAGTTCTGCGTTAATAACTTTAGATAAACCCATTGAACTATTGCAAGACATGGAAATTTATAATTTCTATGAGGGTGGTATTCGTGGAGGTCTTACTTTTGTTAATAAACACTTTGTAAAATCTGATGAAACCACTGAGTTGCTTTATATAGATATTAATAATTTATACGGTTGGGCTTTAAGTCAACCTTTACCTTGTGGCAAATTCAGTTGGATACTTGATGGTTTTGATTCAATATTATTTGATTGTTTGACTTTGAATCTTTGTTATATGGGTATACTCTTGAAGTTGATCTTGAAATTCCTTCTGTACTTCACGATAAGTTAGACGACTTTCCTATTGCTGCTGAGAAAATGAAACCTGAGGGATCTAAGGTTGAAAAATTGTTATTGACTCATTACCCAAAAAAGAATTATGTGATTCATTGGCGTTTACTAAAATTATACTTGTCTCTTGGTGTTAAGGTTACTCGTGTGAATCGAGCTGTAAGATTCAAACAGTCTCCTATTTTTAAAAACTACATTGATACCAATACAGAGTTAAGAGCAAAAAGTACAAACACACTAGATAAAAATTATTATAAGCTCCTAAACAATAGTTTGTATGGTAAAACTGTCGAAAACCTGAAAAAAGAATGAATTTAAGATTATGTAATACAGAAAAGAAGATGATTACATATGCTTCTAAACCAACCTTTCAAAGAAGTATCAAAATTGCTGATGATCTAATTGCTGCTTTGTTAAATCCTGACTCAGTATGTTTAGATCGACCAAGTTATATAGGACAATCAGTGCTTGACTTGTCGAAACTTCGAATGTATGAGCTTCAGTATAAGAACTTGGAAAAATATCGACAACAATTTAATTGTGATATTAATATAGTTGCTGGAGATACATACTCTTTCTTTTTGGAGATTAAAAATTGTAAACTAGATATTCTTTTGTCTGAAATGGTTAAGGATAATCTTTTGGATACATCTAATTACCCTTCTACTCATCCGCTTTATTCTAAAAAACTTGATTCGGTCATTGGAAAATTTAAGGACGAAAGTAAGGGAGAAGGTTATGACGAATGGGTTTTCCTTCGACCCAAATGTTATAGATTGTTAGGTAAATCTTCTTGTCTAAAAGCTAAGGGAGTCACATTAAAGGATACCGATCTAACTCATAAATCTTATAAAGAGTGTTATGAGAAAAACTCCACCTTTTCTGTACCTCAATTTCGTATTGGTACAAACAATCATCAACTTTATAGTTTTAAAACTTCAAAGGTTGCACTAACAAACAAAGAGGATAAAAGGGTTTGGGTAGAAAAGAATGTAAGCCTGGCATACGGTCATTATATGATTGAGACTGACAATGAATAAAGATAATAATTTTCAACATGATTATCCGACAGCACGTCCAACAGCACATCCAACAGTCTATCAAACAGATCATGTAACAGCTCAGCCAACTGTTCATTGAATTAATAAATGTATACCTATATACGTTCTTGTTCTTATTCATTATTTTGTAATTTTTTGTGTTTACATTATATTTTAGTTTGTTTTGTTTTTGTCAGGAGGGGTACCAAAAAGTGCGCCAGATGGGACACATCTACCTACTAGTCGGATCACTACATAGTTGTTCTGGCCTTCTTTGCATTCTCACTGATGAATCTTCTTTATTAATTACAAATACCTAAAAATCTACGAAGTTTTTTTACACAATTTGGTTTTACAAAATTTTGTATGGCTTCAAATTTAGAAGGATCTGTTCGTACTCAGTCTTTTCTGATTATGTATCCTAAGAATTTATCAATATATCGTCCAAATATGCAATTGCTTCCCTAATGTTACGGATTACATTAGTCATCATGTCATGGACTTACCTTTTGCTGCTGCAATTCCGAACGGCATTCTATTTCAAACAGTACTGTCCATTCTTGGTCGAAAATGCTGTTTTTTTGCGATTCTTCCTCTAATTCTAATAAGTCAATTGACCTCAAAAACACTGCTGCTCCTAAATAATCCAACATCTCGTCTATGTTTTGCATTGAAAATGCCTGCCTCTCCGTTACTGCGTTTAACTGTCTAAAATCCAGACAAAGTCTTACGTCTTTTTTTCTACTTTTTCCACACGCATATTAGTGGTGTGTTCCACGGGGAGCTGCATTTTCAAGTTGCACTTGTCATTGCTTCTCACCAATTTTTGTCCTCTCAATTTTTTAAAACAGTTCAAACTCATTACATTGATTCTTGCCCCTGGGTCTAATAGACACTCTAAAATTTCCCCATTTATTCTTACTGCCACACTCGGCCTTCTTTGCAGCTTGTTATACGTAATTTCTACAGCATTGACCCATATCAATCGTTCCAATTCATACTATCTCTCCTTCAAACCTTTCTCTCCTTAGGAATCTGTACACTTTTTCGCTTACCATACCCTCTGAGGATATCTTATCAACTTTTCTGTTAATATACAGCTCTAATCAACTCCTCTACTGGCGGATCCCTGTTGTTTGGGTACGTCTTACCAATAACATCTTGATATGTCTCAACACACGATTCTCCTTCTTCATCGATTCTGTATCCGACAGTATCTGTATCCTGCTGGTCTTTGTTTTTATTGTTCCTATGTAGCTCAACCTTGTATCACTTTCTTTGGCTTCATGACATTTACTGTTGCATTTTTTACACCTAATTTCCGGGTTTAACCTTCTTATATGCCCTTCTTTTCGACAACCAAAACATTTAAGCACTTTTTATCTGGACAATTCCTGCTTATATGCCCGCTTATGTGACAACATTCTATCTTTCGGTTATTCGGACAGTCAATTTTTGTATTGTCCATTTTGTGACATATCCTGCATTTGGGTTCTTTCCTTTGCTTTTTTTCATCTACTTGACTTTTTTGTTTGTTCGGTACTCATCTCTGCGTCCCTGAGTAAGCCACTCTCGTGAAACTCTTCAAAATTTATTTGTTCTCTCCGTTTCTCTACTTTATCTACCAGGATTAGTGTTTTCTTTATCTCTTCAGTACTTTTTATTTTCCGTAGGATCACTTCTTTCTCCATATCCTTACTATCTGCACACACTATTAGCATTTTTGCCATTAATTTCTCTTTTGTGAATTCTTTATTCTCGAACAACCTATTCACCAGGTCCTTCACATTTTTAAAATACACTTCAATCTCTTCACCTTGCTTGTAATTCAACAGCTTTTGCATATCTTTGATTACATCTCTTTCGAAATCAAATGCCAAGTTTATGCATAACTTTCTAAAAGATCTTCATCGATCATACACGCCGTTAAACGTTCTTGCTCTCTCTTATGTGATATGCCCTTAGCATCAAAGCATATTTCGCATCTTCTGATGAACTTTACCAAATTATCAAATTAACAGAAAACTTTCGGTACCAATCTTTCAGTGATTGCGTACCACATGCGACATGTTAGGAGTTCCGCCTTTCCTATTTTGATAAATTAGTCTAGAATCAGTAAATAAATTCATAAATTTTATTTCATTCAAAAATAACTCTCTTTTTATTATTCTTATTTAAACAAAACAAGATAATTCATTTTTCCATTTTTTAATTTAATATCTTAAAGTCAATTTAAAATATTTTTATAAAACTAAACTTTAAAATTTCATCGTTTATCAGCTTTCCTTAAACTCATAAACCTGAAAATTTACCAATAATTAAATTACTAAAAGAAGAAAAAATGAAACCCATTCTTTTACGAAATGTTTATTAGTAGGTAGTTAGGAGCCTTTCGCGCCCACACACCATTGCATAATAAGTGGGAGGGGGGTATCAATGATTAATCACGGTAAAATTATGTAATCAAGATAATTATTTTTATGTGCGCACATTTTTTTTGATCAATTTTTTTCGAATTTTTGGAGCGATTTTTTTTTAAATTTAAATTTTGGCGGATTTTTTTAAATTAAAATTTTAGCGGATTTTTTTTAAATTAAAATTTTGGCACATTTTTTAAATTTCAAATTTTGGCACATTTTTTAAATTTCAAATTTTGGCGAATTTTTGAAATAAAATTGTTTGAAATATTTTTTTTGAATAAATTTTTTTTTCATCCACAACATTTTTTTCAATCACACAATAAGCAGGGATATTTTTTGCTTCGATAAAAAAGCATAAAACTAAAATTGTCTCAGATCGCCTACAATGGTCACAGGTGGTATTTTTCATACACATATATTTTTTTCAATCTCACTTTAGTCAAGGGGTATTTTTGACTCACGATAAAAAAAGACTAAAATAAAATTGGCTTGAATCGCCTAACGATAAAAAACGCATAAAATTAAAACTGGCTCAAATCGCCTAAGATGGTCACACTATAGTCAGGGATATTTTTAACTCGTAATAAAAACAATGTAATATTTGGTCTCAATACTTTCTAAGGTCAATATAGGCATAAAATAAAAATGGCTTGAATCGCCTACCGATAAAAAATTGACAGGGGTATTTTATATGCTTGTTAAAAAAACACTTGAGATATTTGTTCACACAATTTTCATAGGCAAATTTAGGCTCTAGATAAAAATAAGTTAAAATACCTTAAGTAAATTAAGCTAAATTAAGATGAATTAAAGGTAAAATAAGTAAATTAAAGTACATTAGGGTACATTAGAGTAAATAAAAGTAAATTAAGGTAAATTAAGGTAAATTAAAGGGTCTAAAGTAAATTAAAGTACATTAGAGTATTAAAGTAAATTAAGGTAAATTAAGGCAAATTAAAGTACATTAGAATACATTTAAGTATATTAGAGTAAATTAAGGTTCCTCAAGTAAAATAAGATACATTAGAGTACATTAAGGTAAATTAAAGTAAATTAAAGGGTTGAAAGTCAATTTAAGTACATTAGGGTACATTTAAGTAAATTAAAATTCATAAAGTAAATTAAGGTACATCAGAGTAATTTAAAGTAAGTTAGAATAAATTTAAGTAAATTAAGGTGCCTAGAGTAAAGTATGGTAAGTTAGGTAAGAATTTTTTAAATTTAAATAGAGCATCAACAGTTAAGTTACATAAGGGTAATTTTTAAAGCTGAAAATTTTAAAAGCAGTTATAGTAGGCAAATTACATAAGGTAAGAATTTTTAAAGTTAAAGAGTCGACAATATTGCATGATAAAATTTTTAAATAAAATTTTTAGTATAATTTTATCGATAAATTTTTATACATATTTTTAAATGATAAAATTTTTAACATAATTTTACAATGGAATTTTTTATACATAATTTTTAAATAGAATTTTTACTATAAATTTATCGATGTATTTTTTATATATGATTTTTAAATATGAAAATTTTAGGATAATTTTACAGTGAAATTTTTATACATATTTCTAAATAATAAAATTTTCAACATAATTTTACAATGAAATTTTTATACATGATTTTTAAATAGAATTTTTACTATAATTTTATCGATGAATTTTTTATATATAATTTTTAAAGATGAAATTTTTAGGATAATTTTAAAATGAAATTTTTATACATGTTTTTAATTGAAAAAATTTTTAATGTAATCTTAGCATCAAATTTTTTAGTATAATTTTACAATGACTTTTTTATACATGTTGATTACGATCAAATTTTCAAATAAATTTTTCAAAAACTTATTTCAAAGAATTTTAATAAATGAAATTTTTGAGTTTCAGTGTTACATAGTAATGTCTAAGGTAGGTAGTAGTCATTCGCAAGAGTAACCCATCTCCTTCACTTTGCAGCAACCCATCCTTAATAAAAACATAATAATAATAAAATAATAAGAATAATAAGAATAATAAAGAATAATAATAATAATAATAATAATAATAATAATAATAATAATAATAATAATAATAATAAATTATAATAATAATAATAAGAAGAAGAATAATAAATAATAATAATAATAATAATAATAATAATGATAATAATAATAATAATATAAAAAGTTAACTTACTTGGTATCAACTTCTGAACACTGATAACCTATACTCACTGAACAATTCATTAATAACTGAACAACAAACACTAAGTACTGTATACAGATGACTGAGTACTGTACAACTCACTATATACATACTAGGCATTGAATAATTTACTTATTCATTAAAATGTCATATTTAAATATTATTTACCCTTTGAACACCGATATTCAACCATCGTAACCCACTTAAAAATAAAATAAAATTTTCTATCAATCATTTCCCCTTAAAATACTTGGTTATTCACACACTCACAATATGTTATCAATAACTAGTTACTGAACAAATCAATATCAAAATTTGTTTACTGACTAAGAAATCTTTAAATAATAGCACATAAAAATTTGAACAATCAAAATAAATACAATTTCTATTACAAATTTTATTAACTTCCCCACTCTTTTATCGATCATTGATGTCTCCAAATTGTTTGGTTGCTTAGTTACCTGATTGCTCTCAAGAAACTAATAATCATTGAAGCCCAATAAATTGTTGTATTTTCTCTGAATAAAAATTTATTGCTTTGTTTACAGACTTGTATGCGATTTATTAAAATTATTTTCTAAAGCTTATTTAAAAGACTTTGAAATTTTTCTACTATTTTTGTAATATTTTTAATTGCGTCCAACAATGAACAATTACTAAAAGTTATTTTCAAAGATAAATGTAAACGTTTTTATTTAATTTTCACATGCCTCTAAATAAAGTAATTGCTAACTCATCAAAAAATTACTTAAATTTATTTTTATAGATTTTTTCTGATCTTTTCACCCCAATTCTTATTGTTTACTGAATAATAAATTAATTAGTAAGTACAAGTAGTGGTTAATCTAATTGCTAGTGAAAAGAAACTTGATTAAAAAACTATTCTTAAATTAATTTCTCAAAACATATATTACTTTCATTGTACTTGGAATAAATTTTCATATATTTATTGAAAATGATTCAACTCTTAAAATTATTAACTCAAAGATGCTAAAGGTTTGAATAAAATTGATATAAAAAAAATAATATCTACCACATTACTAGAAATTAAATGATTATCGACCAACCACTAAATAAGTTGAATTTCTAATATATCTTAAAAACTACAGGGAACAGGTACTGATAAATACCGATAAAATCTACTAAAAATCCAAATATGTATGTTTAATTGTTGTAAAATATTTGTTTTTGCAAAAATAACAACTTATTCTTAAATTATGATTATCATGTGATTAGAATTTGATTAAAGTTGTGAGTAATATTTTAAGTTGTTAAATTTTAAATAAAACTGCTTAATTTCTAAATAATGTTAGTACTTTCAAGAAATTTTAAAATAAGACCTTCAACAAATTGGTAAGAAAATAGTAGTTATTGAGTAATACTTATTAAAATTACTAAAGTTTTATAGTTTTTGACAAGTTTTGATAGATCTTTAATAAAATTTGTTAGTACTTTGAATACAAATTTTAATAAATGTTTCAACATAGTAGCAAATTGTAAAGAAAATAGTACTTATCAATTTTAAAAAAATTAATTAAATTAACTAAGTTTTAAAATAATTGAAAAAATTTGTTAGATCATTTTTTAAAATTTTATAAGTTTGTTACTTGTTGAATGAAAATTAATTGTACAATTTCTCTTCATTCGTAGAAATAATCATATATATTTAAATTATTCAGAAAATTATCAATAACAACATAAGTAATGGGTAACATAAATTTTTTAAATACTAGTCAATTTTAATTTTTAATTAAATTACAAATAATAAAATCAAATAAATACTTGAATACATATAATTACATGAATCAAACATTTTCTTAGAACCGAACACGTATATCATTAATATCATTATATCATTAGATATCATTAAATATTATTAAATTTATCAAAATCTTACTGATATATTTTGATAATCCTTACTCTCAACCAATTATTTCGCTTTAAATGACAATAATCCCACCTATATTCATTAGTTTTGATAAAAATCACCGACTTATTTCGTTATTGAACCGAATAAATTTCAAGAAATCCCTTAAAATAAAATTCATCTCTCGACCAATCATTTCCGTTTAAAAGATAATAAAATTTACTTTCAACCAATCATTTCTCTTTAAATGACAATATTTCCACTCTCAGCTATATTCATTATTTTCATAAAAACACCGATTTATATCGATATTCAACAGAATAAATTTCTTGAAATTCCCTTAAAATAAATTCATCTCTTTACCAATCATTTCCCTTTAAAATAACTTAATTCAACTGACACAACCTCTTAAAAATATCAACAAACCTGTTCCTTTTCGATAATTTCCCCTTAAAAGATCATAAATTCTCTTCTTAACCAATCATTTCCCACTAAAATAAAATAAAATTTACTCTCAACAAATCATTTCTCTTTAATTTACATTAATCCCAGCTATATTCATTATTTTCATAAAAAATCACCGACATATTGATATTCAACCGAATAAATTTCTTGAAATCCCCTTAAAATAAAATTCCTCTCTTGACCAATCAAATTACCTTAAAATTATCATAAATTCTCTTTTAACCAATCATTTCTCTTTAAATGACAATAATCCAGCTATATTCATTATTTTCAAAAAAATCATCGATTTATATCGATATTCAACTGAATAGATTTCTTGAAATCAACTTTTTCTTGAAATCAATCTTTTAGCGCATTTTTTTGAATTAAAATTGTTTAAAATTTTTTTTTTCATCCACAAAAGTCTAAAAAATATTTCTTTGATTAAAAAGCATAAAAATATTTTCTCACTTTAATGATTACTTTTCTGTTCGATGTATATTTTCTCCCTTCAAAGTATATTACAGTTGTAAGTTTTTAATATATAAATTGATATTTCATCTATTTAGTAGATATCTTTAGCTATCCCACGTTTAAGTTAACTTTTTATGTTTTCTGAATTTATTATTATTATTATTATTATTATTATTATTATTATTATTATTATTATTGTTATTATTATGTATTATTATTCTTCTTCTTCTTATTATTTATTATTATTATTATTATTATTATTATTATTATTATTATTATTATTATTATTATTATTATTATTAATATTATTATTATTATCATTATTATTATTATTATTATTTTTATTATTATTATTATTATTATTATTCTTATTATTCTTATTATTTTATTATTATTATGTTTTTATTAAGGATGGGTTGCTGCAAAGTGAAGGAGATGGGTTACTCTTGCGAATGACTACTACCTACCTTAGACATTACTATGTAACACTGAAACTCAAAAATTTCATTTATTAAAATTCTTTGAAATAAGTTTTTGAAAAATTTATTTGAAAATTTGATCGTTATCAACACGTATAAAAAAGTCATTGTAAAATTATACTAAAAAATTTGATTCTAAGATTACATTAAAAATTTTTTCAATTAAAAACATTTATAAAAATTTCATTGTAAAATTATCCTAAAAATTTCATCTTTAAAAATTATATATAAAAAATTCATCGATAAAATTATAGTAAAAATTCTATTTAAAAATCATGTATAAAAAATTCCATTGTAAAATTATGTTGAAAATTTTATTATTTAGAAACATGTATAAAAATTAATCGATAAAACTATATTAAAAATTTTATTTAAAAATTTTATCATGCAATATTGTCGACTCTTTAACTTTAAAAATTCTTACCTTATGTAATTTGCCTACTATAACTGCTTTTAAAATTTTCAGCTTTAAAAATTACCCTTATGTAACTTAACTGTTGATGCTCTATTTAAATTTAAAAAATTCTTACCTAACTTACCATACTTTACTCTAGGCACCTTAATTTACTTAAATTTATTCTAACTTACTTTAAATTACTCTGATGTACCTTAATTTACTTTATGAATTTTAATTTACTTAAATGTACCCTAATGTACTTAAATTGACTTTCAACTCTTTAATTTATTTTAATTTACCTTAATGTACTCTAATGTATCTTATTTTACTTGAGGAACCTTAATTTACTCTAATATACTTAAATGTATTCTAATGTACTTTAATTTGCCTTAATTTACCTTAATTTACTTTAATACTCTAATGTACTTTAATTTACTTTAGACCCTTTAATTTACTTTAATTTACCTTAATGTACTCTAATGTATCTTATTTTACTTGAGGAACCTTAATTTACTCTAATATACTTAAATGTATTCTAATGTACTTTAATTTGCCTTAATTTACCTTAATTTACTTTAATACTCTAATGTACTTTAATTTACTTTAGACCCTTTAATTTACTTTAATTTACCTTAATGTATTCTAATGTATCTTATTTTACTTGAGGAACCTTAATTTACTCTAATATACTTAAATGTATTCTAATGTACTTTAATTTGCCTTAATTTACCTTAATTTACTTTAATACTCTAATGTACTTTAATTTACTTTAGACCCTTTAATTTACCTTAATTTACCTTAATTTACTTTTATTTACTCTAATGTACCCTAATGTACTTTAATTTACTTATTTTACCTTTAATTCATCTTAATTTAGCTTAATTTACTTAAGGTATTTTAACTTATTTTTATCTAGAGCCTAAATTTGCCTATGAAAATTGTGTGAACAAATATCTCAAGTGTTTTTTTAACAAGCATATAAAATACCCCTGTCAATTTTTTATCGGTAGGCGATTCAAGCCATTTTTATTTTATGCCTATATTGACCTTAGAAAGTATTGAGACCAAATATTACATTGTTTTTATTACGAGTTAAAAATATCCCTGACTATAGTGTGACCATCTTTGACGATTTGAGCCAGTTTTAATTTTATGCGTTTTTTATCGTTAGGCGATTCAAGCCAAATTTGTTTTAGTCTTTTTTTATCGAGAGTCAAAAATACCCCTTGAATTTAGTTTGATTGAAAAAAATAATTTGTGAATCAAAATACCCTCTCTGACTATCGTCGGCGATTTGAGACAATTTTAATTTTATGCTTTTTTATCGAGTCAAAAATACCCCTGACTATAGTGTGATTGAAAAAATATATTTTGTGAAAGAAAATACCCTCTCTGACTATCGTAGGATGAAAAAAAAATTTATTCAAAAAAAAATATTTCAAACAATTTTATTTCAAAAATTCTTCAAAATTTGAATTTTAAAATATATGCCAAAAATTTGAATTTAAAAAAATTCACCAAAATTTAAATTTCAAAAAAAAATCGCTCCAAAAATTCGAAAAAAATTGATCAAAAAAAATGTGCGCACATAAAAATTAATAATCTTGAATACGTAATTATGTAATCAAGACCAACCGTGATTAATCAGTGATAACACCCCCCCCCTACTTATTATGTAATGGTGTGTGGGCGCGAAAGGCTCCTAACTACCTACTTTTAATAAATTCCATTTCATTATAATTCAAATAAAAGCATCAGTTAAATACAACAAAATAAAACAATGGCTTAAAACATGTAAAATAATTTAATAAAAATACTCACTGGTGGATTCTCGATAAATGAATAAAACATGCGTCATTAAGATTGATTTTAGTCTGCAAAAATGGTTTAACTTTAGTCCATTTGACAAATAACTTATATATGACCAATTTCCACGTACATTTTTGATGTGGTAAAACAAACCGCTTACTCGTTTTTTCCAAATTTGGCTACTTTGCTTCTATATTAGATTTCAATCTTTTCCGTTTCAGTTAGGAATTTTATTTTGATATTTATGTACTCAAATTTCATCTTTTTCCACAAATTGGAGTAAATTTGATGGTTTTTGCTAATTTTCTTAGTTTTCATGTTTTTATTCCTTCTTTAATTATTTCTAGAAGTTTTTATTTCATTAGGATATTTAATTGTTGCACATCCATCTTTCTTATTGCTTTATTTTTGCCACTGTTATTTTTTATCTAATATCTTGCCAAATCAACAAAACTTACTTTTTTCCTGTATAATTTAGTTTTTGCTCAACAATATTCAAAATTTTATTTTATTTTAATTCTATATATTTAATATTATTTTTGTAAAATTTTATTAAAACTTGAATATTTTGTAAAAAAAAAATTTTTAAGTTAAAATAAATCGTTTAATACTAAAATTGTCTCATTACTTGTATTATCGTAGCAGGTAAAAAGGGGAACTTGAAATTTAACTGACCCCCTCCCTTCCAGTCTCCATTAGTAACGTTTTCGAGGAAAGAAACAATTTTAAATTATTATTTTACCATTATAATCTTGTTATTTTACGTGAGAAAATGTCTCAGTGATTGGGAAAAGCCTTTGAGGATTAACCTGTGACGATGAGGAGTTTACTTTTCAAATGTAAAATGTCGCGCCTCAACTCAGCCAATCAGATTCGTTCGGGATTGAAACAAGTCCAAATTGTGCTGTGGGCTTCCGTAGACAATTCAAACTCATAAAGATAATGAAGTCTAAAAGCTTTCTTTTGCTATATTTTTTTAATTCGGCTAAGAGAATTCTTTATGGAAACAAAGTCCCTCGCGAGATAAATGTGGAAAAAAAATTGTCAAATGATTTTGTTTTCTATAGCTAGAATTGTATTGCGCTGCAATGATTTGCATAATTCCATTTCATAAAACAAACGTAAATAGCTTATTTTGATTTAATGAATTTATTTGTAAAAAACCTTGTAACTACGCAACAATAAATGGTTACAATAGAAACCAAACAATCAATCATATTATTACAATCAAATATGATGTGTGTATTTCCTTCTCAAAATACAGTTGTCATTGTACAAACTGTTGAACACCAATGCGAGAAAATATTTACGCATGCTTACAACCCGACCAATCAGTTTGTATGTGTATGTGTGAGTGTGCAAATTACATGTGTGCCTGTTGAATTACAATTGATAGGGTTTTCTTTCAATATATTTTAATTCATTATTTCTTTGACTAGAATTTCATGGAAAGTTTTCAGGATTTACTCATCAAAACCAGTTTGCCTTTTACCGCCGCCAGTTTACCAGAAAGAAATGTCATCAATTTTTTTGTCTGCTCATCTTTTGAAGGTAGAATAGATTTCAGGAGTCCTGGAGTTTTTAATTGTTGAACTATTAAGATTTTGAAATCGAAAGAAAAATCTTGAACAATCGAATATTTCCAAAACTTCAGGAGCAGTGTTTTGATGAGTTTGGAATTGAAATTAAGGTAATGTTTAATTATTTGATTGTTTTGGAAGAATACGAGAGAATATTTTTATTTCTTTTAGAAAAATATCTTTATAATAAATTCAAAAATTATCTGTGCAAAAAATTTTTATATTGGAATTTATTCATGGAAATATGTTAAACAATGCAAAGCATCGGTTCAAAGTTAAAAAAAAATATTTTTACTGTTTAAGAAATTGTGTTCAAAATTGAAAAATAATACAATAAACATTTAATAAAAATCACAAATACAGGAATTAAAATCACTCAATTAAAGTTAATAAAAAATAGAAAATGTGCAAATAAAAAAAAGATTATTGACAACTTTTAATTTGATTCTTTGTAACTTAGAACAGGCCTGGACTTAGTGCCAGATTTAAGGGGCCTCTTGCCAGGCAAAATTTTATCTCAAAAATTAAACCTCTGAAAACTGCATTTTTAAAGAGTCTTTCCTAAAGGTATTTAGTCAAATTTGGGATCAATAAAATAATCTGAATAAATGTATAATGAACAAAGAAATGAGAAAAATATTTATTTAGAATGATTGATCATTGATAAAATTAAAAAATCACATACGGAGTCGGATAAGGAAAAATCGGAAATACGAGATTTTTTTTACATTTTCGGGGTTAGGCCCCCGGGGCTATATAAAATCTCGGGCCCTGTGTCAAGGCACAGTTGACACAATGGATAATCCGGCCCTGTCTGGACTATACAAAACCATTAGTAAAATAAAAATTCAAATATTAATAAAAAAGTAAATTTTATTCACTAATTTGATTTTCAGTTTTTTTTCTTAGCAACAAGAAATTCTTTTTCAGAACACTTGTGACCCATGAGCCGAAGGTCTCCCAGGTTTGACTTAGAATTTAATTTATCTTCCGTTCGATTATAGATAAGTTTTTTTCTTACTAAAAATAAACTTCCTTAACTAAGTTTTATTTTGGTTTATTTAACCAATCGTTTGCTAATAATTTTAGTTTTAAAGACTTATCCTTATTTTTTTGAGTTTTTATTGGAAGTCAGTGTTAGCAAACTATTGGTTAAATAAATCAAAATAACACTTGAATAAACCAGTACCGAAAAGTTGTGTTAAATAGAAAAAATCAATAATCTGAAATTGAAATGAAAATAATTGAAACAAAATAAGATTTGACACAAAAATGTCTACCTAAAGTTGATATTGAATGGGTTTCTTGAAAAGCAATTAAACAAAAAATGTAAAAAAACGAGAGTAGATACTGGGCAAGAAATGAGAAAATGCACACTGATAAAATAAATTTTAAATTACTGAAATATTCTTAATATGTTTTCGATAGGCTGCATATTTTTCATCGATTTTATATATTAAACATAAATTTGATATATTGTTTGGAGTTTGTTTATTCGATACAGAAAAACACTTTGATTTCTAACCTTATTAAAACTAAGCAATGCATATTTCACAGAAGATTTTATTTCATTTTCACAATTGTTTGATGAAATCGTAAATATGGAAAATTTATAAACATTTGATAATAAATAATCCTAACATCGTACAGACCGTTCTAGATCTATGTATAATTATAGAATGGAAAATATACTTTAGTAAAAGGACCGAAAAATTTATTCAAAATTTTCACTCAAAAAAATGAGCAGGACGAGAACAGGAGGTGAATGTGAAAATTACAAAATACATATCTCCAAATTTTTATTTCGTGCTTATTTCCTTCAGGATTTTAACTTTTCTAAATCTCAACTCATTAAACTATTATGTTGGTTTATGTATTATACAGCGGTTTTTACATTTATCGAAAGATAAATTTGTAATCCATAGTAAATTAATATATTATTATCTGCTTTCTCATTTGTCGAATCAACTTATACTAACTAAAACGGGAATTTATTGATCTGATGAAAATTTTATAATGAGAAAAATGTCCATTAATTTAATGTTGGTATGCTTGATGTTATATGTATAGATACTGTAGATAAAATAGATAAAGGGATGGACAATAAATTAGCTTCTTTAAATAATGGTTATGATAGTGTAATAAAATATGATAAAATGGGGGGGGGTTAAGCCCAATATTAATATATTGATCAATAATAAGAAATTTAATTGCCTTTTGGATACAGGAGTTAAATAAGTGTCATCAGTAAAAAAACAATTAACGCGCTAAAAAATGTAAAAGTCGAAAATACTAGTTTATTGGTAATGTGTGCAAATGAGAGCTCCTTAGAAATATTAGGTAAAGGTTCGTTAAAAATAAAAATTATAAATCAAGAAAATAATGTTGATTTCTTCATTGCAAATGAAATTTCACCAAGTCTAATAGGAGGAATTAATTTGTCAGATAAATTAAACTTGTATTTGACCAGCGAAAAGAAAATATTTTAATGTTAGATGAAGCAAAACCAATCAATTTTAAAAATGATCAAATTAATCGAGATGTAACTTTGAATATAATAATAAAATACTATGAAAACATATTTATGAAACATAAATGGGAGGTAGACAAAACCAATTTAGTAAAACATGAAATATTAACGAAAAATGAACCTATTGTTATTAATCCTAGGCTCCAGCCATTTCATTTAATTGAGAAAATTGAAAAAATAGTAAGAATATGGAGGAAAACGGAACAATAAGTCTGTGAGAGTCTCCTTGGAACTCACCTTTAGTTAGCATAAAAAAGAAAGATAAAGATGAGATAAGAATTTGTTTAGATTATAGAGCGTTAAATGCGGTGACAGAAAGACTACTTTTTCCCATTCCGAATACTCAAGAAATATTAGATATGTTGTACGGCGCCAATTATTTCACCACTCTTGATTTAGGAAATGCTTATTACAAAGTTGAGTTACAAGATGAATCTAGATTAAAAACAGCATTTTCCACAAATAATACTCAATATTGTTTTAACCGTATGCCGTTTGGGATTGTGGCTGCGCCTGCAACATTTCAAAAGCTCATGAACAAAGTATTAGGACCATTAAATTGTAAAGAAGCTGTTGTTTATCTTGACGGCATATTAATATTTTCTTCTTCCTTACAAGAACATTATAAGAGAATAAGAAAAATATTTCAAAGAATAAATGATTCTGGGTTAAAGATAAGTCCAGAAAAATCTCATTTTATTTAAAAAGAGATAAAAATTTTTAGGACATGTGATAAACGATGAAGGAATACATACTGATGACAATAAAATAATCGCGATTCAAAATTTTGAAACCCCGAAATGTGTTAAAAAATTACGAAGCTTTCTTGGATTAACGAATTATTATCGAAGGTTTATAAAGAACTATAGTATGTACACAAAACCACTTGAGAAATTGTGCGGTGTAAATCAGACAAAAATAATGTAGACAAATGAATGCGAAGACTCTTTTCAAGAATTAAAGAAAGCATTAGTAAAAGCTCCAATTCTATTATTCCCTGATTTTACAAAGGCATTTATTTTGGACTCAAATGCCAGTTTCGACAGAAATGGATCAGTTTTATCGCAGTTGGATGAAATTGGTAAAGAGAGAGTAATTGCATATGGATCGCACGCAATGAATAGACACGAAGTAGGGTGTTGTATAACTCGGAAAGAATTATTAGTCATAATTTATTTTACCGAACATTTCAAAAACTATCTATATGGCAAAGGTTTAAATGTAGGACAGGTCATAAGGCAATAACGTTTATGTTGAAGACCAAGAGACCAATCACACTTCAATTTCAAACATGGATCAATCAATTAAGTGGTCTTAATATTGAAATGGAATACCGTAAAGGATAAGAGCATTCTAATGCAGATGCACTGTCGAGAACTGAATGGGATACGTGCATACAATGTCAAACGATTCATGAGGAACCAAAAACGGGAAAACTAAAAACAAAGGTTCAAGCACTCATGTGTCAAGAAGATGGAAAACTATGGCAACAAGATTCTAAGGAAATAGAAAATATCAAGAAAGATATACTAATGGGAAGGAAACAAAATTTATTGAAAGTAATGACATTATTCATTCAGTTAAAGGTAAAATATGGATTCCAGAAGAAAGAAAAACAGAATTTGTTTTGTACACTCATAGAATTCTGTGTAATGCTGGAATGAATAAAATTCACGAATATATTTCGAGGAAATTTGATATGAGAAACAGACAAGAATTTATTAAAAAAGCAGTCGGATTCTGCGAAAATTGTCAAAAAAGAAAAGCTATGACTACCCGAACAGCAGAGAAACAAATTAAACCAAAAGAAGTTTATTTATTTAAATTAATTTTCAAGAGATATATTTTAGAAATTATAGACCAATTTAGTAAATATATTTCTTTGAGTGCAGCTTCTGGTCAAGATGAAAGGACAATTGCAGCAATGATTAATTAAAAATGGGTTTTGAAATTTGGAGCTCCAAAGAGCATTCATTATGATAGAGGAAAAGCATTTGAGTCAGCTTTAATAAAACGATTTACAGATAAACTTGTATTAATCTAATACATTCAAACCCGTATGATCATTCTGCTAATGGACAAATTGAACGCCAATTTAGAACTATTAGAGATGCAATCCAGATCTCCTAAAAATCAAGAACGGGAAAAGACTGGGCCGAAATACTTCCTGAAGTTGAATTTATGTTGAATGCGACAATTTAGAAAACTTCTCAGTTGAGTCCTGCACAAATATTTTTGGAAAAAAAGATTGCAAGAGTGGTATGAAAATGACGAAACATGTGACCTAAAATTATTTATGTAAAAGCGTAAATCAGAAAGATTAGAGTTTAAAAAGCGGATACAAGGGAGAAAAGAAATTGAACTATTTTCAGAAGAAAAACGACCAAACCAAATCAATATTGGAGATGTTGTGTTGATAAAAAAAAGATGTTGCAAATAAAAATGAAGATAGGTTTGAGGGTCCAGGCAAAATAGTAAAGAAACTGCATGGCAGAAGTTTCATGATTGAATTTCAGAATAAAAAATAGAAAATTAGAAATGTTGAATGGATCAAACATTTTAAAACGAGGGGGGATGTAGGAAAACTGTAAATAATAGATATCCTAAATTATATAATATGTATGTATTTGTATATGTTGAATTTGTATGACTGAAGATTATGTCTGAATGTCAAAGGTGTGATTTATGTATGCATGTGTGTATCTTGCTCAAGATACTTACAATATAATAATTTCCTCCTGGAAGTTACTCACTTGTTTTAGATATTAAATATTATGTCTCCAAAGTCTTCTAACAAATTTAATTGTATCAAATGCTGAAAAAATATTTGAAATCAAAAGAATTTTAAGTGCACCATTTACTTGAATCCTTTTAGTCCAATTAGATATCCCTGAAGAAATTTTGACTCCAAAATATGTCCTGCCAATCTTTAAAGCTAAGATATATCTACCTGTTTGAGTTTTAGCTCTCTCTATTTTCTGAGAAATTTAACATAAAAAAACTATTGTAAATAAAATTAAAACATATAATCAGCAGACTTTTGACAAATTTGCAACTAACTGTTCCGAACCGAGAATTCACGTAAGTTAATGACGTTTATATCTGAACGCCTACAATTTTCAATACTCCACTGCGTAAAGGGTTTTAACCTCATAAGGTTCGATAAATTTGTCACCAAAATTTTCTTTATTTCATTTTTAGCAAATCGTTCATTACACAAAAGCCACACTAAGCCTCCACACTACTAGCAAAAATAGTCTTAATTATCTGTTTCGTGAGAAAAAAAAATTATTATTTGAACTATCGGTTCACTCATACCGACCCAAATCGGGTGAAAAACAAGGAATATAATTATTTATATGAGAAACTCATATTTATTTGCAGAGTTTATAAGATTTGCGACATAAGACGCATCAATTTTGTTTCAACCGTGCGGGAAAAAATATGGGAAATGATACTGATATTATTTTATTTTTACATTTTCTCTTTTTTCATTAGTAATTTTACAAATGAACACAATATGAAATTTTACATTGTCATTTTTTTAGTTGATAGACATTAAATTGGGTTTGGATTCGTACCTTGAGACCACTGCGGCTTATCAGCAAATCTTCTACGAATATCTCAATAAACATGGAATATGCGATAAATATAACTGCCCAATTGTAATTTTTTCATTACAAAAAATATTATATGAAATTATATCCTAGTTTTTACTTGGCCAAAAATACGGAAATGTTCTGCCTCCCCTTCGGATACCAACAAAAATTTTCAAACTCCTTTTAGAAACATTGAAAAATCATAAGAAACGGTTCGCTGTTGAGGGAAATTTTCTGGAGCAATATTATGTCTTGGATGTAAATTGTGTTGAACCGGAAATGATTCTGGTTGACATTCAAGCTATTTATCCTGATTTATATAAACAAGTAATTTTATTATAAATATTTTTTTAATATTTTTTACTTCTATTCTATGTTGTAGGATAGAAATTCTATAATTATTTGTCAACAAGAATGGAAAAAGACTAAATCTATTTTATCAAATTTGTTTCAAAATCTGTCAAAGATCTGCTTGTCTAATGGTACCCTCGATGTTGAAATGGTCACAAAAATCTTTGTGAATGGTAAAATATTGCTTTTGATCTATTCCGTATTTTAGCGAAATTATGTAGTGTAATACAGTAACTTCTCGAAAATGTGACAAAAATAGTAAATCATAATTTTTCTAAACCCATAAAAAATAAGGAGTAACAGCAGGGCCGGGTATTGGTCGATGGAAGTAATAGCACCCAGTCGGGCCCCAGAGTTGAAATTTATATCTTCAAAAATATAAATTTTGCGAAAGCTTTATGTAGTTATATTCATTTAAAAATATAGAAATATTAAAACATATCTGTATGTGTTTATAATCAATAAAATGTAGTTACTTTTATATTCGGCACAAATTTTTTAATGTAAAAATTTGTCTAGCTTATAATGGGATTTTGTTTTAAATAAATATTTAAAATTTATATTTCAATTTGTAAATTCAAACGGGTAAATAATTTCTTTATTTAACCTTTCACTGCGCAATATGTTTTGAGAGTTCATGTTCGATGTCCGCAAATCTTTTGATTATTGTACGTACAGATTTATATAAATCTTCCGATTTTACTATACTAAAAGTGAAACATCATCTTAGCATTTTTGTACCTGATTTGTTTGAATACTTTGTGTGAATAGTTGTGTTGAACCGGAATGAATTCGGAGCGTATTGGTCATTCATATTGTGCGAGTATATACGGCTTGAGCAGTGAAAGGGTTAAAGCTTGAGGATGCCTGCAAAAAAAAATCCAACTTATTCGATCCTGCTCTGAGTGATAGTTATCGAATTTTAATGATTCATTTTTTGAGGACTTTATTTATCTAGCAAAATGGCTAATGAGTGTGATACGTATTGATAATATAATGTATAAGGAAAAGAATTTAGTCAGTTAAAAATGACTATCTCTGCTAAAAAAAAGTTTACTGCCTATACACGCACATTTACCAAGAGATTAGAAAACAGGCTGATGAAGTATATATGCATTTCGGATTATATTCTTCTGATTCAAATTCCATAGACCTCCCTTACGTTTTGTTCCTATGTGCCCAATTGAAGAAAAGATTTTTGTCTTTCATTTATTTGACTTAAATTACGCGATTTTCATCTATTTTCAATTACTAGTAATAAACTTATATAAAAAACCAGGATATTGAGAAAGTTCATGATTTTTATTATTTACATAGCAGTTAATTAATATTTTCCCTCTTATCTTAAAAGAATCTTTGTCGGCCACGGCTTCAACATGATTGACGTAGATAAATTTTATTGGAATTTTTGACCCTTTGAAATACGGAAATTAAAAATAAAATGAAATTGTATTTTGATCAGGCTGAAAAATCAGATCTGATAAAAATGAATAAATATTGTTAAACATTTATGAAATGAGACAAGGTTGCAAAAGGTGAAAATAAATCTTGTTTTTAATTAGAAAATGAGATCAGATTTTAGTTAAAAAAAAAGATTTCAACATGAAAATTTATTCTAAATAATAAAAGTTATTTTCATTAACGTTGTGCAGAGAATTTACTAAATGTTAGATGTAAACTATTGAAACTTGCACTTTCTACTTTTGGCTTCAATTCATCGCACTTACCAAAAAATGCAGTACAAAAAACCTTGTTGAACATACACATGAATGCGTAAGCTGAGTTGTAGTTTGGCAAAGAAACTAACACTAATTTTCTTTAATTTATCAATATTTGTATTTTTTTTAACCACTTGCGCTTTGATTTAATTCAGAAATATTCCTTATATCGATAACTCTACGCGATGTGAACTAACTTTATAATTGCAGTTCGAATAATAACGTTACGTCTGTCAGCCGATGTTGCACACACGTCGTTTTTGTTTTTGCGACAAATGCTACCAACGTGGTATACACGTCACTTTCGGTTTTGAAAAAATCATCAAGGCGTACCTGGCACGTCAATATAGCGCAAGTGGTTATTTCAAGGTTATCTTGAAATAGATATAATTTCATTAATAAGAATTTAGTTTAAGATTTAAGGGGTGCCGATTACTGAAAAAGTTTAAGAGTCCTTGGTTTAGAGGCAAATGTAAAGTAAAGTGATTTCATCATTTTATGTATCACGTAATTGGAATTTAAGTTTCTAGGTGAATAGCACAATAAATATTTTAATCTTTGTAATGAATGCCACAAATAGGTTTTCACCAAAACATCCTGAGAAATGGGTTTTAAAGATTTCGATAAAAGATGCATATCAAGCTTCATGAATATAGTCTAACTAAATGCTTGTGGAATAAATATCATCTAATTCTTCTACTTGTGTCTCACAGTGATTTTAATACTTTCACGCCGGGGCGCATTTTCCTGATTTTCGATGTGAGACGGCGTTCGAATTCATGCTGCGCATTATCTGGCTACGCACGATTGCTGGTTGTTCAAAGTGTAAAAGATCTAAATATTAAATGTTGCGTACCGTCTAATAACAAAATCAAATACTTACCACGGATGGTACGCAACGGCGTGAACGTGCTAAATGTACATTAAATATAGATATTAGGATATCCAGAAATTATTATGACTTCTAAGAGGCTTTATTAAATGAAAAATTTGGATGGACAACTTAATTTTTCTTCATTTCGACTATGGATCAATGTTTTTTCCTATTTAACAAATCTTTTTTAAATTTTCAGATTTAAAAAATAAAAGAGGGTTTTTTCGAAAACATTTAGAATCATAGAAATATTTGATCCCTAATCAGGTCCAGTGCGAAAGGGTTCAGCACATCCGCCGAATTCCGACACCGCGCTTTTCTGCTGCTGTAGTTCTCAGGTGCATCCGTGTTACTTATACGTACTGCTATCCTATAACCTTTGGAAAATTGCTTGAACTGATGTTATGTGTTACTTTTATGGTTATTATTTTCATTTCTTTAATCAATTGCAATGTGCTGTGTGGTTGTGGAAGATTTATTATTGATACAAATAAAAAAGGTTATGTAAATGCTCTTTTTTGTTGAATCTCGGACAAAAGTTTACGCCGACCCTGTTTTTAGTATTATAGATTGCTTATTTCATAATCAACAGTTCTTTTATTTCAGAATTCGAAGCGACCTTTTCAGAAACAATAAGGAAAAGTTTTGACTCCAAGTTTTCTCCTGTAATTTTCAATCGTGAAATTATTGATATAAAGAATTTCATCGTGATTTCCAACCAAAAGAAAGATGATAAACGAAAATCTGCCATTGAAAAGCTGATTGATGTAACCTACAGTCAGAACGCGGATTTAGTAATAAATGAAGATTTACAAAGCGTTTTGAGGCAATACTATAATTCTTGCAACGAAATCTATGAAGCTAGTGAACCGAAATTTAGAATCCTCTGGAGAGATGACACTGGGGTCTCTGAAGCACATCATCAAATATATATTGAACAATTTGAAGCCTTTATCACCGCCAAAGTCGTTGAAGGAGTTGCTGAAAGAGCAAAGAAAATCAATTTAAACTTGTCCGCGAGTTTCTTAAAATGTTATGACATAATTTGCAATGCAGATCTGCAAATAAATAAATTTGCAAAGTTTGGTTGCGGGTATGAGGACATAGTTTATGCGATGTTGGATTACTTAACCGATGACGATACCAATGTCCCAATTATTTTATACGGTCCCCCTAATTCTGGAAAGTCAATAGTATTTGCTCGAACGATATTTGAGGTAAATTGACTTTTGTTTTAAACTTTATTCTTGTGCTTATCAATCGAGCTATCCCGATTTTTCTAAGACGTGCAGTGAAAATTCTAATATTAGTCTTTTTTGTTAATTGTTTTTCAGTTAACTATTTAACCTAATGAACAACTTAACTCCCCCTTGGGATTTTGAGCGGCTTGGTTGGTAGGGTAACTATAAAAAGTGTAAGTAACCAAATAATAAATACTGACTTTATTCTAAAGAAACACAGTGCATGTTGCAGTCGATCTATGCAGCAAAATAGTCGGCATTACGCAAACGATGCCCACAAATAGTACCACAAACCTAATAACGTTGCATAGGTCATCCGGACGTACATGCGGCAGTTAAAGTTTTAAGCAACTCACGCAGATTATATAACATAACTTAATTTCAGGAATGCGGAAAATACCTTAACCAAGTCTTTTTCGTGAACATTAATTCTTCAGTCCCAATTTGTTTCTTTAGTTAAAATAACTTAATTTTTTAATTATTTATTTATTTTTTGAAGTGGGGTAGTCTTTTAGAGGCTCGGGACATATTTTTACCTGTTGGACACAATGTGGGCTGAATTAATAGCGCATAATTCTCTCCGGGTTTCTGTAAACGTCTTCTGGAACTTATATGACCCATTGTGACTGAAAGGGTTAAGGTAAATACTACAAACATTATAAATATATTAAGTAATAAGCCTAAACTTGAAATTTTGAAAGGTTTTTGTCCTGGTCTTAGGCCTTCAGCTTACGTATTACTTAATGTTTTCTTGTGCCATTTTAAATACATTTTATTTCCAAAACATTTGACTTTGAGCATTGATAATAATTTTTATGAACAAATATGAATATTATAAACTATCTGAATTTGAAATTTACGCGGGAGTATGCGAGCGTCACACATCAAAGCGCTGGAGCAACAAGTTACTGCTTTAGGGTGTCAGAAGGCAAAGTGTACAATGGGTTATTTAAATGCAGTTATATATTCTTGAAGGACGAGAAAATATAAATATTTAAATAATTCTTTAGTAATTTATTGTACCTAACGACAAAATTAAATGTAGATTCTTTGATTCCAACTTCCTCATAACTCTTGTCCGTTTATAAAAAGAATATATCTATTATTTAAATTAAAGAGAACACCAATCCAAAATATATATTCAGCTACAATATATTTCGACTGAATAACAGTAATCGTCATGTAGTCTTAAACTTAAAACTATTTAGAATAAACCATTATTATTTAAAAAAATGTCTGCTTTTAAATTCTCTAAACATTTTATCAAAAATTAAAAATTTCGCTTTTTTTTAAAATCACAAATTTACAAAATGTTAAAAAAATTAATTTTCTAAATTTTACAAAACCGAGACTTTAACAAAATTTAAATAAAATTTTCTACAAAATGTTTAATGAATTTTACCAAAACTATTTTACACTTATTCATTATCAAAAAAAGTCATGTTTTAACCCTTTCTAAGGTGGTGGCAATATACTGTACACCATTTTAAACTAATAAAAATATCTTTCCTTCCATATCTCAAATCCAAACTCATGTTTTCTTTTTGTATCTCTAAATTTATTTCGTTAAATTAAATAATTAAAACAACGTTTTAATCAAATTTTAATGTAAATTATTTACTAAATTGCCAGAGTCAAATTAAGGGATAATTAACGGAAACGAGAAAGAAAAATAGTTTTAGGAGGTTAAATTTTTGCGATTTGTTTTTATAAATTGTTAAAATATGTAAATTGTACAAGTGCTTAACTTTATTCAAAAACTTAAAATTATGCTAGATTTTGATAATGCAATATTTTTTACCTTTCAGACTCTAAAAGATAAAATAATAATGCTCCAAAATTTAAAGGATTTATCTATTTACGATTTCCTTTATATTATTTTGTTTTACTATTGTTGCATTTTAGATAGTGTAATTATTGAATATTTTTGCACCTACATTTAAAGACTTAGTTGGACAAATCATAATTTATTATCAACTATCCTAATTGTCCTTTTACTCTCATTTGTTCAACACCTTCCTAAAAATCTGGAAAAATAATAATTTTTGTTTAAAGTCTTTCTGCAATTGAAAAATTTATAAATGGAGGATGACATTTTCTAGTCCAAAGGTCAAGATTTTCAAAATATTACAAATATTAGAAGTAGAATTTTCACTGGTTTTGAGAACTAGGAATAAAAATATTTTGGCCTTATAAAATGAAATAAAACAAATTTTGAAAAAAATTTTTAAAAAATTGGAAAATAAAAAAAGATATTAATTTTAATATGAGCCAAGATACCGAAAATCCTTATAAAATAAGTAAATTATATTGCTGGTTTTCGTAAAATTATAATGTGGTTAAACGCTTTTTTCTCCCCTTTCACCAGAAATATTTTATTAACCAAATTATTAATGAAAACCATTAATGAAAAAAATCTTTTGCTCTTTTAACTATGGAAAAATTTTGTGCAACGAAAGAATTTCAGAGACGGATATTAAGTTTAAAGAAAAAATTACTGGAAAAAAAATATAAATTAAAATTCTTTCAAAAACTTCTTTTTAAATTTTGCCTTGTTTTACATGAAATCGTAAACAAGAAATAAAAATAAATATGAAATTTGAAAATTTTTTTTCACAGATTTATAATCTCTGATAAATAATTAAGTTTTGATTTAATGTTTGTTTTTCTCAAAAATTCATGCCTACTTTCATTGGATCAGTTGCTGGGAGCCATTTTCCTTTCTTTTATTCCATTACAAGAAACACGAAATTTGATTTTGTCACTGGCTGGTTGAGAAATGTATTTTTCTAGTCTTATACAGTATAGAATTAGGATGAAACTCAGATAATTTTCACTCCAATAGCTATTTTAAATCTAAAATGTTAAATAAAGTAAAAGTCTGGAATGAATGGCTAAAAATTGGGGAGAACAGATGATTTTATGCCATGACAAAAATAACGACAAAACTGTAGTTGTGACCTGTCGGAATACCATTAACGGCACTCTTAACATATCCCATTAAATGTCTAACAAGCCTACCCCAATCATCCAAATCGCCCAAGTAGATTTGAGCCCTCAATCCGCCACTGTCCTGTCCCATAATGGCACTCCGCTCCGGTTGAGGAAAAAAATATTAAGCTAAAATTTTCTTAATGTTTTTATGTAAGTAACGAAAATATTTATGTAGTTCACGGAAATTTTATATATTGATGATTCATTTTTAAAACATTTTAATCACACTATATAGAATATGTATGTTCAGCTTCTTTTTTTCTTTTTTCTGCTCGTAATAAAATACTTGAAATATCCTAAAATCGCATATTTTTATAATTGAAAATGCTCAAAATAAATGATAATAAATCTATAGTAACTGCGCTTAATTTATGTCCATTCCCATAATTTTTGTCATTATTTAGAGTAGTTGTGAATATTTTTCTATAATTAAATTAATTATGTCTTGTAGTAGATTTTATTTTGTGGTCACATTGCTCATAATTTATGAAAATTAATATTTAATTTTTTATAAATTAATTGAATATTTAATGTAAGTTTCTATTGAATTTAGTTCCAAAGCTCCCTACCACATGACTCTGAATGCCATTTTATCACTCGGTTTGTCACATCAAATTGTACAATTGCTGAAATTTTCTTGAGTATATTTTTACAAATTAGCGCAATTATTTTGAGAAATAATCAGTTTGAAACGATTTTAAAAAATTCCAAAGAAATCGAAAACAACATTCCGAGAGACATTGAAGGAATCCTGCTCAGTTTCCAACAGCAGTCGAATAAGAAATTCATCATCATTCTCCATGATTTCGAAAAGTGCTCTGAGGTCGGTTCTCAGTCGCTTGTCACAGATTTGATTCCGAAGTTCCTACCGAAAAACCTGAAACTTATTGTGAGTAGTACCGATAGCTTTGACACCCGGAAACCGTATTTCCTTAATGTTCTCGTGCCGGAATTTACTCAGACTGAATTTAATATTTTTATTCAAACTCAACTAAACAACACTGGAAAACTTTTAACCGAAGAACAAAACGAAAGATTTTTATCAAATTATCTAAAATTTACAGATGGAATTCTCACTGCATCAGTCATTGTTGACTATTTTTATAATCACAACTTTATAAACAATTCTATGGAGGAAATACCCTGTCAAACTCTCGGAGAGTTTTATGCTCTCAATCTCAACAGATGGTACAAAAGGTTTGGAAAGACACTGATTTCCCACTGTCTTCTTTACATATATTGTTCATCTGGAGGCTTGACGGATCAGGAAGTCATTGAAGTTCTGAATTTAGATAAAAAAGTCATGAATGAGGTTTACATCAATCACTCAGAATCCCTCATTTATGATCAAAGTATTGTCAAATTTCCTTTGTCTTTATGGTTGTTAATTAAGCAGGAATTGTCAGTCATATTGGTGGATGTGATTAAAGATGGATATTTACTAGTAGATTTGGCTACAACGGTTTCTGTAGAGTCTTTAATTGATGAAAAAAACAGCCATTTAAAGGATTTCCATCAAATTCTGGCCGGTTACTTTAACGGAGCATGGGTAGATCAAACCATTTCTTTTCATTTTGATCTGAAAAACCCAGAAATGTCATACAACTGCTGTCCGAAAAGTCAGAAAATGTACGCTAAAAAGAGTGGAAATATATTTTATAACTACCGAAAATTTCGACAACTCGTTCGGCATTTGGTGGCAATTGATAATTATGATGAGTTGATAAAGAATGTCATTTTTGATTTTGATTATTTGTACAATAAAACAAAAGCTCTCAAAGTTTCGGAATTGTTAGATGACTTCCAACTGGCCCGAAACGGCGGAAAGGAAATTGTTCTGCTAGAGGAAAGCATCAACAATTCTGCCTTAGTGATAGAGAATGATCTCGACAGTCTTGCGGGAGAATTAATTATGCAATTGTTACCCTACGTTTCCTATTATCCAAATCTGAGATTTCTCATAGAAAATTGTGATAAAGTCGCTCCTAAGCACAATGCATTCGTCCCGATTTATCCTTCCAATAAGTTGCCAGGGTCTCCACTGGCCAGCACTATCAATTGTCCGGAGGCTATTGAATCTGTTTTGGTGATTCAAAATAAAGAAAGCATGAATAAAGAGCTTTTAATTAAACTGAAAAACGATTCCAGAGCGTATTTCTATGATTTATCATTCGGAGCGATATCTTATAATACACTACTAAGCAGCGGGGAGGTTTATTATGGACCAAATAGGGACATCATTCTTGTATTAGAAACCGAATACCGACAAATCATCAAGGTTCATCAAAGAGAAACTGGTGATTTGCTTGGTCAAATAATACCCATGAATTGGGTGGTACTTCGACCTTTTGAGGAAAGAAATGAATACAGAATAACTAACATTGACATGAATCAAACTAGGATGGCACTAATCATAACAAATGAAGTGAGTTATTTATTCGTTTTGAATTTGGAAACCCTAGAACCAATACTGGCCTTTAATCCAGGGTTGCGATTAGAAATGCTAAAGCTGACACCAGATGAGTCGACAGTTTTTACTCATCACGTTGAAAGGCTCGTGAGTTTAAACGTGGAAAAGAACCAACTGAATTCAGCAGTTGAACTTCAAGGTATACCTCTGCAAATGTTATTTGCCAATGAAAAATCGAAAAAAGCTTTTATCGTTTGTGATCAACAGAAGAGTGTTGTAGTTTTGGATCTTGAATCCGCGGGCGTTGTGAGGAAATGTTATAAAATATCTTTTGAAAACTGTCTTGATGAAAATGATTATGTTTTAGAGGTTTCGTGTTCGGAAATCGGTAATCCATTTCTCTTGATCATGTCTTGTCACAGTGTTATTTTGTATGACTGGAATAAGGAAAAGGTGCTCAATCATATTACCCGTCCTTCACAGCTACCGGTTTATTTCAAGCTACCCAATCGGCTGGATAACCAACCGGCAAGTTTGAAATTCAATGCTGCCAAACTGATTTTGTCTGACCGAGTTATTATCTGTGCGCTGTTTCGAGACGTAATTGTCTGCACAGTCTCTGACAATAAAATCATTAAGACTCTCCATGCACCTGTCGGAGGCATCGTTTCTGAAATCCACATTGCCGATGATTATATCATTGGAAAAGTGGAACAAAGTCAAAATTCGGCGGAAGTCATGATTTGGAAAACGGATCCAAAGTGTTTGTTTTTCAAAATAGAAAACAATCAAGATAAACTGACAAGATGCGTTAAGAAACTACAAATCGGTGGCTCTGTAGCAATTGCATCGTGTGTTGAAAGTGACGAAATGGGAGTAATAGAAATATCAACCGGAACATTGGTCGACCTTTATAGTCACTCGTCTGTGGTGATTAATTGTTGCTTGTCATCGTGCGGAAAATGGGCTTTGGTCACGGTGAAGAATTCTCACAATGCCAATATTCTCTGGTCTTTGGAAACCCGAAAAATCATTTTCGAATTCGGATCATCAACCAACACGGAATTTATTGTTCCAATGAAATCGAAATCAGGATTTTTCTGCATTACAAACCATTCAAAAAGTATCGATGCACCGAATTTTATCGTCACTCAAATCCTCTGTGATCTGGGTGTTGAAATATCATATACCATAAAGGTTTTAGAAATTTCTTGTTTAGGATTCCTTACGGAACCTCCTTGCATTTTGAATGATGATAAAGAGTTAGCGTTTCTTTCCAGCAACTACCGCACTGAAAATGGAGTAGGGACTGGTACAAACAGTCTGATTTTGTGGTCAAGAGAAACTCATACGAATCAAAATGGGATGTCAAAGATAATTACGGTGAAAGAGTTTTCAGAACAAATTAATAGGTCTGTTGAAGATATATTGTCGATCACAACTACAAAGTCAATGGAGGATGTTTTATTTATCTTTTTCAAGACTCATGACTATGAGATTGATATTTTACATTTCAATTGTCATACAGGTCTAGTTATTCAATTCATGGAATTGTTCGATGTCCTTCCTAAGCAAATGGACCACAAAGAATTGTTCTTGTCTAACAACGGTTGCTATGTGTTCTATCAAAAAACTAGCGCCATAGTCAACTTGTCTAGTGGAGAATTTATTGGAAATATTTCTTCTGATGCTAATAATGAGTATGCATTTCAGTGTTTCGTTTTAAAGGATACAATTTTGATTTTGTCACAAAAAACGAAATTACTTGCATATCGTTTGCCGGAAATCTGCAAAATCGGTCAAATTGAATTGAAAGACGAGGTGTCTTGCGTTTCTAAATGTCTTGATGATTTCACAATAATGGTGGGTTGCGTTGACGGATCAGTATTATCGTATTCGCTCATTGATATATTTTCTCCATACAGTTTTCTCAGCCAGATTAAAGTTGTGAGAAATTTCTTGCCGACAACCAGAAGCCCAACAATAGAACTGGAACCGATACGGTCGCTGAACAAAACCGAATTATCCCAAGAGTTTGACAACCTTATAGCCATCAAGCGGCCAATATCCGAGCCAATAGTTGCTCATGAAAGACGAGAATTTTCTAATATTTATTAATTTAAATATGGTGAAATTTTTATTATGTTAATAGATGAAACAGATTTTATCTAATAAATATATATTTCTATTTTATTGCTAGTATTTTTCTGACAAAGTTGATAATTTATGCATTTTTAGTAGGCTAATGCATTACTGGAAACAATATACAGTTGACTTTCTAAAAGCGGGGCAGTTTTGGGTGGGGCACGTTCTAAAATCAGGGCACCCTCTAAACGCGGGCAGTACTTTATAGACATATTGAAAAAAATAAACATTAATTTGTTTACACAATGAAAAATGGAAAATCATAACAAGACAGTAATGACAATTATTTGACAGTAAAAGAAAGTGAATAGATCAACTCAATTTGACATCACTGACATTTCAAGGTCATTTTAATAACACTAAGATTAAGTCAAGGTTATCAAAACTTATGATTATTGAAGTCCTTTATGTTTCAAGCAATGAAATTAGGCTTTAAAAGTAATTAATAATTTAATAAACATTTTATGTGCATGTAAAATATATTCTTACCATTAATTTTGTAACAAAACAATAGAATTTAAGAAAAGATCAAAAACTGATTCAGTGGGGGGGGTGATAGACGATAACCCTTCTCTCAAGAATATTTGGAAGTTGTTGCTTTCTTGAAACTAAAAATAGTCAAAATAAGACAATCGACCTTATTTTTGTGTACACAACTATACATATTACTTAGCAGAAAACAAACAAGATAAGCAAATAATGATCATATATTATAGTTAATTTTTACTACTCAACGTACACAGTGTGGGCTACACTAGATACACCTGTTGGGCAAAAACTGATTCAGCCCATATTTGTTTGACCAGCATGATAACGCCTGTGTGTTTTTGAGCGAAAAATTTAAAAATTTAGCAAAAAGTAGAAAATGTAAATAAAAATTAATTAAATAAAAATTAAAAAAAATTTTTGTACTTAAAAATATAAAAATTTAATTTTAAATTAAAAGGAATTAAAAAATTACAATTTTGGAATATTCTGGAAAATTCCTTGTTTTTCCGTATCAAAACACACACACGAACAATCGTGGTATATAAGGCGATGCTGGTCGAGCAAAAATCACTCTTTTTAGACTCTCTCAAAAACCCCCAAAAAACTCTTTTTTAAAGAACACTATCAGTTGACTCTCAGTTTTACTTTAAATTTTATTATTGTGCATTTGCGGACGTACTATCTTATCCTAGAATTTGTGGAAACATCTGAACAAGTAATAATTTTGAATTTTTATATGTAAATTTTCTTTTTATGCTAACTAATATTTTGTTATTTGTTATGTTAATTTTTCATATTTTGATAACTGAGTTATAATATTGTTAACCACCATTTAGTTTTTATTTTATTTGAATGCTAATCTATGCAAATTTTACGGATTTATTTATTTTATCTATGAGAATAATTTATTCATGATCGAACTCTATCTCGACAGAGTGGCATCATTTTAAAATCTCATTCACAAATTCGAAAGGTAGCAAAATCAAAAACATCCTTGGCCGACTAGGAGTGGTGCTAAAACACGGACTGTAGTGTCCAGGAGGAAGAGAAGCTGTGAGGACGGTTTTCAGAACAGCCCAGAGTTTTCCCCCGGAAACCTTATCGCCTGACCGTCATGATGACTGAGAGTGGCCATGAGTAAGGATTAAAATCAATTAACATAAAAAGAAAAATAAACATGACCAGTTAGGAGAAAGAAAGCAAATTAGAAACCAGAAGAATGAGAGACGACCACTAACACATTGACTCGAAATCGTTAGGAAATTAAGAAAATTCGAAAGGCCGAATTTATCAGCAGTTATACGTGTAGATTACAATACTTAAGTATAAAAAGTTCAAGAAGAATCTTAGTCTATTTCGGCCTCGTAGAAAATCTCCGTGTAAAAATTGTTTAGGGATTTATTTAATTTACGGTAACTTTCCTAGTGTTCCGATTATTAATGCAATAAGACATCTTAACCTTAATGTCAATAAAATTGTATGTTAAAACTTAAAGAAAGGATTCAGACTCAACCCCTCTTAACTCCATATTGGCCCTTCATATCCCCCCGAATATCGATAGAGATCATTATAACTTAGTACTATCATTATTTATTATGACAACTGTCAATCATTGTACATTTTGAAGTCATTATAATGAATCCTATAAAGTTCCCATTGATTATAATTACAAATAGCGATCACTAGTATTATTATGAATATTGTTATTGAGGACAGTATTAAATTTTTTTTATCTATTATAAATCTTTTTATTATTATTACGTTCATTAATTATAGTAATTGTTATTACTATCATTATTATTAATATTATTATTAGTTTATTATTATTATTATTATTATTATTATTATTATAATTATTATTATTAATATTATTATTATCATTATTAATATTATTATTACTATTACCAACTATAATAACATCATGATTAGTATTATAAATATGGATATGTCCTTATTATTGTTATTAACATCATCAGTGTCGACAATACGAAAATTTTTATTTGTTGTGCTCAATTTAAGTTTGATGAGTATTATTACTATCATTACTATTATTATAAACCTAACATTATTATTAATATTATTATTATTGTTATTGTTAATTCAATATTATTAGTGTTATTATTGTTAATTATGATCATTCCCATTAATATTGTTACCACCATTCCTATTGATATTATTATTGCTCACGATGATGATATTAATATTGTTATTACTATTATTGTAATTAGTTAGTATTAATTTTTATCGATAAGAGATCAACACTTACATAAAATTATTACTACAAAAAATAAAACAATTTATTTAATAAAAAGTATAAAAATAAAGAAAATTAGTAGTGGGATGTGTCACATCCAGCACACCCCTCCCCCTGCTGAGATATTTTTTTCTAAGTTCAAAAGTACAAATTTTTCTGAGACAAAGACCATGACTCATTCAAGGTCATTGGACGACTCATCATATTTTTCAATGTCATTCAAAAGTATGTCAAGGTCATTGGATGACTCATTATATTTTTTCAAGGTCATTTAAGCAAAGGCCATGACTCATTCAAGGTCATTGGATGACTCATCATAATTTTTCAAGTTCACTTAAACAAATACCATGGCTCATTCAAGGACATTGGATGACTCATCATATTTTTTCAAGTCCACTTAAACAAAGACCATGACTCACTCAAGGCCATTGGACGACTCATCATATTTTTCAATGTCATTCAAAAGTAGGTCACGGTCATTGGAAGACTCATTATATTTTTTCAATGTCATCCAAAAGTAGGTCACGGTCATTGGATGACTCATCATATTTTTTCAAGTCCACTTAAACAAAGACCATGACTCATTCAAGGTCATTGGACGACTCATCATATTTTTCAATGTCATTCAAAAGTAGGTCACGGTCATTGGATGGCTCATCATATTTTTTCAAGGTCATTTAAGCAAAGGCCATGACTCATTCAAGGTCATTGGATGACTCATCATAATTTTTCAAGTTCACTTAAACAAATACCATGGCTCATTCAAGGACATTGGATGACTCATCATATTTTTTCAAGTCCACTTAAACAAAGACCATGACTCACTCAAGGCCATTGGACGACTCATCATATTTTTCAATGTCATTCAAAAGTAGGTCACGGTCATTGGAAGACTCATTATATTTTTTCAATGTCATCCAAAAGTAGGTCACGGTCATTGGATGACTCATCATATTTTTTCAAGTCCACTTAAACAAAGACCATGACTCATTCAAGGTCATTGGGCGACTCATCATATTTTTCAATGTCATTCAAAAGTAGGTCACGGTCATTGGATGGCTCATCATATTTTTTCAAGGTCATTTAAGCAAAGGCCATGACTCATTCAAGGTCATTGGATGACTCATCATAATTTTTCAAGTTCACTTAAACAAATACCATGGCTCATTCAAGGACATTGGATGACTCATCATATTTTTTCAAGTCCACTTAAACAAAGACCATGACTCACTCAAGGCCATTGGACGACTCATCATATTTTTCAAGGTCATTCAAAAGTATGTCAAGGTCATTGGAAGACTCATTATATTTTTTCAAGGTCATTCAAAAGTAGGTCAAGGTCATAGTATTTTTAAACATTTTTTAATTTTAATTTAATACTTATTTTTATAAGTAGTGTTTTAATATATATGTTGGGCCAAAACACAATTTTGTTTAAATGAATCGGTAACAGCACGCAAACACAGCACGTAGATTTAAAATCAGACCCATAAAACACCAATTAACCATGCTAAAATATGAGAAAGAAATAATAAAAATATAAAATTAAAAGACATAAAAATAAATAAAATAATAACAGAACGCATAAAATTCCTCACGAAACAAACACAGAAATAACACGAAAACACGAAATAATTGACCGAAAATTGACAATTTACTTAAAGAAACTAGAGTTCATTCAAGTTAGAACTAAAATTAAATAATTTGAATTGGAAACAATTCAATTATCTATTAAAAGAACAAATTGTCAAAGTAAACCAAAAAATAAGAAAATTAAAGTTAGAAAATACAAAGAAATTCCCAAGGTCAAATTTTGTTTTACTACATCAAATTTAACACGCAAGGTTAGGGTCACAGAATAGGTATATATACCGATTCATTTTCACATAATTTTAACCAAAAATCATTCGGTTTTAATAACTCGAATCAGTTGAATCAGTTTTAACAACTAGCAGCAGTTTTGCAACTTCGAATCACTTTTCTTGAACCAGTTCAACAGTTTTAACTAGTTTTGACCAGTTGACATTCGATGACGAACGAACACTCGAATCATTTGTATTACCAAATTGAACAAATTTATTGATTAAAAGTAAGCAAGAATGACTTGCTAATTTTGGTATGAACTGTACGGCGATGATGATTGAAAAGTGAAATTAATATTGATCAAATATATATACTGAATGAACTTATTTATTATGTCGAAAATTTTCCGGCCCACAGCCACACACTAACAAGTTAGCAAAATCTTACATAAAGATCGAGCAGTGTAAGTGCGGTGTAAGTCCACCAACAGCTCGTGCCCGTGAGAGATCTCGTCGTGGGTAACGACGGACTCGAACGTCAATTCATTCATTATCATAGGGGCAGAAGGGGGATCGGGAGGCAATCTTTTGGTTGCCCACCTTTCTACCTACTCCCGAAAAATCGACCTAAATTATTATTACTCAACGGCTAAAATATCAACACAGAATAGCCCAGTGGGCACTCTTAAAATCTAACATCAACATAAAGATTTCCTAAGATCAACTTGAGATTAACGGGAAGGGGGCTTGCGGAAATCGGTGAATCGAGCTTCTAATAATCTTAAAAATCATTATTGATTACGTAAAATAGGACTAAACTAGACTAAAAATCTTAAAAATCATGGTTGATTAAATAAAATAGGACTCGAGCTAAATAAAGAATCTTATAAATCGTGGATAAATTATTGAAAATAACAATTTGGAAAAAATAGGACTAAAGTTAAACTAAAGCCTCATAAATCAGACAGTATTTAGAAACTATGACGAACCTAAACTAACAACCTCATAAACCATTGATTTAGTTAAAATTATGGTAAAAACTAAATGAACACCCCATAGATTGTTATTAGCAAAAATGTTGTAAGTAAAGTTTTTAGTAAATTGTGACCAGCAATGGTTCATTCATAATCATGAGTAAATCTTAAATCATTCCTTATTATGTACCGATGAATAATGAATTTATTTTAATTCGTAAGTTTATAAGATCCGCTCATTACAAGAGTGATTAAATAATTTAATAATTCAATAACAAAATGACCTGAAGAAACCAAGACAAAATAAACGAATACAAATCTCGTATACATTATAAAATATAATTGAATAAAGTTTTATTGTATAAAAGAACATTATCAAATTTTCTTGTTTCGAACCTAGTAGCCGCATGTCGACACTTCCATAAATTTGACGACCATACGAACCATATCCCGTTATATATAGTAAATGGACCCATATCCAATCCAGAACGTTATGTCAGATATTTCAATATCAGCAACATCAATGAGTGTGATTTATATTGTGGATTCAAGGAAAAAATCAATGACTGAAGTTCCCAGCCGACAAATTCCCGAAGTGCACAATCCTCAAACCAAGGCTACTCCTGTCTACGGTCGAAGAAGTATTCATACGGAATGTTACGCTCCAAGTACGGCTATTCTAGCCACATTTTGATATATAATAAAAACTCAGTATTTAATTGTTATACTTCCTTCTTTCTTGATAATCGCTCAACATGAATTACGATCTAGCGAACCATAGTTATCCTAAATTGAAGTAGCCAGTTCCCGAAAATTTATGAATGACCAAACTTACCGGCAATTGTAGTGAACCCGCTCACTTTAGTCATGACGTTTCCATCAAATTGACTAGTCAGAATTTTCGTCATCCCTTGCCATTCGTTTCTTCTTAATAAAGAACCTGAAATATAAAAAGTAAAGACTTAATAATACGGAGAGTGTTCGTTAATCTAATCGCCAACAATACAACAATTTTTGGAAATTAATGAATAGTTTTATTTTTATTTTTCCAATTAGGTTTATTCCCCGTGATCGTTGTATTTTGGTTATGGTATTTATCATTTAAATAATTTATCTAGGAAATTCTCCTTTTTAGGCTGTTTAAGTCATTTAGAATGATTTAGTTCTACCTTCTTATTAAGATATTTAGATTTGTAGAATTACTCAGTAATTGCAGTAATTGGGAGGACGTGGATCCCACTACTCTGACAGTGCCGACCAGATTTACTGGGAGATATCGGCAACCATTATGGGATCTGGGATATACCATATCAACCTATGGTACATGATACCCCGAGTGGCCGAACCGGAAAGCCAACGGGCCAGGAGAAGATGTCGAACTCCCTAGCATCCTCATCAAGCGGGAGCCGGGTCGAAACCCCGCATGAGAGATCTGGCAAAGGGCAGAAGGCGAGAGCCACCGCCTAGTGCAAATGGAGTGGCGAAATCGATTTTTAGCGAGACGGCAAAAGGAGCACCTTGCCAGGATCAATCGGGACATCACCAGCGGAAGTATTCCCAGCTCGGGCGGGCACCTGCTCTCCTACGGAGTGGCTTATGACCATCGGGATCCAGCCTTACTAGAGAACGACGGACCCGTGCACTTGGTGGTCCCGAAAAGTCTCCTACAGCCAGATATTCGAGACATTCTGGAGGATCGGGGCGTCAAGGAGCACGCCTATTCGTGGAGGCGCTTAACTGATAATCGACCGCACCAAAATTAAAGACTTGTATTATGTTCTGTGTTTCAATAAATTAGTTGTATTAGTAACTTTCTTTTTTGTTAATGTAAATAATAAAGTTGCACGCAAGAACTGAGTAAGGTGAACATGAACATGCTCCCCGGAGATAACAACACATAAAATGATAATTGGGTGGGGACTGAAATTGTTGTTTATTTTCCGAATTAATCTCTGTAATTTATCCGATATCTAATTTATTATTAATGAAAAACGATGATGGACGCCATGTGGAAGATCGGCAAAGAATTAAAAGACCTACGCAAAGAGAATATAAATCTACACCAGCAGTGCCTGCAATTAAGCTGCGAGCTGCAACGGATTAGGGCCACTTGGTCATAGCCGACTAGAGTAAAACAGCTCTATCAAAAAATAGACGCGGCGCAAAAGGCCTGGCGAGAGGAAAGAGCCCTGAACCAAGCCTAAAAGGTCCAGATTCGCGGGCTAGAAGTAGCTGTAGCGGCAGGCCAGGAAGGGCAGGCTGTCACATATCCCTTAATGTTTGCCCCAGTCCAAGTAGCATACAATAACGCGATGAGTCCCAAGAACCAATCATTCAAACCAAAGTCCTGCGCAAGTTCAGGACGAGCAGAAAGGAGGCGACAAAAACAACAAAAATCGCTTAGGACACAGATTATCTTGATGGTGTAATGCATGAATAAATAAAATCTTCTTTTGTCATCTGTTGGTTCTCACAATGTAAATATATTAGCATACTCTCTGAGGGGCAAAGACTATGTGATGTAAAGTAAAGTGAGTAAGGGACCTAACGGAAACAAGTTGAGCATAGACCTTCCATATGTAGCTCACTGAACCAGCTGTAGACCGGGTCTTAGCAGTTTTGGAAACAAAGCTCACCTTTGACGGTTACAGAACCATTGGTTACAGTACCAACGTTGCCTAGCAACAGGTAACCAGTGGCAGTCAGGTAGGATTATATAATTGGGATCAAGGTCATACCGATCACTTATAACCTCACATATATATATATATATATATTAAATTTTTATTCTATTACTTATTTTTATAAGTAATGTTTTAACTATTATTATTATTATTATTATTATTATTATTATTATTATTATTATTATTATTATTATTATTATTATTATTATTATTATTATTATTATTATTATTATTATATAAAAACCAAGAAATATACAACAAACAACTTTTATTATAAAGAAATAATTCTACTATAGTAATATTGTCGAAGAGCTTTATTCAAAGCCCATTCCACATACTTCCGATATCTTGCAGCGCAGCAATGACATCCATCACCACATGGATATTCAGGTTCCATATCTTTTGACATTTTGTTTTGCTTGACGTCCCATAGGAACTCGTCGATTACGGAAAATATCCATATAGATGTATAATTAAAGACCAAGTCTGGAATTATTGATGTTGGCTTATTCTTCAATATTTCATTTATTTCGGGATAATAGAATTCCAGACGTTCTTTAATAACTTTAAAATAATCATCTATCAAATAGTTAATAATAATATTAGTAATTATTAATTACCATAATGTTTAATTTCATTCATAGCTTGAACTGCGCTCGGTTCATCCATTATAATGATAAAAATTGAAATAAAAATTACTTTTATACTAATTTAGACCAATGAGATGTTAAACACACACACAACCTTTTAGCCATAAATAATAAATATTAATTTATATAGATTTAAAAATGATTAAAGAAATTTTAATAATAATAGTAGTTGTTAATATGGTCAACTCAATCATTGTAACCGTTCAAGGTAAAAATTCAACAAGATGTGTATGTCCTGATACAGCAGTATTGATGGATATTTTGTATATGATAGCTAGGCCTAGATATTTGAAAACTCCAGTCAAAAGATTATCTGAAAAAATGAATAATTTAGAATTCCGATTTGAACACACATATGAGACTTTAAAAGAGCTAAAAACTATATATATAAATAAGACCATTGGTATTATCAAAAATGAATTAAGAAAATCAATATTAGAATTGAATGAAAATCGTAAACTTAATGAAAAAATGATGAATCAAGTTCAATATAGTATAAAATTTATTCTAATAAAACCACTGATTAGTTCAATCGTATAATGAAAGAAGTTAACAGTGGCAACAAATTAAAAGAAGTTAATGTTAACAGTGCCAACAAATCATCATTGCCATTTCAATTATATATTTTTACATATTTTATTAGTATTACAACTTAAATGCATGATTCTGATTGGTCGAATATAGTATAAATAAGCTTACGCTTTCAAATATTTTTATAAAATGCCAGAAACTAAATTTTTTATAACTTTGTTGAATGAGCTGGTTTCTAATAATAGAGAAGAAGATGATATCATTAAAAATATAAAATTCATGGTAAACCGTAACGAGAAAATCGTAGAAGACATCCCATTTAATTATGAAAAAATTCTCAATTTGCCACCATTGGAGAGAAAGAAATCATTCCAATCGATATTTAGTTACATGTTCGATGAAAATAATAAATGGATGCGAATAATAGTAGGATTAATGTATATGAAACATGATATTAAAATCTGGATCCGACTATGAAAATTATTTCCAATGGTCTAAAGAGGTAAATTACTTTATATTGTTATTAATTTATCATTATTTAGGTGATAGAAACAAAAATTGATCCATGGGTAAAAACAAAAGGTGGATGGATAGCGATTATTCAAGTTACCGCAGAAGCCAAACGTTCAGATATTTATATCGCAAATTGTAAATATTTATTAAAACTATTAACTGGAGCATCGGTTTTATATTTATGTAATAAAGTTTATCATAGATTTTAATAAATATTTCTTTGTTATTATTATTAATAAAAAACTACATTTTTAAAGATTTATTGATTATTACATGTACATTCTTCATCACCACAATATTCTATCATAATATTTTCTATAATATGGTCAACACAATTCTTAAATTCGTTAGGCTTAACTTCATCTTCAGTATTAATAATATCAGTATGCTCATTAATTTCTTCAGTATAATTAATAATTTCTACATCATTAACAATTTCTCCATCGTCACTCTGACATTCAGAATCATAACACGAATCTTCTTTACCCAATGCTTCAACTAAAGTCAACATATCTCTAATTTTTACACCGGTTATTTCTTCAAGTTTATCAAACAAAAAGTTTATTAAATATTCTAAAAGAAAATTAATTAATTATTTTATATTTTACCTTTTTCAGACATCATTTTTTAACTATTTTAAAACGAATTATTATTTTGTTTATAGAAAAACAAAGAAAACAAAACATTAATACATTTATTAAACACTAAAATATACATTAAAATAATTGTGAAAGTCTAGCAGTAACAATTTTCCATATTGGAGAAAGCACATCATTTTGATCAGCTTTATATCCTTGGATTGTTTTTGTTAAATACCAGTTTTCCTGTTCTTTCAAATCTATTTCTGTAATTGCATCATAATATCTGGAATATTGACTGGTAAAGAATGCATTTTCATTACATTTTAAATTGGAATTGATCTTTTTGAACACAGTATCAATATCCTTGATATCTATCACTGAGAGTGTCCCAGCGAGAGATTGAAATTGCGTCCTATTGAGTTTGACTGGATTTGCCAATCGCATATTGATAGGCTCCTTAAAAAAATACATTTTATAATAGTGGAACATCTGAAGTAGTTGGACACTGATAGCAGAGCTCACTATTTTCTTTGTCATGTTTGATTTATGATCTTTATAAGGTGGTGACGAGCTTTTATACTCTTGACAGATACTGATTAACCAATCAAAATCATGCATATTATTATTAATTATAACAAAAACAGTGCATGATAAGTGCGTGACTGCATACATATACAAAACTATATATGTGAATTACAAAGAAATCATTAAGTTTGTATGTGATTTTACATACATAAAATCTTTCACCTATATAAATTTCTTTATATTATTAATATCACGTGTTTCATATGATTATTACGAGTTATTATTGTTATTATTATTATTAACAAGTTATTATTTTTATTATTATTGTTACCACCACCAAATAAAACTATAATTTATTACTAACAAAACAAAATCAAATTCTAAACATTTATTTACTAAAAAGTTGAAATTTACAAGAATTCTTAACCGATCTCGCAACGCACCATTCCATATATCTTTGGTATCTGAAATCGCAGCAACTGCAATCCATAATACAAGGGTATTCGGGTTCCATATCTTTCGGTCTTCGGTCAAGCTTTATAAATCCAATAGAGCTTGATCTATGATATTGAAGATCCATATATTAGTCTCGGTGTATACGAGATCTGGAATCCATAATTCTGCCTGGTCTTTCAGTATTGCTCGTAGTTGAGGGTAGAAGAAGAATAAACGTTCTAAAATTACTGCTTGAGATTTATCTGTAAACAATGATAATAATATTAATAAATAATAAATTTACCATAGTTTTCAATTTCTTTCTTTGATAATATAGTGCTTGTAATCGGCATAGTTTTTTCCATTTTTTAAAAATGAAATAAAATGAATAACCAAGTTGTTTTAATCAATCATTAGCCAATCAGATGTCGACCAATCCCGTGATTTCATTTTGTATGTCACAAACAATATTTTTGTACTCTAGATTTCGCAACCCTAATATGACTATTTTGGGACTGGCAAACACGTACACACACATTGGGTTGTATTTTAAAAGCCTCAGCGCAGGAAATAATTCTGGCTCGAACATGCAAAGACACTTTGTTGACATGTTGTATAGATTGATAGATTGTCCCATAACCATGGTGACCGTAATTGACTGTATTTTAATTTCCTTTATTCTATATTGTAATTTATTGACGTCTAAAGGTTTCTTGCATCCCATGATTCTGCATTTGCCGGATTTGAATAATATTATAGAGTATTTTCCACTTCTATCAACAATTTTCTGGGGTTTACCATTCGGAAACGTCATTTTTGACACATCGAAAGTTCCTTTATAATTTATATTTGATAACATAATAACACAATAAAGAAATATTAATCTATATATATATATATATATGATTTTAGAAAGAGTTCATTAAATTATATAATATAAACAAAAACCTATAAATATACAAAAATATAATGTAATTAAGAAATGATGCGGTGTATCAAATCGTCGGCCTGTGTGGTAGTGGTAAAACTATGTTTGTGTGTAAATTACCGAAATCTAATTTATTTCAAACAAAATTCAACAAGATTTATTGGCATAGGGGTACAGATGAAGAACATGGATTACCTCAAGATAATTTCTGTAAATTGAAAAACATGAAAATAGTAAAGGGTTTCGATAAAAATTGGTCAAGTCGATTAAGGAAAGGTGATGTCATCATTATCAATGATTTGTATCAGGAAGCTAATAAAGAAAAGGATTTTAATAATTTATTCAAAAAAATCAGTAGACATGTTGGTGTTACTGTGATCTTTATTACTCAAAATTTATTTCATCAGGGTGGCGCACATCGAACAAGGAATTTAAATATTCAATATTTAGTTATTTTCAAGAATCCTAGAGATGCAACAGTTATTGATTTTTTTGCTCGACAAGCATACCCTAATAATTGTAATTTTCTCATCAGTGCATTTCAAGATGCTACAAAATCACCACATGGATATATATTTCTTGATTTCACACAACAATGCAATGATGCTTTATGGGTAAAAACAGATATTTTCAATAAAGTTGCCATGGTTTATAAACAAAGTTGAAAACATTAACATGTAAAAATGTTTATGAAATCCAGGTTTAAAAATGTCCGAAAACTTAGACAAAGTATTAAAAAGAAAAACAAAGTTCCACCAAAAACTAGTTATACCAAAACTAGAGTACCAAAGTTGTAAAATGAAACGCAAAAGTGGTTGTCAGATCAGCTTGCGTACAGTTTAAACAAACAAATGTGGAAAAGATTTCCAACGAGAGCTTATAAGACATTCGGTATTAATGATTTATGGCAAATTGATTTGATGGAGATGATACCGTATTCGAAGATTAACAATGGTTATAAATATATTTTAACGTTTATTGATGTTTTCAGTCGTTTTGCCCGCGGTGTACCAACAAAGACAAAATCTGCAGAGGAAATATCTAAATCAATTAATAATATATTTAAAAATGGGCATCCAGACAATTTGCAAACCTATTTAGGTATTATTATTATTATTATTATTATTATTATTATTATTATTATTATTATTATTATTATAGGTAAGGAGTTTTACAATAGTAAAGTTAAGCAAATCCTGGATCGTCTCAAAATAAATCATTATTCTGTACATTCTCAATACAAAGGCGCCCATGTTGAAAGAAATAACGGGACATTGAAGGATAGATTGAAGAAATATTTCGTGCATCAAGGTAATAAAATATGGATAAATGTATTACCGAAAATACTTGTTAGTTATAATAATTCATCGCATCGAGGTCTGAATGGTTTGAGATCCGTAGATATCAGCTCGAAAACATTAGCTAAATCATTATGGTCAAAAAAGTTGTAAAAATTACAAAACCAAAATATAAAGTTGGTGATCACGTTAGAATTAGTAAAATTAGCTTCACCTTTCATCAAAAATGTTGATAGTAATTGGAGTGATGATGACAGACATCATCAAATTCATATGCCTATTGCAGCAGGCCTTTTATTAATTAATAATTACACTAACACAAAATTGTATTATTACTTTTATGGTCTTGATTGCATTCCTGATTTTCTTAAGAAAATTGAGGAAATTGCAACTGAAATTGTTATTCCGTACTATGATTCGGACGGTGCTAAATTGATAGGGAATATGTCTTTCAATGAGGTTCGACAGTTTAAATCTTGTCGAACCTGTTATTTATGTAAAAAACCGATTGTACATCCGGTTAGAGATCATTGCCATTTTACTGGTAATTATCTAGGGGCAGCTTGCCGAAAATGTAATGTAGCTCGTAGGATTTATCGATTACTACCTATAGTTTTTCATAATTTAAGAGGGTATGACCTTCACCATATTTTAAAATACGGTCTCGATCGCTTTCCTTCATGGAATTTAGAAATCATACCGACTTTTACAGAAAAATTTATTTCCTAAATTGTTCACATTAACAAATTGGCTGTTCGCTTTATCGACAGTATGCAATTTGTTAATTGTTCGTTAGCTAAGGCTGTGAAAACACTAACTTCTCTTCCATTGACTTCGTCTGTCTTTCAAGGTTCTATAGTTGACTGTAAAGGTATTTTTCCGTATAATTTTGCTATTTCTGAGGAAGTTCTTGAGAATACTTATGAGTTGCCTCCAATTTGGGAAGGGGTAAGTGAAGATTAGTACGATAGGGCACAACTAATCTAGACGCAGCGAAACTGTAGGACTTTGCGTGATTATATGTTAATTTACCTTAAACTTGACGTATTCCTCCTTGCGGACTATTTTCAATAATTCCGTGCCAAGGCTATTGTTTACAATGGTCTTGAACCTCTAAACTTTTATGGAATTTCGGTTATGTCATTGAACTTTTTCAGGACATGGAAATGTTCAATTTTTACGAAGGTGGAATACGGGGTGGGTTAACATTTGTTAACAAACATTACATTGCTGCTTCGGAGGATACAGAATTATTGTACATAGATATAAATAATCTGTATGGTTGGGCTCTCAGCCAAAGTCTTCCTTACGCTGATTTTACTTGGGTGTATGATGGTTTGGATGAGGTTTTGAGTGAATGTGCGAATGTTGTGGATATTGAAATCCTTCCAAATGGATAAACTATGGAAGTTGATATCGAGATTCCAGATTATTTACATGATTTTTTAAATGACTTTCCGATTGGACTGGAAAAGGTGTGCCCACCAAATTCAAAAGTTGAGAAGTTAATGCTCATGCATTATCCTAAGAAGAACTATGTTCTTCATTGGAAGCCATTCAGGCTTTATCTTTCTCTGGGGGCTAAGGTTGTATATATACATAGAGCTATTAAATACAAGCAAGCTCCTATTTTTAAAAATTATATCGATAAAAACACTAACTTGCGTGCAAATGCAGTTAGTGAATTATATAGAGATTTATTTAAATTGTAAAACAACAGTCTGTATGGTAAATCCGTTGAGAACCTTAAAAAGAGGATGAATTTGCAATTGTGTAATTCAGCTGAAAAGTTAATTACATATTCGTCAAAACCGGCATTTAGAAAAACAATAGAGATTACTGATTACCCTTTTGCCGCTCATCTTAATAAGGACTCAATATGTTTGGATAGACCTAGTTATATCGGTCAATCAGTTCTAGATTTATCCAAACTACGGATGTACCAGTTACAGTATGTTGAATTACAAAAATATCTTGATATTTATAATTGTGATATAAATCTAGTAGCGGGTGATACGGACAGCTTCTTTTTGGAGATAAAAAATTTAAAATTAGATATTTTATTAAAAGCGATGATTTCGGATGAGCTATTAGATACCTCAAATTATGATCCTTCTCATCCTTTATATTCTAAACGACTATATTATATTCTAAACGCAAGTTCAAGGATGAGAGTAAAGGGTTAGGATATAGTGAGTGGGTTTTATTGCGCCCTAAATGTTATAGCTTGATAGAAAATAAATCAGCAATGCGAGCTAAGGGTGTAAAATTACCGGGTACCGACATTAAACACCAATCGTATTTGCATTGTTATAATATTATGTCGGTACCTCAAACTAAAATAGGGACCCGAAATCACCAGCTGTTTACTTTTAAAAATTCTAAAATCGCATTAAATAACCATGAGGATAAGAGAGCTTGGGTAAGGAAAACCTAAAAGAAAAAGTTTTGCATATGGTCATTATAGAGGGGTTGATGTCTTTCATGTTGGCGGTAATATAGTAATGCCTGAAGCCGATACTGCAATTCTCGATGAACAATTTGAGAAATATTTGACAATATATTAGATATTTATCGATCAAATTTATATATAAAAATAAAAAAGTTGTGAAAATAATTTGTCTTTACTATTTTCATGTTTTTAAATTTATTTTTTAATATAATAGTTTGCAGTGAGCATGCAGATATTATATTGGTTTTGTATATGTATTAATTTATTATTAGATATTTTATATAGGTTTTATATATATATTATCTGGCTTATAAAACTTGTAATAAAAAGTGAAACAATAAAATTATTAATATAAACTTGTAACAATAGCAAGAATAATAATAAAAATATTAATATTATTAACAATAATAAATAAAAAACTTTTAAAAAAAACTTTAATAGAAAAATTTGTAACAATAATAATAATATTAATAATAATAAATAAAACTTGCAACAATATTAATAAAAATACTGAAAATATTATTAATATAAACTTGTAATAATAACAAGAATAATAATAATAATAATAATAATAATAATAATAATAATAATAATATAATAATAATAATAATAATAATAATAATAATAATAATAATATTGAAAATATTATTAATATAAACGTGTAACAATAAAATTAACAAAAGTTTTTTTATAAAAGATAATAAAAGACAATAATAACTAAAACTTGTAATAATAATAATAATAATAATAAAAATGAAAAATAAAAACTTTTAATAAAATCTTTTAATAGAAAAATTTGTAACAATAATAATATTAATAAATAAAAGTTGTAATAAAAATTAAAACTTGTAACAATAATAATAAAAATATTGAAAATATTATTAATATAAACTTGTAATAATAACAAGAATAATATTAACAAACATTTTTTTATTAAAGATATTATTAATATAAACTTGTAATAATAACAAAAATAATAATAATAATAAAAATATTAATATTATTAACAATAAAAAATAAAAGCTTTTAATAAAAACTTGTAATAATAACGATAATAATAATAATAATATTAATAATAACTAAAACTTGTAATAATATTAATAATAATAATAATATTGAAAATATTATTAATATAAACGTATAACAATAAAATTAACAAAAATTTTTTTATAAAAGATATTATTAATATAAACTTGTAATATTATAATAATAAAAAAAATATTAATATTATTAACAATAACAAATAAAAGCTTTTAATAAAAACTTTTAATGGAAAAATTGTAACAATAATAATAAAAATATTGAAAATATTATTAATATAAACTTGTAATAATAACGATAAAAATAATAATAATAATTATAATAATAAATAATAATAATAATAAATTATATTAATAGTTAAAACATTACTTATAAAAATAAGTAATAAAATAAATATTTTAAATTAAAATTAAAAAATGTTTAAAAATACTATGACCTTGATAAAATTTGAACGACCTCGACAAAATATGATGAGTCATCCGATGACCTTGAATGAGTCATGGTCATTGTTTAAATGACGTTGAGAATTTATGATTAATCTTCCGATCACCTTGAATGAGTCATGGTCTTTGTTTAAATGACATTGAGAATTTATGATGAATCATCCAATGACCTTGAATAAGTCATGGTCTTTTTTTAAACGACCTTGAGAAAATATGGTGAGTCATCCAATTAGCTTGAATGAGTCATGGTATTTGTGTAAATGACGTTGAGAAATTATGACGAGTCGCCCAATGACCTTGATGAGTCATGGTCTTGTTTAAACGGCCTTGAGGCACTATGATGAGTTATCCAATGACCTTGAATGAATCATGGTCTTTGTCTCAGATAAATTGTACTTTTGGACTTAGAAAAAATTTCTCTCAGCAGGGGGAGGGGGCGTGCTGGATGTGACACATCCCTCTACTAAAATTCACTACTTCGAATTTGCAATTTCCAATTTAAAAAAATCCAAATATGAGGAAAAATTTTAATGCTGTGTAGAAGCTGAACCTAGAAAAAAATCAACAAAACTAGTAATAAACTAGCAAATCTACCTTGTAGTAAGTACTGATGCCAGAAGGTACCATCCATGAAGACTTGATTCTCCAGGAGAATCTAAAATACTGAAAAATATTAGTTAAAAGTATCAAAAAATCGATACTTACTTTTATTATAGAAATTGGAAATTGTTTATTAATTTGCCATGGCAATAAGTGGCAAGCAAAATGGAATAGAATTAGATAATATGATATATACTTAAATACCTTCCGAACCATTGATTTTTAAGGGTTAGAATGAGTACAGATAATACATAATAGGAATTTTTTACCTACGATAGGGTTAATTACATTATATAATTTAAAATTCTATAAATTACTATATAGTAAATTAAATTAAATAATTTTATTTTTTAACGTTAATAAATTAAAATTTTAAGATTTAAAGAATAATTCTTATTGGGAAAATTAGGGATAAAATTTTATCATTTTAGAAATCAAAATTATTATTATTATTATTATTATTTTTGTTAATGTACGGATAATTATTATAAAAATAGTTATTATTGATATTATTAATATCAATATTGTTATCATAGTAATATTTACTAATACTATTAACTTTATTATTATGGGTAAAATTATTATTAATATTATTGTTACTACTATTGTTATTGTTATTAATGTTGTTATTATTAGGATTATTATTATAAATGTTATTAACAGGATTATTATTACTTAAATCTGAGTTATTTCGATGGTTACTATAGTTTCCACCATGACTTTTATTCATCTTATAGTCCAGCGTGAATCACCCTATCGCATACTATCCAACGAACTCACTATAACCCGAATATTGACACTAAAATAACTTCAAGGAATAAGTTTACACCAATATAATTTGGTCGATGACCACAATGAGAATGTCAGAGTCTAGTAAGGGAGTTAGATGACATCGTAAAGCGTTAACAATTTATCGTGTAATATATAACCATTAATTTTAATGTTATCATTTCCACCCATTCACCCAACTCGTAATTAAAATCCTATCCATTCTTTTCTAGGGAAAAATCACTAAGCCGACTTTGAAAAATTCAGAAGGGACGTCGCCAAGTACCACGAAGAGACGATGAGTCAGTCCCAGTGATCGGAGTTCCTCGTGAGGCGTTGTAGACGCATGGAGGAGACGTGGATCCGGACGGATGAAGCAAAGAAGCTTCACCAACAAATAGCTAAGCTAAAGAAGCTATATGAAGACTCTCTCCAGATACCTCAAAGTGTAAATCAGACAACAAACCAGCCCCATAGCGGCCTTGGAAACTAAGCTCCAGATCCGTACCGACCTCACCACTAAGCCCACGTATGTCGAAACAGAATTGTTTCTGGCTATCAAATTAACATTTTCTTTGTTAAAGCAAACCTTCATATATAAATAAAACATCATACAAAAGATAAACTAACGTGGGAATTCGAGATCGGGGATAGTATGTGATGAGCGTTGGCATGGGATATAAATTTTTATACGTCGTACATGAAACAAAATGGGTATTAAAACGAATTTTAAAATATTTCCTTCGACGTTAATTTGATAATTGTACAGAATAAAAATATTTCTTTGTCGTTATTTTAATAATTGCATGACATAAAATACGTGATATCAAATAAATGAGCGCCTAATAAGTTTTGTATTATACGTTAGAGTAAACCACCACCCAGAGTACCCCAATCGAATTGAAACCCCAAGAATTTAATATTTTATTCTAATTGTAATATAAAACTACAAAATATAATAAAAAGCGAGGATACAACCAAACCAGATTGTGAGCCAATAATGATTTACCGACAGGTGATGATGGTCAACAGGTGACAAGAAAGGGATAAAAAATCAAGCAACGCAAAGTCTTGCATACGGAGCGTCAAATTTCACCTCATATTGACTGAATAAAAACGACGATAAGGAGAGAAACATAGTCCAGTTCAGAGTGTGTGTCACCTGGTAGTAGTCGTTTCAGCTCAACCAACCTTAACGTCAAACTAAAACAATAAAGAGTCGAAACATTCAATAAATCAAGATGGTATAATAAAAATACGAATTAATGAATGGTGAGATGTAAAATAGTATACCGCTTCATAGACACTGAGATAGAAAAACAACTACTTATGATGGAAGTATATGAGTAGTCGAAATAAATAAAACGAATATGTTGACTAGCAAAGAAGATATATAGCAACCGAAAGGTAAAAACGAACAATTACACAAAAACACAAAATATAAATCTTTGAGTAAAATGATAAGAAGTGGATATTGAAAACATAACATAAACAGCTAATGCTGAAAAATCAAACAATAAGCGTGATGGAGTATTCGATAATGAATACTTTTCTTCGGTTTGTAATAATGTTTATGACAACTGTCCTTTTAATTTCCTGTTTTTTTACTTCTTTCTTTTCTTCTTAGTGTATGATAATTCTGAGAGAGTATTGAAAGATAATTGATCTACCCTCGCGATAATACGCGATACCCGGGAGCGGGAAAACCTCGATCACCCTGAGTAAGATAAGTAGAATGGGACCGTCACAAATGTTAGCCAGTCCCCTGTATGTGACTGATCACCACATGTAAGGGACAAGCTAATGCGATCGTTCTAAATTTTGAATAAAAGGGGAAAGAGGGAAAGCCCATACGATATATTATGTTGGCCAAGCGAATGTTAAAATTTTTGAGATTGATTAAAATGAAAAAGGAATATGAAAATTTATGATGAATTATGAGAATTGAATTGAATTAAAATGAGAAATGATATGAATTAAAATGATTATGAGAATTTGAATGATAAATTGAATTAAAATGAGAAATAGAAATTTTTTTTTTTTATTAGAATAAAATGATAATGATATAATGAGATAAATTAAAAATGAGATAATGAAAATGGGCCAATGATGATGAATTGAATTGAGATTTTTTCTAGCGTGGTTCGGCACACAACCCGGATACCCAACCCGAGTGTCGAATTCACAGTAAACCGGTAGTGAGACTTAAGTTAACCAGAAAACTAATTTAAGTCAAAAGACATGCTAAGAACCGTACCCGGCGGAACATCATTGGTAGACCACTTAGTGGATAAAACCGCTATTGTGGAGCCGATGATCGAGGGACAATGGCATTATCGGTTATGATGAGATGAATTGAATTTTTTTTTGCTAGCAGTGGTTCGATACACAACCCGGATACCCAACCCGAGTATTGAATTCACGTTGAATCGGCAATGAGACTCAAGTTAACCAGAAAACTGATTCGAGTCAAAAGGCATGCTAAGAACTGTACCCGGCGTGAACACCTTTGGTAGACCACTTAGTGGATAAAACCACTTTTGCGGAGCCGATGGTCGAGGAACAATGGCATTATCGGTTATAATAAACCTAACGTGAGATAATTTCAAAAGGCGTTGGAGGGGCCTAGAGTTTCCATCCGTGTGGGCAAGCGTATGGAGAAGCTAGGATAATAGATTAATTTATTTATTTTTTTACCGGTTGTAGACCGAGGGTTATAATGAAAAATGATGTTGAGTAAGGATAAATGAAAGAGTAATAAATCTTACTAAAAATATTGGGTGATTTTGTCAATTCAAGTGGGAGTTGGATAAACAAAATAAACACCGAATCAGAGAACGAAGAAATAGGACTTAAATTACTTGAGGATATTCTAGATAATCCATCAGACAACGAGAAGAGCGACAGAGAATCGATAGACCAGGAGGAGAACAGTATTTTAGGAGAACCAAAAGTCAATAGCCGAATCAATATGACAGATAACAAAAACGACGATACCCATTATCAACAGCAATGAAATGACATTACAACCCAAAAGAGTGGATATCGGGGAGTTTAGAGAGAAATTCCGAGGTGAACCATTTGACGGAAGTATCGATAAATTACAAACGTTCATAAAATAATTCGAAATGTATACGACCATGTGCCATTGGCCAGATATAGCAATTACAGAGAGACTGCCACTGTATCTAACAGGGAGTGCTCAAGATGTATATTTAGAAGCCAAACGAGACCCAAGCAAACATAAAACCTGGAATGAGATTAAAGAGTTCCTAATTAACACATTCGGAAACGCGAAAGAGCTCAACCGAAAGATGCTAGAATTCTTTAACCGAAGACAGAAACAAAACGAATCAAATGTGCTATTTGCGTGTGAATTAAAACGATTAGCAAGAGAAGCTTTTGGGAATGAGAAAGTAACAGAGGAAAACATAGCCTCAGTATTCATAAAAAGGACTAAAACATGAGGATATCAGAGCAGGCGCGGGATGCCAAGCACTGTAAACAATGAGAAGCCAACAAAATATTAAAAATTAATATGCAATTAAAAAAATGACAAACGGATCCGGAAGACGAAATGAGCGAAATTAGCAGTCTGGGAGGTGAACTATTCCAATCATGCGATAAAATCAGCCAAATTAAAACTCCACAAACTAACGACGAAGATGATTTTGATGAAGCAAAATCAATGAAAATAAAAGAAGGTGAATAGTAACTACTAACCGAAGTATACGAAATAATATATGAATTGAAATGCAACAAACAGTTCATTGAGAAAATAACATTCGAGAAATTTACAAAGTTAGTAGCTCAGGCGTATCAACTCGAAAGGAGTGTATTACCAGCGATATGGAAAAATTTCATCGTAGAATATAAAGAGGAGCTCAAGAAAGTGGAAGCGGAAAAATATCAAACTAGAATCCAACATCCAGAAATTTTGACGCAAATAATACGGTTAACAGGAACAACTACTTATGAATTGTATCAATGGGTACAAGAAAAGATGGGAAACGGCCGGAAAAATGAACAACTATATATTAATGGCTGGAAAATCAGAGCAGATATGCACTTGGTAGACTAAATGATATGGCCGGAAAACATCAATATTTTATCACTCGAAAAGAATCGAAAAGATAAACAATTAGAAGAGATCTTAAAGGACATTAAACTGATATTTGAAAACGAAATGAAACCACAGTTAATAAATGGGAAAGAACTTCTTATGAGGGAAAATCAGATGATATTGGTTAAACAAGCAGTCGACCAAACAAGAAAATTTATTGATCGAAAAAACACTAGAAGACCGTACTCGATGAAACAGTTCGTAGAAAATGTGAGAGATACCGAGATTATGACGCTCACGGATTAACGAGCAGGTGAACTAATCGAAGCTTATGGCGAATATCAAGAGAGCCATGAGAGGAACAGAACCCATAAGAATGAGGATAAAATTACTTAATGGCGATAAACAATTGATCGAAGTAGAACCAGATTGTAAAGTAGATGATTTAATAAAAATAATCGATCAACAAATCTTAATCAAAGTGAGAGAAAATAGTGATGACAGAATGATGGAGGATGTGATATTAATGTATAATGAGATTTTTTAGAGGAAAATGACCAAACCCCGATATACAGTCTAGAAATATGGGAAGACGGACAAACAATAAAGGTTATATCAATTGACGAGCCAAATGGTGGAATCAAAGACGTCATGACAGAGGAACGTAAAATATTAGAATTCCAGACTAAACTGAAAAGTAAAATGGATCGAATATTGGAAATATACAACGTATGGAGAGAAGACGAGGAATTATTCCGGAAAATATTATTTCTAAATGATAGATATTGTAAACCAACGCCGTGGATAAAAACATGGGACGAGGAATTAGCTCGTTGGGATTTAAAACAACAAAATGTACTACCAAAATGGACCGAATATATCCCAAGCAAGATATCAAAGGATTTGTTGAAAGAGATTCCAGATGAACTGTGTAAAGAAAAAACTTCTTTTTATATGGACGATCTAGAATGGCTACCAGAAGAAGATGTTCAATTTCGAGAGGAAAAGTGGCTAGCACCATTCAAATTGAAAATGACAGATTGGAACGATAAAGTAAAAGCAGCCAAAGAAAGGAAAGAGACAAGCATATCAAGTTTAAAATTCTATACGAGATCAGGAGATTCTTAATTAAAAATGGAAGTGTATCCAAATGGAGACGGAGTGGGGGAAAACACTCATGTGGGAGTACTTATCATTATTTGCAAAGGAATAAATGACAGTAAATTATCGTGGCCGTTCAGTCAAAAAGTAGCTTTTTCACTTAACACACCTGGACGACCGGAAAGACGTCACAGCGATACATATAAACCAGATAAACGAAGCACATGCTATCGGAAACCGAAAAGTACTGAGAATATCGCATCAGGATCACCAAAATTTATCGATCAAAAATCAATAAAAGGCGAACAATCAATTTTTATCGAAAATAACGATATTAGCTTCACACTTGAAGTAGAAAGAGAAGCAGGCATAATAGAAAGCGAAAATCTAGACCTACCGAGAATTTGTGTGTTAGAGAAACAAGTTTCAGGATCAAAATTTCTACCAACGGATATGGATGATCTCATTGAAAATGAATTAACTGCACTAGCTGAGACACAAAAATGCAGAAAATTAAAAGCTATTCTGAGAACCGGTGCTAAAAACCAACACAAACGAGCCGTGAACTAGCAAAAGGGATAATAGATTCATGTAAACGAATTATGAATTTGAGAACACTGGTTAAAGAAATCGAGGAGTATCGACGAATTCACTCCTGGTATCCTGAACAATTCGATGGATTAATTCTAAAGTGGAAGTATATGGAATGGGCAGAGGAAAGACCCGAAAAATATCGACTAAAAATTCAATACCCAGATATAGAAAACCGATGAGAGAGAGGTGCATGTCACAACAAAAACCAAAGAGATAAAAGCCAATATGCATACAAATTACCTTTCCATTTGCAATATGAAGGGAGATCCTTAGATGATGAGTTGTAAATCGGAGTCACTCCAGTCAAGCCGAGAATAAGTAATATTTTTACTGTTAATAAAATTGCAGGTCAGAAACTAATCAAAAACATCGAAAAGCGGAAAATCATCATATAATGACCAGAAAACAGAGATAATTTAGAAACTCCGGAGGTAGAAGAGGAAGTGACAATCGAATCAGTCAAAGACGATGATGTAATAACCGATCTGGAAGAAATCATGAACGCAGCAGGAAAAAAAACGAGTCAAAATTCGGGAGATTTATTAGAAACCAACACTGAAACTGAACCGACAACCAATGAACGGAAAGAATTCACTTGGGCACAGAGAGAACCAATCGAGACAACGGAAGCAGAAACGGACATAGAAAATATACGACACGTGATCAGCAAAAATATATCCACTACGGACGAATGGAGTAATTGGATCGCTGATAGAGGATCTACAACATCAAGAGAACTAGCCAACAGACAACCAGATAGCAAAGAAGCCGGAACAATGATGGATAGCAAGTCGAGGGGAGACCAAAAATAAATCAAGCAGAACCCAAGCCAAAATCAAAAGAACAATTAAAAAACGAGAGCACGAAAATAAAATTAGAGAAACTCAACCAATTGGCGAAACACGTGCAGCGCAGAATGCCCACGAGAGAATAGGGAACGCAGTGGATAAACGAACTGGTATCAAATGTGCTAGCTTTGGCTAACCCGGAAATAAAAAGAGTACTGAGGAGACACAACATCCAGCCGGAAGCAAAGCAATTATGGGCTTTCTTGAGGCTAATATTAACAAAAATCATGGATAACAAAGTGAGAATGACTTTAAGAAACGTCCCTGAAAATTACAATTTAAACATTAAAAAATATTTAAATGACATTCGAAATAGCACCGGGCAGAAATCCGTCTCAGATAATTTTTTTTTACTAAAACAATTATTTATTTCCTTTGTAGAGAGTATTGAAAATGACACCTTAGTAGATATAATTAGAGATACCCCTAAGAGACTTGGATACGAAAACACCACCACTCAGAACAAAACTGGGTTTGATGTGAACCAACTCACAAGAACTGAAGCTGATACAATCTTTTCCAACGGCCTAACAGAATTACGCTTATTAGCGATAAAAATGGGTATTGACCCACACTAAACCGAACTATGCTACAGGATGTATGTATTGCTGAATGGAACAACCGATATCACTTTAAAGAAGGCAACCAAATGCTGGAGAGAAATCAAATCCATGGCAAAAATTGATCCCGATTTTTCCTACTTAATAGAACGCTTGCTCACAAAGCCCCTTGAGACAACAGACATGTATTCCCAAATTTACTATGCCTTGAAAATCGTCATGAGTCTGATGGAAGATGTGGTAAATTATGATAAATTGTTAAACTATAAGTATTTAAATTTTTTTTGTAATCATCATTATTTTAATATAACTAAAAACATCCCTTGGAATCATAATACTTCAAATATTCCTTCGAATAGGAACTTTTTAACAAATAATCACCCTAATAAAAAATCCGTCACCTTTAAGGAAAATGAGACAATTAGAAATATATCTCCAAGAGAAAACAATAACGACATTTTTAAGTCATTAACTGACTACTCAGACCATTTTTTTAATAAATTAAACATTTATTTTTTAAATATCAAACATGAAATTTGGGGAAACCAATATTTTAAAAACTTTATGTTTGAATATTTTTTTATATTTAACCTAAAAATTAGAAAATTTAAAAATAAAAAATTTCAAAACACCAAAGAATACAATAACAATATTCCACTCTTTTTAAAAACCACAATCCTTACTAATGAATTCTTTTTAAACATTGAAAAGCATTTTATAAAAATTAAGAAAACTTTTAATAATGAAATTGATTTAATTATAAATGATTTCCTTTTTATTTTGAATTTTAAAATTAAAACCTTGTTTAAATATTATAAATTAACTAATTTAAAATTACAATTTAAGCATGAAAAATATAGCGTAAGCAGCTCGCCGGCCTCCGGCCGATTCGCACTTGCGGGTGCACCCTCTTCTTCGCTAAATCTTACTACCAAAACCACAAAAACCAGCACTGATATTACCATTAACAACAATAAGTCAGTATGCCTTACGACTAAACCAACAGAACTACCGACAAACATTCTACCGCCAATTAAAGAATCCGACCAATATAAGACCAATAGATATAACCTACTTATGGACCAAGACCTTCCACTTGACACCACACTAATAAAAACCCAAGTACATAGCTCAAAAGATTACCCCGGCTATAAAACCTATACCTAAGATAATGATAAACTCTGCTAAGCCTGACCACCAAAGCGACAAAACCCACTAAAATACACAACATAAATACCTCAAGCAGACCACACTTTTCAAAGCCGATTACACAATCACCACAACCACACTTCACCATGCAAATTCCCAAATCACCACAACCACTTGTAGAAAACCATAACCCACAGAACAGAGCCATTATAATTAATAAACCAAATAAAATAAATGTTGACCTAAATGAAGAAACCCAGAAAAGTAGCACGCCTAACATAAATTTTGACCTAAAACCTGAACCAAATCTATTTTTTCCCAATTACGTGATACCGCCCAGCCCAAAGAAAGAGACTGAAAACCAAAAGATAACCACCACCTTACCAACTACGAATAAAACCATATCATATAGCCCATTGTCTTATACCCCAGTCGATGACTCAATATTGACACAATCACAAATAGTAGTAAACCAGATAAGCTCTGACAAAGACCTCTTTTCGCAATCACTGCAATCATTCGAGATACCAAACCCCGAAACTAAGGAAATTTTCACAGTATATAACAATTTAAATATAGCGAAGAAGAGTGTTAAAATAATTATCGAAGAGGATATCCTTAAAACGAAGTCCCTTACCAATGATTACTCTCCTGTAGAAAGTAATATTAATGATAAATTAATCTTTGAAAACATTTTATTAACAAATGAATCGGTTGAAAATTTATTAACAAATGATTATTCGGGCCTTGAGTCCACCAACTCTGAACCAATTAAAAAAAACTTTTTGCGCCTAAATAAAATAAATAAAACAATTTTTAACTTACGTAAGGATGAGTATTTAATGTGCATAAGGGGAAAATGCGAAAAAAATAAAATAGGGATACATAACATAGACAAAATTATCGAACATAGAAAGACCAACCACTCCGACACCATCAACGACAAGACAACCTTTTTATGTTTATTATGCGAGGGGACAGTAAAACACAGAACCATACCACTAAATAGCATTGTTGAACACATAGAGATTTTTCACTCTGAAAAAAAACATTTTCCCTGCTCAAGAGAAAAGCTCAATAACAAAAACAAAATACTTGCGCTACCAATGAACCACGAAGGAATCCTAAATTGTCATTACACAAATATAAAAAAACCTTGTCAAAATGACTTAACATATAAATCTACATACACACAGATAGAAAAGCACGTAACCAAAAAACATAAAAGAAAACATGTAACATTAACCAAATTCTATGCCATTGCGGGGAAACATTAGAGCACCATAACATCATTGAGCACCACAACAAACACATTGGGATGATACCACCCGAAGATGAAACAAGACATATACCAGATAACATACCAGTGTCCAGGAAAGACATTGAAAATGATTGACTAGATCAACATTCTATCAATCTTTTTTGCACGCATTTGTCGCCACCAAAACAACAATAATAGTTGACACGTATACAAGCGAAGCACTAATACAATCAAACTATAAAACATTTTTTGATACGTTTCCATTTAATCTTTACACCAACTGGGCTGAATTAATCTTCCCGTTTAAAACTTCTAAAGCAGGATGGGCAGTTTTTTATCTTAACAAAAAATAAGCATTCGCCACAATAATTGACCCGTTGAGTCCCAACAGTTTACTAAAATATAAAAGAGTTGCGCCTTACTAACGCCTTACTAATACTCATAATTCAAATAGTAAGAGTGAAAGAAAGGTTAACTGGAAAATGGCAATGGGAGTTTTACCGTTCTTAGCAGAAACTATGGTCCTCCATGGACATTCAAAGGACATTCACAGAATCAAGAAATTAATAACCAACATACTAAAAGATCATCCATTTTTTGTACACAACTACAACATTAGTATACTAGCCTATGCGGATGACATAGTTTTGATATCTGACGACAGAATAAAAATAAACAAAATGCTTGAAGACATTATTGAATACACAAAAAAGGCTAAACTTAAGTTTAGACCCAACAAGTGAGGATTTTTTGAAAAATTTAAAAACAACCTTGAAAGACCTCTTACAATATATGATGAACCTATTCCGATAATTAACAGCGAGAACATCTATAAGTACCTAGGAGTTGCATTTGGAGGTAAGGGCAAACATAACATTGACGATGTCTTAGACAATGCGCTTAAAGATGCAGAAGCAAACTTCACCCTTCACAGAAAATATACGCATATAAAACATTCATACACTCGAGACTAATCTTCATCTTCAAAAACTGCACCATACACCACATGATACTTGATTGTAACAGAAACCGCAAAGTTAACAATAGGGAAAAACAACTTGGCTTTGACCAAAAAATTAAAATACTAATAAAAAATCCGATAAAGGGTATACAACAAAACATTATTAATAACTTTATTTATGCGCACTGCTCATTAGGAGGTCTGGGCGTTGTCCCTAGTATAGACGAATACTTGATCCAGAGTATAATACAACTAACCCGACTGCTAATGTCAAATGATCTAAATATGCGTAACTTTATAATTAATGAGATGATAGAGGATACAAAAGCCCGCTTCCATAACGACATTGATATTGATTAGGCTCTAAGATGGGTAAACGGTGATATTAAGAGTGAACGGGTGGAAGCACCCTGTTTTTTTTGAAATTTAGAAACTCTATTAAACGCCTACGAGAGAAGTTTGGAATAGCATGTAAACTATCTTATAATTTAGATAATTCCTTCTATTTGGAAATTAGGAAAGATGACTTCATTGCCACAATTAATACTGAGAATATCGAAAACGCCACATCAGCTATACATACCTTTACCAGTGAATGATATGCCCTCCAATGGCAAAAAATGATTTATCAGAGCCAAATCTCTAAAACAATCAGCAGCAGCAACATATCGCAACACGTAGTTAAAAGTCAATCACTTAGTGATAATCAATTTATTTTCATGATAAAAGCACGCAATAATAGCCTCAACCTTAATTTTAACCCAAAAAACCACAAAGATAAAACCGAAATCAAATGTAGACTTTGTAAAACACAATGGGAAACGCAAGCCCATATTTTTAATCACTGTACCTTAACACAGAACGCTAGGAGAAATAAACATAATCAGGTACTTGATGTAGTCTTTAACTTTTTTATTTCAAGAAAATATGACACTGATATTGAAAGACCACAACCAAGTATAACCACCACACTAAGACCTGACTTAATAATCAAATTAAAATCCAACAACAAAATTATTCTTTTAGACATTAAAGTACCATTTGACGACACTAAGAACTTTGAGAATGCGAGAAAATTAAATTTTGAAAAATATAGGGATATAGCATTAGAAACAGGCAAAATAAACAATTGTAAAACTGCAGTTTACGCACTAATTGTACGAACATTAGGAACATGGGACGACGACAACAATAAAATACTCAAAGAAATAGGGCTAAGTGCAAATGACATCGAATCTCTAGCAAAAAAATGCACAATAACGGCTATTGAGGCAAGCTACATGATATATATGAATCATGTAACTAACACCAAATAGGATATCATATATTAACTATAAAATATTTATATATTAACATAAAATATTTATACAATAACTATTATTTATACTAAATTTCTAATACCACACTATATCTTTATATATATTTGGCCCTTAGTTATTTACACAAATTTTTATATACTTAAATATCTATTTGGATTGTGAATGATGTTATTGTTACATTTATTTTTTATTTTTTTGTTTTGTATGGTAGATGAGTGTATACATATCTATGTTTTTACTGTTCTATTGTGTTTCGTGTTATTTGGTTTACCTCCTGTATTGCGATGTCAATACCTTTATACGCATATTAGGATAATTTAGATTATGTGTGTTTTTCTTGGCACATATAAAGTTATATTTTATTCTTTGTTATATTTGTTTTGTGTGAAAGATGCGTAGGTACATATCTGTCTTTTACTGTTATATATAGTGCTTTCGTAATAATTGTTGTCCCACTACGTTTTCTCCTTGGTCGGTTGGTTAATTTTGTATATAAGAATTAAAAGAGAAATTTTATGATGACATGGCCGAATTTGAACCGAGCACAGGAACCACCTAATAGAACTAAACTGAAAGATGATAGGAAGAGGATGCTAAGGGAGAGCAGGAGCGGAGGCTGAAGCTGAAAAAGATCGCGATGAAGGGGTGCTTGTCCGAAAGATTGATTCTGGACTATCATATCAGAAGCTGTTAAAAAAGAAAAGAAAACCTGATTTAGTCTGACCAACACGAGGTCGGACTAGTCCCGTAACAAGGACACACTGTCTCCTAGGAGCAGTTTTTATTAAATAAAATTTGCTTTAATGATAACATTTGTGGAGCAACTAGTAAAACGATCAGATGATCCTAGTCGATATATGGTAGGTATCGCCTATCTAATTTATAAGATGATCGGCCTGTATAAAAAACGAATGCCAAAATATACGCAAGACGGACACGTATTTACGATCACTGATTTAATTAAAAAATTAATAGAACCGTTTGTATTAACGCAGGGCGGATGGAAACTTTTTATCAATGCAGCAAGTAAAAGTGATCAGACAGAAACGATGCAAGCAAAATGGCGAGAATTGTTAACGGAATTCGAAAGGACAATCAATGTAAACGATTTGAGAGCAAGTAGAAGGGGAGTAAATGCAATTTTGAGAACAGTATTAATTTGGATGATGTGTATTGAGGAGCCAAATCATTTTTAGTTTACGATTGTGATGACATAAAAATGGGCCAGAGATATTCATTAAAAGATACAGAAGAGTGTAAGGCTGCAAATCCGAGGAAATTAAGGACGATCGCAACAGATGTATCATATAACGTCTATCAAGAAGCCGATTTTATCAAGGCAAATATAAAGGAATGTACGGTAACTAGAAAAATGTTTGCATATTATTGTGGACATTATTCATATACATCAATCATTGAACCATGAACCGAGTCGTCAGTAGTAACATTGACGAGATAGCAGTGCGAAGACGGATTTCAAAATGGGAAAATTGTACTTAATAAAAAAATCGAAATAGCCACAGAAGCCGGAAAGATAAAAACTACGAGAGTATATACAGCAGGACGAATAAAAGGATCTGATGGATCATGTCAAGGAGCAGAATATACGTTACTAGGCGAGTTAGTAAAATGAGTGGTAGTGATTGAAAGTTATCAAACGAAACTGGAACAATATCAAGGATATTTCGATCCGGATACTCAAGTAATGAAAAAATAGCCAAGTTGTCTCGCATCAGATAGATCATGTTATAATGGAATGTCAACGTTGACATATAATGCAGCCGTAAAAGAATGCCGACTAACATTATTAAAAACAGAAATTTTTGAGGAAATCCAAGGAAAAGTATATCGAGAACCTGAAAGAGAACAAGAGGATGAAGCTATGAGAGAATTGATTGCAACTCGGAAAATTACAAGACAAATAATAACTTCAAAGCTGAAATCAGAGAACACTCCAGTGGTGGTAGTATCAAAGGATAGCAATGTGGGGATGAGATTTATAAAAGAAAATACAGTCAGTAAAGGCGACGAAAGGGTAATTAGCACAAACTACAAAGGCATCTTCCTGTCACAGAAAACCATACCAAACGCAAGAGAGAAGCTAGGAGATAAAGAGATAAAACTATATTTATATGCAAACAATAAAATGGATTTCTTGTTCCATCGGGGATTAACATCAATAGAAAAAGTTTACCACGATCTATTACAGAATGACTGCGCTCTAAATAGAAAAATATTGAGAACAAAATTGGCCATGTCAATCACAAATCCTGATAATGCAATTCCTTTAATACCTCTGCGAGAAGGTCACTTTGGAAGAATAGTAGGAGAAGCGATGTACACTTATCAATGTGACAAAACAACCGCGAGACTACCAGAGAATCATCGATACCAAGAGACAAATGTGGTAATTGTAGTTATGTGTATGGAACGTTATTCGAAAAATTCAAATAATTGATGAAAATGGAAATAGAGAAAAATCAAGCCAAAAAGAGAAAGCCATGTGGATGGAAAAGAAGGATAAATGACAAACTAAACAATAATGACAAAAATAGCAACGACAATGATGATAATCAAGGAGGAAGAATAACTATGAATAAAAGTACTGCACCACTTTGGGAAATACGAAATCGAGGCCAATGCAAGAACAAAAATATACTTTCAGTAACTTATGAGAAACTTACAAAACCAGGAACTATAAAAGAAAGACACGGATGTGTACAATAATGATATCAAACGTATATCCAGTAGTATTTAAACCGAACTGGAGAGACATCGGACCAGTAATGAATCGAAGAACGCAAGATGAAGATCAAGAATTCGAAACGAGAACAATTGCAGTCTTAGTAACTCCTGCTGGACCTACGTTAACAATCATGATAGAAGTGAATGGAATCGAAATGAAAGCAATGTCGACATGGGCGCAAATATTTCAGCAGTCAATATGAATATGCTACCAAGTAGATTATGGCCGTATATTGAGGAAACAACAGTAGATGTAATAACCTGTAGTCAAGAGTCAATAGACGTAGTTGGAAAAGTGTGGTCACAAATCGAGTGCAAAAATGTAAAAATATCAATATAACGCACCTTATATAATCGGCACTGATATAATGCCTGACTTACTAAAAGAAATAGTAATCGATTTAGGAACAATGAAATTAAAAGATAAGACTGGACAGATATGTACAATGAGAGCCAAAGTAAGATGCCCGGAGAAAACAACTATATCTGAGAGAACTCAAATGATTTGTCATGTCAAAGTCAATGATGAAGTGAAGGGATAAATGGTGTTCGAACCGAATAAGAAATTCGAGAGAACGAGCATTCAAACTCTCGACAGCCATCACGGAAAGACTAGGCACTCCATCGCACGGAGCGACGAAAAGAATTCAGAAGGATTTGAGTCCTGGAAAAGGAAAATGAGTGAAAATTATCGTAGAATAAATAAATATTGATTTACGATACTTTTGTTTTCTTGTCTTCAATGCTCAAAGTAATTAAAAATTCAACTCATGAGGCACCAGCTAGTATGTTTTCAGAACCTTATGTGAGTAGACAGGTTCAACAAGTGTTTTTAACAGATCACATAAATGCGGCCACGTTTGTTAGCAGCCTAGAAATGCAGGAAAATTAACTGAAACCTGAGTAATAATTGTTGGAATTTTTTGTGGTGAATTAAACAAAACATTATATCTTCTAATATATCATTTATTTCTCTCGCAAAAAGTCATTGATAACCAGAGGCGTCAGAAATAACCATAGTAGATGAAAATATAAAGAAGTAAATAGGGGCAATAGGGACCAGATAAAAAGACGAGAACAGGCCTTCCAATAGCAGCTCGCTGGACACAACATGAGGCCTGACTTAGCAGTCCTAGAAGCAGGGTTTACCTTTGGTGGTCTGATAATCATTAGTTACAGTACCAACGTTGCGTAGCGACGGATAGCTAATGGAGGGCATGATCTTTGTGTGTTTGGGTTACAAGGTCACCAACCACTAACCCACCAATAAGTAGAATTTATGAATATAAAACAAATACAAAAAATCTTTCTTGTAAACTAAAACCTGTCAAAATAAATTTATAAAAAAACCTAGATCTTTTTCATTCAATTGCATTTTCAAATTATAATTTCTGTGATTTTTTTCAATTCTCTGTAATTCATTGCTATAAAAAATTGTTTAATTCAAAGGCGCATATAAACTCAAAATAAAAACAAAAATGTCTTTTGTATCAATCGAGAAAATATGCTCAAAATTATGATACAATTTAACAAAAAAATCAAAGAAAAACTCGTTCCAAAATTGAACAATTTATGATATAAATAATAAAGAAAACAAATCAGAGAAAGTTATTGAAATTTTTTATCATGACTTAAAAATTATCATCACTTATAATAAATAATAATTAAAATAATAATTATGATAACTGTTATAACAATTCACAGTCAAAGAATTGATCGTGTAAATTACTACAACAAAATTGTAAATAATTTATACTAATTTGATGCTAAAAATCATTATATGTAAATTTTAAAAAGAAATGTAAACAAATTTTATTTACATGAACTAAAAATGAAATATGTAATACAAATATGATATTTATCAAATAAACAGAACTGAATCAAATATGTGAAATGCATGCAATTAATGAAGTCATAAATAAACAAAGTGCTCTGGTGACAAACTGTTTTACTATTAGTAAATATAATTATTTTATTTAATTATTTCTTTAATAAATATAAAATTGCAATGCAAAATATTTCAATATTTTAGAAAAAATCCAAAAATTATTTTATGATTATTCTTTGAAAATTGTTTTACGCTTGGTGAAATTGGAAAAGTTTTTTATGTGAAAAATAGATTTAAAAAATATTTTTCAGTTTTATTCAGTAACAATCATAGAAAATATCAATAAATAGAATTAATTTAATAAAATAACTACTACTAAAACCCTCTCAAAACTTCCTTAAGAATCAAAATATTTAGAAATTTTTAAAATTATTTAAAAATATTTAAAAATTATTTAAAAATGTTGAAAATTATTTAAAACATTTAAAACTGAATACATTTTAGCAGATACTGTATATTTACATATTTTCAGACTAGTTTATTAAAATTAAAATTTTATCAGACATTTCAAATTTTTATGTTATAAAATAAAATTGAAATATAAAAAGAAACACAATTTTAATACTAATTTTGAGTACCTATTCAAAACCTATCAATTATTTCTGCGCAATTACAGTTGAATCGAAATAATACGATTCCCATTTCAAGGACTCTTAAATAAATCAAAATTCTAAACACAGATAAAACTATTAACATGAAGACTCCATAATGTTCTCACACTAAATGTATTAAAAATAAGTTCACTGATTTTCAAATATGATATATTATTTTTTGTTCATAATCTGAATTCTTAATTGGACTTTTAATATTTTAAAAATATATTTAAAATATTAAATAGACCAGTGTAATAAAAAAGTAATTTCCAGAATAGCTTTATTATTCTCACTAAAAAAACGAGTTGTAAATAACATTAACATATTATTTATATTCAATTTTCTTTTTTTAAATTTGAAAATGAAATAATTGAATTATTGCCCATTTCGTTTTTTTAATAAGCAATACTTTAAAACTTTTAATATTTTAAAATGTTTATTTTCAACAAAAAAATATAAAAACCTTTAATCTATTGATTTTTAAATTTTAACTTTTATAAAAATTTATAAACGTAAATTTGAAATCAAAAACTTTAGGTAATGATTAAGGTCAAATGAATTGTTTAAATCAATCAATATTAAATTTTTACATTGTACTTTTTCATGGCAGCTAAATATTTAATTTGATTTTCAAATATTGAATAATATAATTAGTGGTTAGTTGAATCAAAAGAAATAGGAATTTTTTCGAAAAGTTATCTTTATCAAATTAAATTTACAGATTTTATCCCAAATGTCAACTGCATTGTTTACAGATTTGTCTTCTTATTTCAACAACATTGGTAAATTTAATTTGTGTTTTTCAGTTACTTGATTGATAACTAGACCCAGAAGATCCTGTTTATCAAAGAGAATTACTGCGTCCTGCAGAAATCAAAGAAGATGTAAAACTAATGGAGCAAAGAAAACGAGTGTCAAATATAATGCGCTCAAAATTATTCAAAAAAGATTTGGAAAATATTTTTTTGAAATATCAATTTGATGATGATCCTGGAATATCAACATCGAATCTATCTCTTGCCGATATATCTGAACAGTTACTTTTAAGTGCAATTCCTAAAAATAAAGTAGCAAATTTCTCTCAATGTAATCGAGAAATTAATACAGAATTAATTGATAATATTATTGATTTAGTGACAAACAGGAAGGGATTAATTTCTATAAATGACCTAAATTCTTCTATTAGTTCTCTTTATGGAAAAACTGAGCGCTTAAGTCGTTGTAAATTAGCATCGATTTTTAGATTAATTAACATGTATGGATGGAATAGTAATTTTAATTCAGTAATGACGGTAAGTTCTATTTGTAATTCAATGATAATTTTTTTTTAATTAATAATTATTAATATTTGGATTATTATTAAAATTTATACTAAAATTAGAAATTTATTTATGAAAATTTTCATTACAAGAAATATTTTTCTTATATTTTCTTAAATTTATTTTTAAATAAATTAATTCGATTTGCTATAAAATTGGAGTTGAAATTGTATGATAATTGTTTTATATTCGAAATAGTATTTAAAATAATCTTATCGAAACAATTTTGTAAAATTTCTTTTTTGGAAATAATAAATTTTTAAAGGGGGGGGTGGTGAAAAGTTTTAAACTTTTATTTATAAAACGCAAGCAATTTTGCTTTAACAAAACGTAATTACATCAATCCTTATTAATTCGGAATAATATCAGAAAGGGGGGAGGGGCTGTCGCTACCCGTGCACGGTATTGATAATCTTTCGAACTTCTTAGAGATCTAAAAGCAAAATCTTCATAAAAACATGTAAAAGGAAGCGAACAATCAAATAATTAATTCTGGCAAAGTTAAATAAATATTGCATCTTTATCAATTTTTATTTCATCTGAATCAATTCCATTCCGGTTGTAGAACTAATATACATTTCACATATTCCTAAACGTTGATTTTATTAAATAAAAGTTAATTGTAGCAACAATTATTGATCTAAAACTTGTCGTATAATAAAAATCCAGTGAAGCTAGGAATGGATATAAAATTTATTTTGAGTAGTTTTAATTTAAATTCAATTAATAAATGTATAAAACTTAACATGTGTTTTTACTTATGTGTTTTTAACACTAAACTTCACAACAATTAGAAATTTACAAAAAATCAATATCGGGTAAGTAGTGGGTCTACCAAAAACCGAAAAACATGGCAACGGGTCTACGGCACAAAAATGTCTGGGAACCTCTGATATAAATGCTAAAACATAAAAAAAACAGATAAAAGGAAGCTCATGATTATATAACATTTTTTCTGAAATGAAATACCAAATATATCCATCAGCCCCCCCCCCCAACTTCAACATCCAATATACACTGATTTATCGATTTGGTTTCATCCAAAGAATTCATGAATCTTGGGAGACATCTAATAAGTTGACAATGACAGGTTATTATGTAAAGGAAGATTTATATATATATATATATATATATATATATATATATATATATATATATATATATATATATATATATATATATATATATAGAGAGAGAGAGAGAGAGAGAGAGAGAGAGATGCTCTTACAACGGGTAACACTTTCCTTTAACAGGATTCCGTTTTATTTACTACACCAATTTGATTAAACTTCACTTTATTCTTTTCGATTTTGTACTCAATCTTTTCTTTTGTTTAATCAAAGTAACAATCGTATTTTATTTATTACATTATCTTACCGAATCGTTTCTGTGCTTCTAAATTGTATTTATTGAAACCTGAACATTCCAACTGACATCAATGTCCGATAGTCACATTTTAATACGCAACTGAGGTTCAAAAGATTTATTAATTAATTAATTAAATTTAATTCTTATAATTTTACCAATAGTCATTTGTTTCTATCGTCTTCCAAAAAATTATTGATTTAATTAATTAGCTTAAATTAACACCCTAAGTAAAACAACAGATATCCAAGGAGGTTTATAAATTATAATATAAATTATAGACGTATGAAAATTTGCTAAATAAAAAACAACGAGCTGATAGTTTCTATCTCGTTCTATTCCGGGATTGCAAAAATTCAGCACCGAAATGCTTCGGTACTTGATGAAGTCGCATTAATTATTTTATTTATTAAACATAAAATTTATGTTAAAATTATGTAAAATAAAATGTCAATGTTAATATTAATTTGGAACAAAAAAAAAGTGAAGTAAGTTTCATATTAAAAATAAGAACAATAAACATCCATTACCGGTTTAATACGTATTTTTGGTTGATATGGTTGTCTAGAATCCGATACTGTGTTAAACAAGCCAGGTTTCATCGCTCGTATAAAGGGGGTATAGGATATTTTATATTAATTACAATTACTAAAATCAATATTTTGTGATAACTGCTGTAGAGAATTCTAAAATATATTTAGATATAATAATTATATTTACCTTAGCTTTAGTATGTTTTTTGTATTTTATCGTTCTCTGACTCTATTCGTCAATTTCTATTTCAATTACAATTTCCAAATATCTAATTTTCTTTTGAATTCAATTAAACGGTGGTAACATATCACAATAGAGTTGTTTCTATTTTTTACGATTAAATTTCCGAACATAAAACATATACATACTTTCTCTTCTACTACTTCATCTAAGTGAGCCATGCAAAGTAAAATGTATATTTCTTTTATTGTGCTCATTTATTTCATATTAAGAGGAATTTTATATTTTATATTGAGACCTTCAATGTCATTGACAAAGTTTATAAGTTTATAACTTTGTTTGATCTATAATAATTTCTACACATTTGCATGCACCTTCAATTAATTTTTCACGCTTATCTTGCTCTTTAACCTCTTAAGTCACATCGGGACAGTGAAACCACGAGCATATTAAAAACATTTACAATACAGTCAGGATATATTCCCATCATCCACTGCCTATATTTCACCCTATTCTAGCGCATCAACAAGTTTATACATATGACTATAGAAGTAGTATACCACAGAATTGAGGAAAGGATAAAATTCATTTGTTCTACCTGCCGAAATCATTTCTGGCAATCATATTTCACTCCATTTCACAATTAATTCATTTACTCTTTGTATTCTTCTATATTTTATAATACATTTTTTTGGTAATGAATTTGAGTTTTTCCCAATCTGTCATTAATTTATAATGCACTGTAGTAACAAATGATTTTTTTTATCTATAAAAGATTGTTGCCACCAATTTTTCCTGTAATTTATGTTGCTTAATAATATCTGGTTAGAAAAATGGAAAAAATAAAAGGGTTACAGCATTTGTTTTTTAAGTCGTGATATAAAAACAATTTTCAAATAACCTTCTATGTATCAGTAATTCATCTGTTTTTATTTTGAATGCTTATTTAATATTCATAGACTAATAAATATCCAGTTAAATCAGCAATAAACTCATTGATTTGATTTTTATCGTTGATGATTTTACACCTAGATTTGTGATTTTCCTAGATTAATTAATTAATTTTCTTATATTTTTCAATTCGATATATAATAAATTTTTACACTAAAATTTCTGAAATTTACGAATGATTTTTGTAAATTGTGTCGCGAAGTATTTTCAAATTGACACTTGATATTCCACTGTTATCTTTTAATTAATTTTATGCCAAAAATAAGGAACATGAGAAACTGCAGATGATTGGTAATGAAATTATTATTATTATTATTATTATTATTATTATTATTATTATTATTATTATTATTTATTATTATTATTATTATTATTTTTTTTTTTTTTTTTTTTTTTTTTTTTTTTTTTTTTTTTTTTTTTTTTTTTTTTTTTTATTATTATTATTATTATTATTATTATTATTATTATTATTATTATTATTATTATTGACAATTTGAATTATATTTCAAGTGTTTTTTGATTAATCTAGAAATTTTATTTATCTTAAAATGGTTAGTAAAATTCAGAAAAAATCAATCTTTTACTTTATGAATTTCTACTGTAGTTTTATTGTTTAATTTCCTTTTAGAATCGCCCATTTTCCGATAAAGATCAATTTCTTATTAATCCGTTCGGATTATTGTTTCATGAAATCACTGCTTCCTCTTTGATTTCTGTCGATTATAAGGGTTGATTTGTTCTCTTCCTAGGATTTGTTATCATCATTAAATCACTGTAGGAAACATTTTGGATTTCGGCTCAACAGTTTTAGAGGCTAATCCACTGGCATGGATGATCCATTCGGCGATTTATTCTTGTCAGCATAGTATTCGAGCTATTTTAGAATTGAAAACTCCAGCAGCTCTAGCTGTAATTATTTGTTGTTCTCTCTTACAAGATTTAATTTACCGTCATTCTTAGATATCGTCATTGGAGCATGGTTTGCTGCCAATTTGTCGAGAAGCCATTCTTTTAGGTTCCACAGTCATTCTCGATAATTTACCCGGTTTCGTAAGTGAATCCAAATCGATCAGTTTAATAATGACAGATCTTAACAATTATCTCACTTCCGTGATCGTTCCGAATTCCAAAATTTTAATCGTTCCCAATTGTGGTTTTTTAATTTGTGGTGAACACATTGAAGAAGCTTGGCATTTGTTGATGAATTGCCAAATCGCTTGCGAGACACAGGTCAACATAATGATTTTTTGCGTTGTTTTAATTACCATTCGGTTTATCCAGATGAAGTTGGGCAATCTCACGATTGATGATCTATACATTCCCGACAAGAATTGCCAAGCCGATCTGTTTCATCAGTGGAGATCAACGGATCTTGGCGGTGTTACGAAAATTGAAATTGATTCAGTTTCTTATGAAAATTCTGGTATTTTATTAATTATACTTATTAATAATTTTAATTATTAATTTTATTAAATTATTTAACTTTAGTTAATTTTTAATTTAAATATTAATTTTCACTAATTATTTGGCATTTTTATTATTTTAATTTAATATTTTAATTATTTTATATTTTTAATTAGTCATTTATTTATTTTATTTTATGTATTTTTAATTAATTATATTTAATTTGTTATTTTTTTGATAATTTCATTTAGTTTCATTATTATTTTATAAATTCTAATAACAACTTTTATTAATTATGTTTAATATTATTTAATTAATTTTAATAATTAATTTAATTAATTCTAAAAATATATATTAATTAGAAAAATAATTATTTAATTAAAATTTAAAAATTATTAATTTGTTTAATTATTTTATAATATATGTAGTTTTAATTAATTATATTTAATTTGTTATTTTTTTGATAATTTCATTTTAATTACATTATTATTTTATAAATTCTAATAAAAACTTTTATTAATTATGTTTAATATTATTTAATTATTATTTAATTTTTTTTAATAATTAATTTAATTAATTCTAAAAATATATATTAATTTGAAAAATAATTATTTAATTAAAATTTAAAAATTATTAATTTGTTTAATTATTTTATAATATATGTAGTTTTAATTAATTATATTTAATTTGTTATTTTTTTGATAATTTCATTTTAATTTCATTATTATTTTATCGATACTAATTAAACTTCACGTAACAAAACAATGTATTTTGATATTTATCCATTTTATTGATTTATTCAAAAGTTCAGATTTTTCCTATATAATAATCAATAACAATCTGATGTGAATTAATTGAAACAAAAAATTTCTATCTATCTGTATCATCAGTCACCTCTATCAATCTATAGATCTTATGTAAGGGAAGATCAATGACGTAACAACAGTATTATGAATCAATTGATCAAATAAATGCCAAAAGATAAAATAACAGTAGAATACGAAATTAATCCCTTCCTTCTAAATTTATCACTTGATAAAAATCAAATTCAAAGAAAATATCAATATTTGTCACATTTAATGTTTATAAGTTTACATATGTGAGAATTAGAGAAATTAGATTAATGTTATATGAATAAATTTGCACTCAGCTAGATTATTATTATGCCGCGGTACGCATTAGCAAGCATCATTTCAATAGGCCGCGGTATCGATCTGAGGCTGGCTCATTTGTCACACTTTTCAAATTTGAAAATTCATTTATTTTTTCACTTAAAGTGACTAATAATAGGAATAAATATTATCTATTTCATCAAATTACTATCCGGATTCTTTCAGAATAAACATATATAATTCTTTGAACTCTTGGCCGTATCAATATTTTCTTTTTGATTTATGCCTCATACGTAACAATGTTTAATTCATCATCAAACTCATTTTATCACTGGATGTGGTGATTGTATTGACTACAGGTGCATAAAGGACACATGTAAGGCTATGTACTGGTTATCTATCTATCTATCTATCTATCTATCTATCTATCTATCTATCTATCTATCTATAGTAGTAGGATGTGAGCCCGTCAGATACAAACCCCCCCCCCACTAGCTTACGTAATTATTACGTAACATTTGACCTCTGCACGCGCTGTTGCTACCTGGAGATTGACCTTTGTCCACTAGTTGCTACCTAGTAATTGACCTTTGGTCAGTGACCTCATGATTACATCACTTGACCACTGGTCAGTGCACACTTATTATGTCACTGGTCAGTGCACACTTATTATGTCACTGGTCACACTTATTAAGTCACTACTCGGAGACTAGTTACCTAATTGTTATTATGTCACGTAGTTGTGGACCAACACACCTACCTTCTAGAACCTTCCACACACCTACCTTTTCGAACCTTCCACACACCTACCTTCTAGAACCTTCCACACACCTACCAACTTCCACACACCTACCAACTTCCACACACCTACATTCTAGAACCTTCCACACACCTACAATCTTAAACATTACACACACACATACCAACCAACGATCCACACACACACCGATCCGTACCCATCAGTACCCATCAGTACCCATCCGCACCGATCCACACCGATCCACACACACCCATCCGCACCGATCCGCACCGATCCGCACCGATCCGCACCGATCCGCACCGATCTGTACCTATCCGCACCTATCCGCACCGATCCGCACCGATCCTCACCGATCCGCACCGATCCGTACCTATCCGCACCGATCCGCGCCCAACACGCCTACAACTACGTCTACGACTAAGTCGTAGACTTAACAAAATCACTCACTAGTACTATTGGTATTATTATTATACTTTTTACTTCATATAAACGTATGAGTTTCGTTTACCTCATTGATTCATGTTACTTACATGTGATATATTAAAAAATTATATTTACATGAAATTTTCAATTGTTAATTATATTATTACATAAAAAATTATAAAATAATCATTAAACATAATAAATTAAGATCAAACTCGTCTTAAAAATAAATGTTCAATTCTAAATTATTTAGCTTACTGACTATTTTGTTAGTAGTATATTACATAACAATTTTATCAAAATAATCATAAAACTTTAATAATTTTCATGAAAATTTAAGTTTCAAAGCACTATATTCATAGTTTATTTAATTAAAAGTCACTCAAAACTTAAATTTTATCACTGGATTTACAAAATTTTAAGAAAATAATTCAACAAGTTTAAAATTTCAACTTAACTAAATGTAAAAAATTAAATTATACAAGATTTACTTTACCAATTTCTATAAAATTTTAAATTTACACCAAATAAAATATACAGATTTATATTCTATTAAAAAATTTAATTATTAAAATAAAAAATAATTCGCCCACGATAGGAGTTGAACCCCCAAACGAATTATTACCGACACCACTGATGTAAGAATTTTGAAAATAACTCATTCAAGATAGGATTTAAACATTGGATTAGTTTATGAAAATAATTAATAGGATTATTTACATGTAAATACTTAACCAAATTCTATAAATTTATAGCAAATATACTGTTTCTAATGAAAATTCAATATTTTGATAATAATTCACGTTGTTAGTCGGATACTAATTTACAAGTTCATTCGACTCTATAAATTATTAGCGATACCATCAACTAAATTCGTTGTGTTTTATGAAAATAAGTCACTGGGTTTACAAATGAAAGTAACCGATAATTTCGGACATTAAAGCTTTATGTAGCCAAAACTGATTAAATAACCATTAAAAATTCATCAGGTGATACCTATTAAATATTTCAATAATTTATGATTCAAACTAGGTATATTATAATACTTTTCGATAAATTTATGGATAAACTATTACATGGTTTGTTATAAAGTTATTTAAAAGGTTAAGAATTTTAACCCTAAATAACGAAAGATAACTTTTAACCCTAAAAGATGAAATATAATTTTTAACCCTATGTGATTAAAAGTTATAACATTATGTAAACCAATAATTACTAAATACCAAGTAAACACATGTCTTTAATAAAGAGTAGTTGGTAAAAAGCATACATATATTTAAAAATCGTTGACAATTTTTAAGTACCTATTAAAAATGTTTTGAAAATATGAATAAATATTTGAATATTAAATTGAAAATCTCTATTGAAATTAAAAAGTATATAAATTTGTTAATCGTCAATAAACTCGTAAAATTATTGATTGATTAAATGCAATTGTTAATTAGAAATATTATTGACTGAACTTATTTTTAATAGAAAGTTATTCTTGAAACAACATAAAAATCATATTTCAATAACTTTTTTTTTAAATTAATTTTGAAAAAGTAGAAACCACATACTTTATTTTGATTGGCTGTTACTATTGACAACGACATTATTTTTCGATAAATTTAATCGCTAAACTCAAAATACTAATAAATATATTAAAATTATTACAGTTTTCTTGAAAATAATTTGAAAACATAAAAACTATTTTTCAATAAACTTATTATTATTTAACTAAAACCGGTTGTTGAAAATACTAATAAATTTATCAATTAAAATAATGAAAATAATAATTTGAAAATGAAATTATAGAATACTTGATTTTGATTGGTTAATTCTATTTATTACCAATGACTCAAATTAATTCAAATTTTAATGTTCAAATTATTTTCTAAATATTATTGGTACCGCATTGATAGGAAATCTTGCTATTCAATCGAACATAATTTCATTAATCTTTTAAATAAATCAACAAAAGTCATTTAAAATTATTATAATGTTGAACTTGTTGCTAATCACCGACTTATTAAAATTTATCCGAATCTAATTATATGCATTGTAAAATACTACAAGTAATAATTCTTTGATGCTCCTATTAACATTACAACTTTTACATGCTGGACCAATACATTTTCCTGTAAAATGGTCTAACCTTATTTACTATGTTCTTATTACACAAATAACAATATTCACAATTATCAAATGAATATTCTTCAAAATTCATAGTTTTAACCAATGAAATGATGGTAACTTGTCATATCAGTGAAGTTGTTGATTAATAAGAATCCATCAGAAATTGGCAAATGTTTTTGAAAATGTTATCTTTGGTAAAATAGATAACGAAACTAGGTGTTATCGTTTTTAAACTCCAAATATTTATCTTTTGGTAATGTATATAGCGTAGTACCCAACTGATTTTTCTTACATAATTGGTGTTTTTCAAAGGATTTTGGCTTACGAAATCCATTTAAACAATTTTCAGACCATTTGCAACAAATTCGAACATTACAATCATTATTTTTATGACAATTCATCAAGGATTGTAAATTAGTTACTGTTGTATAATGATATTTTTCACCCTCCTTTATCAATAATAAATAAATTTGATCCAATCCAGTTACTTTTGTTCGGTAAATTATATTTAAATATGGATGCTTCGTTATAAGTTCTTCTCTATCCTCAAAATTTTCGTTAAATCATTACATTAATTGCTAAACCAGGATATTTCTTCACAAAAGTTGGGATATCACACAGTTTCATTGTCATATCGTTAGGATCGTATACGGTAAATATTTTCTTGGTCTATCTTTCTTGATTTTATCAGATTTCAATACAGCCAAAACACTATACATGAAACATAAATTATTGGTATTTTGTACGTTAACTATTACCTTTTTACATATTAGAGCTTTAGGTGTTGGAATATAACTATGTCCAGATAACCTAGATATATTAGAAACTTTGGTTACCTTGAAATTTACTTCTAATATTCGGTTTATTTTCAAACTACTTCTGTTCATTCAACAATCTTTTCATTTATTTTCTTTGTACCAATGTCAAGAAAAGTTGTAGTCACTGAAGCAGCGTGATTTGATATACTATCTACTTTGAGTTCCCCATCTTTTTCAAATTCTACTTGGACTTCAAATTGAACTTTTGAATGTTTCATTTCATTGAATGTAATTTTTAATTTTTCCAAAAGAGAAGAACTATTTCCTATAAAAATATATACTAATTATCCCTATTAAAAGTTTAACAATTTATTGAACTACACATACTTTTCTTCAATACGAAATGAATTTAACAGTATAAGAAAAACAATATTTGTTAGCATATTAATAAAAATTGATATACTTTAATGTCCAAATGGATATCCAACCACCTTAAAATCTTCGATAAAATTTTAATGAATTTCTATTATAGTATCAATAAATACCACAAATCATCGACAAAAAGGATAAATCTACTCAATCCTTGAATTTATCTTCGATTCACCTAAAATCTATCATGTTACCAGTAAAGATTGCATTAATAAGCTACAATTTACTGACAATAATTCTACATATAAAGCTAATTATTGATTTCTCTACTTTACATTGGATTTAACCCCTAAAGTTACTGTAATTTAATGAATTACCACATTGAAATTTGTTTACATAAATCCTGCAATAGCTAGATTTATTAAAATGCAGTAAGAATCTTTAATGAATTTCTCTTACATGCAATAGTAAGACCCTAATATCCCAACAAATATTTGATTAAGACTCCTCAATCGCAACCAATTATTAAACTTATCACATTTATTTGGTAAATTACTGAGCATTTCATGTAAAACTCTACATTTCTCTACACATACTCAATATTTAGCGAAAATATCTACTTTAAATCGATATATTACTGATCATTTAAAACCCTATATTTATCTACACATACTCAATATTTAGCCATAATTTATCCCTTAAAATTGATATATTACTGAGCATTTCATGTAAAACTCTACATTTCTCTACACATACTCAATATTTAGCGAAAATATCTACTTTAAATCGATATATTACTGATCATTAAAACCATATATTATCTACACATACTCAATATTTAGCCATAATTTATCCCTTAAAATTGATATATTACTGATAATTTTCATGTAAAATCTAACATTGAATGATTATTTCTACTCAATATTTACCGTTGATTAATTTCTTTTAACACTGTATAAAATGATATACAAATCATTATTACGTCATAATAAATCGATTAAATTTCTCACTCAATATTTCCCTTAGTAACTTACTACATCTAAACTCGATATTTAAACTTGTAAAGCATACTAGAATTGATCAAACTCCCAATCCATAGTGATAAATCTAACCTTTCAATTATATCTAAAACTCTGAAATATTCATATGTTGGAATACTCTCTCTAAAATCGATACAGTTCTCTTAAAAGTTTACGTCAAATTCTCAATAAATTCTTCAATTGAACTTCGATTAGATATAAAATTCATGAAAACTATATCGAAAATCCTAAATTTAAACTAAAGTATTTAACAGGCTCTATATTATACTAAGTGGACATATATGATAAATTAATATACTAGCTATTATTCAATACATTATTACAAGTTTTAGTCTAATTAAACACAATTTCCATATTGAAGCCAATTTAACGATAAAAAATATTTAATCGAATATCAAAAGTTGATAACTAACTCTTAAATAACCAAAGAAGTAGTATTTTCAAATTGAATACTAGTATTATTATCGACTTTTATCAATTTTAATGATCAATTTATCATTCGGATAATATTTTAGTATTCTAGTAGCCTATGCTAAAAAATATATGTTAATATTCTTAATATATTTTGTGTTATTTATTAAAATTTCTAGTAATTTATGTAAATAATTTATTGTGAAGATTTAATTAGTTTCGAATTTAAAAACTGCGGTAAATAATATTTAAAATTTGTGATATAATTCTATTAAAACAACAAAAATATTCAATTATTATGACTAATTAAATAAATTAATAAAAATGATGTTTTAGAAAGAAATTAAGTTTTAGTTCAATAGAACCATTCCAAGAAGCTTATGTGTGTGTGTGTTATATTTTAGGTAAATTTCATATAATTATGTAAATATTTTATTGTATCAATTATTTACAAATATTTAAATATTGCGGTTAAATAAATTTAAAAGTCTGCCTCAAAAGTAAACTAAAACAAAATAAATTATCAAAATAATCCATCAAAATGATTACTTTCAACTATATTATTTGAAATAAATAAAAGCTGATCTTAGGTTGATAACAATAATTGTACAGATTTTAAATAATTTTATGGGTACATATACGCAAATGATACTTATTTAGAAATTTAAGTAATCATTTAGAGGGAAAATTTGATTAAGAAAATTAAATGAACCAAAATTTTGGACATTAAAACTATTAAGAAATTATATTTCAGGATTAATACTAGTATTCAATTTGAAAATACTACTTCTTTGGTTATTTAAGAGTTAGTTATCAACTTTTGATATTCGATTAAATATTTTTTATCGTTAAATTGGCTTCAATATGGAAATTGTGTTTAATTAGACTAAAACTTGTAATAATGTATTGAATAATAGCTAGTATATTAATTTATCATATATGTCCACTTAGTATAATATAGAGCCTGTTAAATACTTTAGTTTAAATTTAGGATTTTCGATATAGTTTTCATGAATTTTATATCTAATCGAAGTTCAATTGAAGAATTTATTGAGAATTTGACGTAAACTTTTAAGAGAACTGTATCGATTTTAGAGAGAGTATTCCAACATATGAATATTTCAGAGTTTTAGATATAATTGAAAGGTTAGATTTATCACTATGGATTGGGAGTTTGATCAATTCTAGTATGCTTTACAAGTTTAAATATCGAGTTTAGATGTAGTAAGTTACTAAGGGAAATATTGAGTGAGAAATTTAATCGATTATTATGACGTAATAATGATTTGTATATCATTTTATACAGTGTTAAAAGAAATTAATCAACGGTAAATATTGAGTAGAAATAATCATTCAATGTTAGATTTTACATGAAAATTATCAGTAATATATCAATTTTAAGGGATAAATTATGGGTAAATATTGAGTATGTGTAGATAAATATATGGTTTTAATGATCAGTAATATATCGATTTAAAGTAGATATTTTCGCTAAATATTGAGTATGTGTAGAGAAATGTAGAGTTTTACATGAAATGCTCAGTAATATATCAATTTTAAGGGATAAATTATGGCTAAATATTGAGTATGTGTAGATAAATATAGGGTTTTAAATGATCAGTAATATATCGATTTAAAGTAGATATTTTCGCTAAATATTGAGTATGTGTAGAGAAATGTAGAGTTTTACATGAAATGCTCAGTAATTTACCAAATAAATGTGATAAGTTTAATAATTGGTTACGATTGAGGAGTCTTAATCAAATATTTGTTGGGATATTAGGGTCTTACTATTGCATGTAAGAGAAATTCATTAAAGATTCTTACTGCATTTTAATAAATCTAGCTATTGCAGGATTTATGTAAACAAATTTCAATGTGGTAATTCATTAAATTACAGTAACTTTAGGGGTTAAATCCAATGTAAAGTAGAGAAATCAATAATTAGCTTTATATGTAGAATTATTGTCAGTAAATTGTAGCTTATTAATGCAATCTTTACTGGTAACATGATAGATTTTAGGTGAATCGAAGATAAATTCAAGGATTGAGTAGATTTATCCTTTTTGTCGATGATTTGTGGTATTTATTGATACTATAATAGAAATTCATTAAAATTTTATCGAAGATTTTAAGGTGGTTGGATATCCATTTGGACATTAAAGTATATCAATTTTTATTAATATGCTAACAAATATTGTTTTTCTTATACTGTTAAATTCATTTCGTATTGAAGAAAAGTATGTGTAGTTCAATAAATTGTTAAACTTTTAATAGGGATAATTAGTATATATTTTTATAGGAAATAGTTCTTCTCTTTTGGAAAAATTAAAAATTACATTCAATGAAATGAAACATTCAAAAGTTCAATTTGAAGTCCAAGTAGAATTTGAAAAAGATGGGGAACTCAAAGTAGATAGTATATCAAATCACGCTGCTTCAGTGACTACAACTTTTCTTGACATTGGTACAAAGAAAATAAATGAAAAGATTGTTGAATGAACAGAAGTAGTTTGAAAATAAACCGAATATTAGAAGTAAATTTCAAGGTAACCAAAGTTTCTAATATATCTAGGTTATCTGGACATAGTTATATTCCAACACCTAAAGCTCTAATATGTAAAAAGGTAATAGTTAACGTACAAAATACCAATAATTTATGTTTCATGTATAGTGTTTTGGCTGTATTGAAATCTGATAAAATCAAGAAAGATAGACCAAGAAAATATTTACCGTATACGATCCTAACGATATGACAATGAAACTGTGTGATATCCCAACTTTTGTGAAGAAATATCCTGGTTTAGCAATTAATGTAATGATTTAACGAAAATTTTGAGGATAGAGAAGAACTTATAACGAAGCATCCATATTTAAATATAATTTACCGAACAAAAGTAACTGGATTGGATCAAATTTATTTATTATTGATAAAGGAGGGTGAAAAATATCATTATACAACAGTAACTAATTTACAATCCTTGATGAATTGTCATAAAAATAATGATTGTAATGTTCGAATTTGTTGCAAATGGTCTGAAAATTGTTTAAATGGATTTCGTAAGCCAAAATCCTTTGAAAAACACCAATTATGTAAGAAAAATCAGTTGGGTACTACGCTATATACATTACCAAAAGATAAATATTTGGAGTTTAAAAACGATAACACCTAGTTTCGTTATCTATTTTACCAAAAGATAACATTTTCAAAAACATTTGCCAATTTCTGATGGATTCTTATTAATCAACAACTTCACTGATATGACAAGTTACCATCATTTCATTGGTTAAAACTATGAATTTTGAAGAATATTCATTTGATAATTGTGAATATTGTTATTTGTGTAATAAGAACATAGTAAATAAGGTTAGACCATTTTACAGGAAAATGTATTGGTCCAGCATGTAAAAGTTGTAATGTTAATAGGAGCATCAAAGAATTATTACTTGTAGTATTTTACAATGCATATAATTAGATTCGGATAAATTTTAAATAAGTCGGTGATTAGCAACAAGTTCAACATTATAATAATTTTAAATGACTTTTGTTGATTTATTTAAAAAGATTAATGAAATTATGTTCGATTGAATAGCAAGATTTCCTATCAATGCGGTACCAATAATATTTAGAAAATAATTTGAACATTAAAATTTGAATTAATTTGAGTCATTGGTAATAAATAGAATTAACCAATCAAAATCAAGTATTCTATAATTTCATTTTCAAATTATTATTTTCATTATTTTAATTGATAAATTTATTAGTATTTTCAACAACCGGTTTTAGTTAAATAATAATAAGTTTATTGAAAAATAGTTTGTATGTTTTCAAATTATTTTCAAGAAAACTGTAATAATTTTAATATATTTATTAGTATTTTGAGTTTAGCGATTAAATTTATCGCAAAATAATGTCGTTGTCAATAGTAACAGCCAATCAAAATAAAGTATGTGGTTTCTACTTTTTCAAAATTAATTTAAAGAAAAATTATTGAAATATGATTTTTATGTTGTTTCAAGAATAACTTTCTATTAAAAATAAGTTCAGTCAATAATATTTCTAATTAACAATTGCATTTAATCAATCAATAATTTTACGAGTTTATTGACGATTAACAAATTTATATACTTTTTAATTTCAATAGAGATTTTCAATTTAATATTCAAATATTTATTCATATTTTCAAAACATTTTTAATAGGTACTTAAAAATTGTCAACGATTTTTAAATATATGTATGCTTTTTACCAACTACTCTTTATTAAAGACATGTGTTTACTTGGTATTTAGTAATTATTGATTTACATAATGTTATAACTTTTAATCACATAAGGTTAAAAATTATATTTCATCTTTTAGGGTTAAAAGTTATCTTTCGTTATTTAGGGTTAAAATTCTTAAGCTTTTAAATAACTTTATAACAAACCATGTAATAGTTTATCCATAAATTTATCGAAAAGTATTATAATATACATAGTTTGAATCATAAATTATTGAAATATTTAATTGGTATTACCTGATGAATTTTTAATGGTTATTTAATCAGTTTTGGCTACATAAAGCTTTAATGTCCGAAATTATCGGTTACTTTCATTTGTAAACCCAGTGACTTATTTTCATAAAAACACAACGAATTTAGTTGATGGTATCGCTAATAATTTATAGAGTCGAATGAACTTGTAAATTAGTATCCGACTAACAACGTGAATTATTATCAAAATATTGAATTTTCATTAGAAACAGTATATTTGCTATAAATTTATAGAATTTGGTTAAGTATTTACATGCAAATAATCCTATTAATTATTTTCATAAACTAATCCAATGTTTAAATCCTATCTTGAATGTGTTATTTTCAAAATTCTTACATCAGTGGTGTCGGTAATAATCCGTTTGAGGGTTCAACTCCTATCGTGGGCGAATTATTTTTTATTTTAATAATTAAATTTTTAATAGAATATAAATCTGTATATTTTATTTGGTGTAAAATTTAAAATTTTATAGAAATTGGTAAAGTAAATCTTGTATAATTTAATTTTTTACATTTAGTTAAGTTGAAATTTTAAACTTGTTGAATTATTTTCTTAAAATTTTGTAAATCCAGTGATAAAATTTAAGTTTTGAGTGACTTTTAATTAAATAAACTATGAATATAGTATAGTGCTTTTAAACTTAAATTTTCATGAAAATTATTAAAGTTTTATGATTATTTTGATAAAATTGTTATGTAATATACTACTAACAAAATAGTCAGTAAGCTAAATAATTTAGAATTGAACATTTATTTTTAAGACGAGTTTGATCTTAATTTATTATGTTTAATGATTATTTTATAATTTTTTATGTAATAATATAATTAACAATTGAAAATTTCATGTAAATATAATTTTTTAATATATCACATGTAAGTAACATAAATCAATGAGGTAAACGAAACTCATACGTTTATATGAAGTAAAAAGTATAATAATAATACCAATAGTACTAGTGAGTGATTTTGTTAAGTCTACGACTTAGTCGTAGACTTAGTCGTAGACGTAGTTGGGCGCGGATCGGTGCGGATAGGTACGGATAGGTGCGGATCGGTACGGATCGGTACGGATAGGTACTGATCGGTACTGATGGGTACTGATGGGTACGGATGGGTGCGGATGGGTGCGGATGGGTACGGATGGGTACGGATGGGTACGGATGGGTACGGATGGGTACGGATCGGTAATGATCGGTAATGATCGGTAATGATCGGTAATGATCGGTAATGATCGGTAATGATCGGTAATGATCGGTAATGATCGGTAATGATCGGTAATGATCGGTACGGATGGGTACGGATGGGTACGGATGGGTACGGATGGGTGCGGATGGGTGCGGATCGGTGCGGATGAGTGTGTGTGTGTGTAATGTTTAAGATTGTAGGTGTGTGGAAGGTTCTAGAATGTAGGTGTGTGGAAGTTGGTAGGTGTGTGGAAGTTGGTGGGTGTGTGGAAGTTGGTAGGTGTGTGGAAGGTTCTAGAAGGTAGGTGTGTGGAAGTTGGTGGGTGTGTTGGTCCACAACTACGTGACATAATAACAGTTAGGTAACTAGTCTCCGAGTAGTGACTTAATAAGTGTGACCAGTGACATAATAAGTGTGCACTGACCAGTGGTCAAGTGATGTAATCATGAGGTCACTGACCAAAGGTCAATTACTAGGTAGCAACTAGTGGACAAAGGTCAATCTCCAGGTAGCAACAGCGCGTGCAGAGGTCAAATGTTACGTAACAATTACGTAAGCTAGTGGGGGGGGTTGTATCTGACGGGCTCACATCCTACTACTATCTATCTATCTATCTATCTATCTATCTATCTATCTATCTATCTATCTATCTATCTATCTATCTATCTATCTATCTATCTATCTATCTATCTATCTATCTATCTATCTATCTATCTATCTATCTATCTATCTATCTATCTATCTATCTATCTATCTATCTATCTATCTATCTATCTATCTATCTATCTATCTATCTATCTATCTATCTATCTATCTATCTATCTATCTATCTATCTATCTATCTATCTATCTATCTATCTATCTATCTATCTAATCTATCTATCTATCTATCTATCTATCTATCTATCTATCTATCTATCTATCTATCTATCTATCTATCTATCTATCTATCTATCCATCTATCTATCTATCTACAAAAGATGTTAGAAACCAATACAATAAAAACTAAACAGAAGCATAAAAATTTACAACACCCTTTTAATGGACAACATAATATAATTCAACATCATTTTTATTCCTCAAAACACGTTAAAAATGAAAAAAATATAAAAAGAAACATTCATCTATTGCATTTTTACTATTGAGTTACTATATGAAATTTTATCATTTAATTATGATAGAAAATAATTTTTTATTAAAAAGCTTTGGCACCTCTCAGTTTTTAAACCACTGATCTAAATAATCAATAAAAAAGTTAATTAAAATTAATAATAAAAAAAATCAAAACCAACTAGAAAAATTTTTAAAAAATTAAAGTTAAAATTATATTAAAAAAATTTAATTAAAATAAGTATAAATAACCGATAAATAAATAAAAAATTGAAAAAAAAATTGGTAAAATTAAATAAAGCTGATAAGTAATTCATATCAATAGAACATGTTCCTCAAGCTCAATGGCGCATAGGGGAATTAGAATTTGAGGCTCTGATGAGGCACATGGATAACAACGGCTATAGAACCGGCTATATGTATCGCCAAGAAAATATTTATCAATCTGAAAAACCTCTGAAACCGGTTGTGGATAAAGTGAAGTACGAAGTAGAAATCCCGCCATCGAGTATATCGACAATCGACCAGATCAAATCCGCTGACAATGCAGATGAAAACAGAGCAAACAAATCCTTGTAAGAGATTTTGTTGATTTAATATATAAAATTCGGTTCAGATATATTTTAATTGCCTTTTAATGAATTATTTAAATTTTTCTACTTGATAAAGGTAAACAAAACTTTTCTATTTAATATTTCAGTTTTGCAATTAATTGCTATTTCATATTTACTAGCTCTTGGAAATGCATAAAAAAGAGCATTGCATTATTATTATTATTATTATTATTATTATTATTATTATTATTATTATTATTATTATTATTATTTGATTTAATTATTATTATTTATTTTATTATTATTATTATTATTTAATTATTATTATTATTATTTATTTTATTATTATTATTTTATTTTTATTATTTTATTATTATTATTATTATTATTATTATTATTATTATTTAATTATTATTATTATTATTTATTTTATTATTATTATTTTATTTTTATTATTTATTATTATTATTATTATTATTATTATTAATTTTTATTATTTATTTTTATTATTTATTTTTATTAATTATTTAAATTATTTATTTAAATTATTAATGATTATTTCATTATCCGGATTTATTTTATTTTTTAAATATTATTTATTAATTTTAAAATTATTATTATTATAATTTAATTATTATGTTTATTTTCAATTCTTTTTTAAAATTTTTTGATACTATTTAAAATTACTATTCATTCAATAATGTCTTATATTTGATTATTTTTCCGTTCTCATTTATATTCTGATTTTTCAATTATATTCTCATTTATATATTTTTTATTATAATTTGCTATTTTAACTATTTTGTTAATAATAATATTTAGTTGCTTAAAGTTTCATATTTCATAAATAAATTCTATTCTGCAAATTACCGCTTGACATTCCATTTTGCTTCCTCCTTTCTTTAATTATTTAATTAAATTTTATTGTATTATTTTTAAATTGAAAAATTCTATTACAAAATCTTCTATTTGTTGTTTATTTATAAAAATATAAAAAAAATTAATTTTCATACGAATATTTGTTATCTTAAATATCAAATTTCAATTAAAACTTGTTTTTCTTGAAATTTAATTTATGCATTTTGATTGGAAATTCTTATATTTCCTGAATGAGAAAGAGAGTTTGTCTTGGTCAGTGTTGAAGTTAGCAATTCTTATTTCATATCAATATATCAGTTTATATCTAATTTCTGGTGGAGATTTATTGGAAATCTACCAATGCGCGCCTTCAAAACTAATTTGAAATTAATCCTTAGAAGCCCATGCTAAAAATTATATATTTGGTTAATGAATTATTCACGGAAATCCCGAATCTATATTAGCACATTTATTAATCAATATCACTTAATTTTCCCAAGTTTTACCGTTTCATTCTCAATACGTCACTCAACGACATTCAGAATTCTAATTTCTCTATTAAAAATTCCTGTAGAATTTTCTCCAATGTTCGGTTTTTTATTAATCACAATTAAAACTAATATTTTTCAAAAAGTCATTAAATAAATTCCAATTTGCATTGTAAATCCAAAATAATTTCTCACGAATTATTGAAACACAAATAATAAATATTATTACATAATGAATATTATTGATAATTCGATTATTTTATTTAATTATACATGCTTGTGTAAATGATTTTGGCACAGTTTCGTAATAGTTGGATTTCGTATATGAATATGTGCAAATATAGCATATGCACTTGACGGAATTGTGTTTCTATAAACAGCAATCAATGACGCAATCAGGCTCGTTATCTCACTATTATTAGCAGTGCTGAATGATTTCACGATTTTCATCAATTTTCCTCAAAATTCCTCCGCGTGCTTGCACTAAAGAAATTTATAATTTCCGCAGAAATTTGTTATTAAAATGTGCAACATCGATTTTCAGCCGGCAAGTCAAATAAAATATAACTAACTGTTGATTGCTATTTAATTGAATAATAATTTTAATAACTAAAGATAAGCACATGTATGATATTTTCAATTGTTGATCTCAAGTTCAATTTTTATCGACTTATTTGTGCTTAAGTTCCATTCCGGATAAGAGCAAAGATTATTTATGTGTATTTTGAAATGTCTTTATCTTATCAGATATTCTCTAAAAGTATTTATATCAGCTCTGTCACATTAGTCTATATTATTGGAAAGTTCAATGAATTACATTTGTTTTTAATAATATATCCAGATGCCGAAAATTATACAAATATTTAAAAATTATTCTAACTTTGTTATTTTTGTTTTCTTAAAAATCAACTTTGTCCTTAAGATATTGCAATAGATGTTTTTCTAATTTCATTATAATAATATCCGAAAAAAATAATCAGTAATTGTCACTTTAATCATAATAGATCAATAAATTCTTAAGGATAACCTGAAATCACTTCAACAAAAATCATAATACTGAGTTTACTTTCAAAATCTTATAATCAATCTATAATTTTCACATTAATTCATATCATTTCTTCTATACATAATATGTAACTGACAGATACAGAATTAACCGTAAAATTCCTATCAACCTTTTGAGCACGGGATTTTTTGCAAAAAGGCTTTCTAGAAATTTTTCATTTATTTCAAAAATTGCATTTAACATTTAACACATTGATTTCTCGAATCCTTTTATCATTTCTCCCCGTGTTGCATTAGACCACATGTAATATCTCTTTGAACATTTTGGCTTGTAGTGGGTAAAATGAAAGAAGGAAAATGTTGGTTTATCCATTTAAGCTTATCTCTGCAATATTCACTTTTTAATAATTTTTTTGATTATAATAACTCTAATTGAATTGTTTATGATTTCCCTCTATTATTATTTATTAAATATTATTATTCGATTTAGTGATTTATTTGAAATAAATTGAATCAACCACTTAAATTTGCATCGATTACTGCCTTTTTTATAAAATAGGGTTTGTATATAAACGGGCCCTCGTAATCAATGAAATTACTAAAAATGAAAATATTCGGAGCCCGTACCCAAAGGGTTACTACTTAGAAGATAACAGTAAAAACAAATCAGTGATAAATTTTATTGCAGAAGTTCCCTTTTCTAGATTTTAATATTGTTGTTACTAAAATGTATTAAGTTAATTATAAAATATATAATTATTTATTAAAAAATATGTCTTTATTAATTAAATTTCTAATATTAATAACCGAACCCATGAATTCACATGAAATAGTTGTTTAGCTTTCAAAAAATTATGCTTTTTCAAGTGTGGCAAGATAAATAAAGATTATTTTAAAATTTATATCTCGCACGAGTAAAACCAACCATATTAGTATAAGTAGTTCTAGGAATAATTGGAAATAACAACTTTTCGGATGGTAGCGGACGCCCAGTTGATGATTTATTACCTTGAAATCCTAACAATCACCTTTATTATAATTAAAATCTATAATTTCTTCATCTTTGTTATAGTTTTTTCTATTTCATTTATCAGTAAACTATATATCAATTTTTCTTGTTTTCTTCTAAGCACAAATTTTTGGCACCGCCCTTTTTACGTGTTTTTTGTGTTAGATAAAAAAGCAAAACAATAGTATATAATCTGAAAGAATGCAGAAAACCAAAATGATCAATTATTTGAGGTTGAAAGTGCTAATTATACAATATTAAAAAGTAGCATTAACAACACTTTCCAATCGTCAGGTGCAAATTTCTGTGTAAAAATGCAGCTGGTTTGCTGTTGGAATAATATTTGCTGTGTTTGTTAAGCAATTCATTTTATATATTTACAATTCAATTTTTAAAAATTTTGTCCAATATACATGCAAATATAAATAAGAAATAAAATTTAACTAATATGACATATTTAATTTAATACTCTTCAATGTTTTTACCGATGAGACTAACGAAAATCGAATTATATTATTCGACATAAATTCTTAATCATTTTATGCGCATTATAATTCAATATTATTATTATTTATTATTATTATTATTATTATTATTATTATTATTATTATTATTATTATTATTATTATTATTATTATTATTTATTATTGTTATTATTATTAGTATTATTAGTATAATATCAGATAAGTGAATAATAAAATAAACCCTTGCTGCAAAGTCATTATTATATAATAATCACTTTACAGTAAGGGCTTATTTATGCTGCTACCAAGGAATCACCCTTTAAAATTATTAATATTTTTAGTTATAATATTTAGAAAATTACTTTATAAGATTTTTGAGCGAATCATTAATATATATTGATTGGTGACCAAAGTTTACTAAACAATTTGACTTTATTAAAATTGATTTCAAATTAAAAATTAAATAGAATCAATTTTTAAAGTGCACTTTTGTAAAATACAATTTTTATTGTAAATTCATTAATATCTGTCTAAGTAAATTAGATACTATTTTTAAAATCTGTTCTTCTATTGGTAAAAATAAAAGATTAAAGCTTGTGAAATAAAATGATCCATAAAATTGTCGCATACAATTTTCTTAACTCATCCTGATTCCATAAGGCTGCTTTATTTGTATTTTAAATTAGGAAAATATTTTCATCAATATTCACTTATTTTTTTTATCGTTCTCGTGTTTTTCGATAATTTTATCTTAAGATAAATTAAATTACATTATTTATTTTAATTAAATCATCTTTTAATTAATGGATTTTGGCCGTCTTACAATTTCAGAAACGTTAACCATAACACCTACATTCTTCCCCAAAACATAGCACCTGGGCATTTTGTTGAATAGTAGGCTTTTTATTTGAACGCATACGCTTTGTGTTGCGAAACCTTTGTTTCTGTTGATTTTCATAAAAAATCACTTTGAAATCTTAAGAAACCATTTAAATTAAGAAATCTTAGGCGATTTTCTATCTTCCCCCTTCTTCTAAACGACCATATCCGGATTAATGTATTGAATCCTCACCATAAATGATTGCCTCCATGTTATTATTTAAACAAACATTATCAAACCTATTTTGATTGAAAAATAATAACTAGATCAGAAAATTGTTTTTTCATTATATTAGCTATTATTCATTTATAAATCTATTTAATAATTATCATAATTGCTGATTGGTTTTTCTTTCGGATCGGATTTTTCAGTTTTGTTTTACCAGTGGTGGAAATTTATGAAAATCGAAATGTCGTTATAATCATCGAATTTCCATTGTATTTGCTAGGGAAATCAGAGAAAAATTTCGTTAATTGACTTTATTTCAGCATGAGAGTGAAAACTGAGAAGTGGTTCAATACTCCAAATACTTATAAATTAATCGAAGACAACGATGGAATTGTTGATAATAATTTATCATTTAATTTCCCCTCTGTACAGTCTGATAGAAAATCAGCTAGATGGGCGTCAGCGAAAGCTCCTACGCTTTCCTCATCAATTCCACAACATCCAGTGACTGCGGGTGCTTACGTAGCAATCGGTCATCATCATCCATCAAAATCCGACAGTAATAAAGACAAGAATATATCCAAAATCAATCCTAAAGAATTATTAGAAAACCAAAAACGAGTATGATTTATAGCTTAATTTATAATTTATTATCCCAAAACACCAAATATTACTATACTATTAATTGCAAATTAAATTCCATGTTAAACCTTACATTTCGGCAAATGTGACTCCATGTTGTAACATTGTTGTTGTCTGATAATTTACAATCGGAATTTATAGTTAAATATTTTTAATTTTATTTTCCAAAAAAATTCGAAATATTTTTTGAATTGATTTAAAAAAACATTTCTCGTTGAGTATCAAAATGTTATTGAATATACTAGAAAAAGGTTTTTCAGAAAATATTTTCTATATAAATATGAAACGAAATTTTGGAAATTTTTTCTAGATTTAACATAAATTTCTAAATGCTTTGAAATGAAAAAAATTGGAATAAATAAAAATATTATTCATATATTTAAATTAAGGTTTGTTGGAACGAAATTTAAAAAATTAATGATTTATAAAAATTGGTTCATAAATTTGACATTTATTATTGATTTAATTATGAATTTATTATGAATTATTATTATGAATGTCTAAATTTTAAGTTTCGAAAGTTTGCTATAAAATATTATGAGATGAAATATATATATTTTAATAATTGGATTTATTTAGTTATCAATTTGAAATCAATTATGAAATTAATTGCAATATTGTTGCAACTGACAGACAGTATCAACAAAATCTTTATATAGAAAAATTCATATAAAAATTAAAAGAACTTTGCAAATTCTTTTAAATTTGTTTTTTTGAGAAAATTTCGAATAAATAAAATTTTTAAAATTTTTTTAATATATTACAGTTTTTTGTGGTGGAAAATACGAGAAAATCTAAACCAATTAATTCAGAACCAAAAAATTTCCGAGAATTGGGATCTGGAATCGGTTGATATGGTTTCAATCGAGTCAAATCAACAATTTTTTTATAAACATCTTTATATTAACCAAATAATACTTCAAAGGTTCTTCCCTTAGGTATATTGTGTCACTGCACACTTGGTAATGCTTCATGGTCCAAGCCAGTTACTGTCATTTGTAACAGTCATATTATAACATAAACTGACTAATTTTTAATTTGTCTCCTTAGTCTATATAAATATTTCTAGACTTATTTCTTTATTGGCTAAATTAATTATAGTAACGTAAAGTAGAAAAAGAAACGACAATTAAGTTGAAAACAACTAAGTCTAATCGGGAATACATTTAGACTTAAGCAGCTTGTTTTTGCTACTTACTAATGGTTGTTTCATATATATATATATATATATATATATATATATGTGTGTGTGTGTATGTATATGTATGTATATGTATATATGTATATAAATAAATTATTTATTTAGATAAAGTGATTCATATTAAATGCCCAACATTTAAAATTAAAATATTCAATTAATATACAACCTTTAACATTTAAGAAGTAAAAAGATAAGGAAAAATAGAACTTTTTTACAAAATGAAACATTAAACCAGCAACAACATAGAAAATTTTCAACGATTTTCTACAATATAATTTAGGCACTTTTGTAAATTCTATGGCAGTAATGTCAAATAAAAATAAGGTCAGCCGAGCGTATTTGAGTAGTCAAATAGTGAACCAGATCAGTCGATTGGATACAGAATATTATTCTAAACAAGACAAATATGAATTATTCCAATATAAAAGCCACTGGTATTTTTAACTTTTCATATTCAATTGATGGCTTTTAATATCAGAATAACCCAAATCCTTCACTTCCAGGGTGGGAAATGACGGGTTTTTTTATTTGTTAGGTAAAATGAAAGCTACTCATACTCAAATTAAATTGTAGGTTTCCAAATAGGTCGAAGGTCGGGCATTCCTTTAATATTTTAAATTTAAATACAAATGCTGTATTAGTGACTGTTTATTAGCATTCGGTAATATTTTGAACCAGAATGAAAATTTCGCAATGGAGTCCATTGAAGTATAGCCATAATCTATGCATAATGATATAGAATTGTTTCTTGTTGTTGACATGGGAAGAATAAATAGAATTTTGTCGAGTTTATTTTGTTAGAAAATATGCTCAATTGTTTCTGTTTTTTGAGCCAAATTTATTATATTTCATGGAAACTGATAATTCATTTTTATATTGGGTTTCTTTTATTCACTCCAATATGTTTATGAAAAATATCTTAATTTTTTTATTATTTTTTACAATTTCAGCAAATGAAAATGGTTTACTAAATTTTATATTTCTTAAGAGATTTGTAATTAATAATTCCATTAATTAAAGTGAAAATTTTCATGTAAAGATTAAGTGAAATGATATGTATATATAAAATCCAAATATTTGCAGCACTGTGCACACAGATCTTTACTCTTCATTTTAACGCCGTTTATTATAAATTTAATTTCGTCTGGTATGAAATCACATAACGAAGGTACAGGTGGAAAATTCACTGCTAATTGAATATCCAATAGATTTGTTAATAAACACTCGATTTTAGTGTAACTACAAGTGCACTTTCAATACCTGTTTTATTTTGTGTTTAGGTAGATCAGTTCGGCGGTTCTGGCAAGTTATTTATATAACGTTTCTCAGTTACATAATATCGGTTAATACAGTCAAATTGGAACGATACATGACCAATTTTTATATAAAAACTATTAAAACTCGCACCAGGATAGCTTTTAAATAAGTTTTGCATTAAATCTTCAGTTTGAAAATTTATCGTTTAGGAATTTTATTTTTCGTGCTGTAAAAGTTATCTAATTTATTCTGGGTATTTCTTTGATTTACTAGATCAAAACTGTTGTTAGAGGTTTATAATATAATTGAAGTGCTCTCTTGTATCCTAGACAAATAATAATAATAATAAGAAGAAGAAAAGAAGAACAAGAACAAGAAGAAAAAGCATTTCAATTCTTTTTTTGTCGATAGTGGAATTATTTATATGAATATATTTTAAATAAATAACTATGTAATCCAATTCCCGCTATCTTTATTCATAAAATGAAATATAAAATGTTTAGACCTAAAATAGATCCTCCTAATCACTGTAAAACAAAAATTTTAATAAGTCTTTCGCTTTCTGCTTCTTTGATTGATCTGTTCTTTATCACAACTTATTTTTAAAATACATATGTATATTTAAACAAATTTCTCAAATTTAATTTGCCAATATTAAAAATTCAATAGATCCAAATAAAAACTTTTTATATAGATCTAAATAATCTTTAAATATTTTAAAATCCGATTTGCATTTTATAAAAATTTGAATAAATATTCTTTTACTAAATTTTGGATTTTCGACATTTTATGAATAAGTATTGCGGAAATTGGCTTACATAGTCATTTATTTAAATTATATTTAAATAATAATAAAAATAATAAAAGATAAACAACAGAAATTCCTTGTAAAATTGTCAGATTGTGTCAATTAAAACAAATTTTCTTTTAAATTAAAAATTTTCTTTGTCTGCTAATTACAATAATAATTATGCTATGTCCCATACAAATTGGTTACCGTGTAATAATCACATTAGTTTGGTCCGTAGAGTATTAATTTCATTAAAAACGGGACCGAAAATTGTTACATTAATGCCTTTGTAATTTCGTTATTTCCATACAATATTATATTATATATATTCACTTTTCGTTTATAAATGAAATTAATTGATTATTTATTACCTGAAAAACGGCTGTCAAAAATTTGTGGTATCATTTAATTTATTGATCTTTTGTTATTGAATAAAAATATATAAACAAGTTTCTTCTTTCATTTGTTGACAAAATAATTTAATTAATTCCAGTTCAATATAAATTTATGCATTTTTCTTAAATGTCACTTTTTATTTCGGTTGTTGGCCTTTTATTCCCAAATGGTTTTGTTTCTATGATTATTTAAATGTGGAAGATATTAACTTTGAATAGTTTAATAAATAATGTCGTAATTATATCGAATTCGTGCATTTCAGGTGAAAAATAAATATTACTACGATACAAATACCGCTGGGCCTATTTCATGTTTATTGGACTCTAACATAAGTAGAGAAGAAGCTCGAATGATTAAAAACGAATCACTAAAGAAACATTTGAATCCGAGTTCTGTATCAGCAAATGATCAAGTTGTTACGTCAGCGAGTAAAGGAATCATTCAAAGGGGCCATAAAGCTCTGGTGTATCAAGTAATGGTTAAAATTTCAATGTCCTCAAATCGTTTCATTGCATAAAGGATTTATTCAAATCTGGCAATCCATTTGATGTAACAGCGGATGAATTGGCTGCATATCATAATGAAGTTGATCGTAAACTCCACCCTGAACGTTATAAATCAGTCGAAATTCCACAAAAAGACAAATACAAAGAGGAAAATCCTGAAATAAAGATAACTATTTCTCAAAACGAATCTTCCCTTCCGTCACCAGAGAATGAAGTGGGCGATACTTCATCTAGACGCGATACAGGTGAATATTGTTTCTCAGCATTAATTATTTGTTATTTTATCGCTTTTTTCATGATTTTTACATTTAAATTTCATTACAAAATTGTGAAGGATTAATTTTTAATTTTTCAACAGTTTCGAGTTAATTTCAATTAATCAGGTAAAGCAATAATAGTTTTCTGCTGTTATATTTTGCCGGTTGCAAGCATATAAAATCGCTGAGCTATTTTTTTTAGTTGAAATGTAATGTTGCGCAAGAAGAATTCCAATGTGTGATGTCCCTGAATTGAGATGGTTATTTCCGTGTTTGAGTAACCGTCCTTCGGTGGCGGTCGGTGTAAGGCAAAATCGGTGCAATTGTCATGAGACACATATCTAGTGCTAGACATGTCGATTTGGCACTTTTTTGAGTTGATTTTATTGCGACTGACTGGTGTAATTTTGAATATATACACCAGGGAACAAGAAATCACAATGGTCAGAATAAAAACCCTCAACACGCTCTAGGAGTGGACTCCACTGCATACATTAAAAATGTCTAAATAATTACAGTAATGACAAATATAGATTCATAAATATATTTATTTTTAAATGCTATAAATATATTCAGAATTAAATCGATATTGATATAATGAATTGATATAATAAATTAATATAAATTTGGATAATAATAATAATAAAATTTTATGGAAATTGGGAAGAAGTTAAAGAAAATAAAAAAATATTATGAAACCACAGCCCAACACACATATTTGCCAGCATATATTATAACTGCCTATGCCAATATCATCTCTCCATACCCTTCTAGTGATACCGGCGTAATGGAATACAGTCTGAATATTGGTAAAAACAAGTCGGGCGTAAAATGAACCCATATTCATTTTTAGCATTCTTTGAAGATTTGCCTTTTACTTTATCGTACATAAAATATCTTTTTGTATTTCGATTGAATCAAGCTTTCGGTCATTTCCCTCTCATATTTCGAGCATTTGTCTACCATATTCCGAGTACTTTCATAATAATCAAAGAAAAACAGCTAAATCAAAAATTCAATACCGTAAGTTTTAAATTAAATTAGTACAATGATCGCTCTATGATCACTTTATGATATCCGGTTATGATTGAACTAATCCTAAAACCCAACAATTTACACGGAATGTATAAAAAATCAAACGAAAAGGGCTGCAAGTTATGAACTCGAATTTCTATTGACTAAAACGCTCTCGTTAAACATAATCAAAATTCATTTCCAGAGGCAAATCTTAACTAAATCATAATTAGAATTTCTTGTCTTTTATGACATCTAAATTATAATCCATTCCTTCACTAGTGCACCGGTCTGTTTCAAATTATTAAGTTTCGGTTCATTATTGCAACAAACGCTTTACATGATGATATCTCTGTTTTGTTTAATTTTGACTTCACTTGTACTTTTCTTCCATATTTTAGATAATTATCGAGTAATTATATCTATTTTATCAAGGAGTAAGTTAATTCGTAAAAATCTTAGGTCACATCAACAAATGAATTTCCTTATGTTTTCTTCTATACAAATAAAGAGCAATACAAACGTGGTAGTATTTGACGGTAATTATTACTAAATCAGACATTACTGTCATTTTCAACACGTACTTATTTATTTTATCTTCGTCGTCAGTTTCATTTCAAAAATTATTGTCTGTTCTTTGTTAGGACCTGACTTATAAAGGATATAAATTAACATGAATTAAATAATATTTCTGCATTAATAAATGCTATGACCAAAATTCTGGTAATTCCCATGGACATTTATATCTTCGCTCCAAGTGGAAAATAAAATATATTTATAAACACGCATTTCAGTTTTATTATTGTAAATACTCAAGTTAATAAAATCACATTTTTATCACCCTCTTTCAAACCAATCGCACTAATCTCACACCAACTTGAAAATCAGGACAACTCCCAAGTACACGCAACTATTCTTTAACTTCTTTAAAATACTATACAAAGTACAACCGACTCTGACTCAAGTAAATTCCACCCTCTCTAAAACCCGAGTACCACCTTCTCCTTTTTAGCTACTGATAATAAATGTTTAAAATGATTTGATTGACTAATATTGGGCATGAGATTTTTATATTGACTTGATCCTCATTAAGCCGGGTCAGAGTTGTATGTTTACAATTTTATTTTTTAATAAATTCCAATTTGACCTTGTATTGACCTAAAAAGTGCAATCACGGAATTTTACAACATTTACTGAACGGATAAACCCAGCTTAGGATGAGTATATGATTATCACAAAATATGGAATTATATTATTTCCTATGGTTAATTAATTTTGAAAATCCTAAAACAATTATTAATGCATACAATGTTTTTATAAAAATTACTTCTTTCATTCAATTGTATTAAAATTGCTCTTGATTTTAATTTTTTTGTCACTAAAAATAAGATTTACTTGCAATCAGTCAATTTAGCTTTTCCAAAAAAACAAATGAGAAAAAGTCAATTCATAAATTTAATATAATTGCGCGTAATGATAATTTTATTTTTAACAATATAAAACAAAAATTAAATGCTACAATACAAAGGAAATTTCGAAAACAATATCCAGCACAATAATTTATAACATAATATAATAAAAATAAAATAAAAAAGTGAAATACGGATCACACTAAGCCGAGATTGCACGTGAAGGCATAATTGGTGTTGGAATAATGGAAATTTGGGGATGCTAAGTTTTCTCTTTGGTTCACCTTTCATTGCGCATTCACAAAGAAAATAATTTATTATATTAGCAAATGCAAATAATGAAAACAATCAGCATGAGAGAATCTACTAATATTTCATTTATAAATATTATATATATTCTATAATAATAATGCTTAATTTCTCTCCTGACAGGCTTAACATCGGATTCCGATTTACCAAGTAAGTTGGACATGTGAAAATGGCATGTTGCATGTATTTTATATATTATGCCACTCTCTGTATTGTCATTGCTATATTGCTATTTGTGGTATTTGTGTGTCCATTGAGATATTTATCATAATTACTAATATATTTTTAAATAATTCATTTCTTGTTTTGGAATGGTATTTTATTTTTCTTTCAAAAATTCAAGAGTTTCCTAACCAAAAAGAATCGTCATCAAACTGTGTGATTATTCCAACTAATTCAGTTGAATGCCATCCATTTTTCCAGAGTGATTTTGATGAAGATTTCAATAATCTTAAATTAATAGATTCTGCGTGCAATTCGACACCCTTAAATGAGAAATGTGATGGCGGCGATGGTAACATTAAAGAAAGCCCAGTCGTTCCGTCTAATTTGTCAGGGGATAATACAAAATTAAAGGACGAAGAAGATGCATTGAAATCAGCGACGATGAAGGAAAGTAAAAGAAAAAGTATAGAAAATTGATTTTAAACACGTAAAACTGAATTAAAAACTTTTAAAAATTTCTTTTTTTAAATTTTTTATTTCTATTTTTCAGTTTTTCTAAATTCACAATTTTTAAAATTTCTAATTTCCGTCTACAACTATAAAATTTGAAGGATAGCAAAATTAGGGTTTTCCGAAATTAGATAAAGAGAAATATCTATAATTCTTTAAGACTAAAAGTAAGTAAGTATAGATATTGACAAAAACAGAGGATGCGAAAATTACATATTGTTTCCATATTATTATGAATTCTTACATTAACCGCTTCCATAGGTCATTTAAAAATCGCTTATTGTTAAAAGTCTCATTTTTCATTACGGAAGAAATCTATAAAAAATAAGGAAAAATTCATATTGATCCATATTTTCTACAAATATTTAGATGAAAAAGAACGATTTTCTTCGGCGATAAAATATATACGTCATCTTCATTCTCCGCATTACCCTTCCATCTTCTCTTATCACATGCAAACTCTACTTACACCAATATAGACCCTTGAACTACCCAATTCTGAAAGCAGATCCCATTCTTTGATACCATTGTCAGTTTCGCTGAGAGCTCTCAAATACTTACTGCCAACCCTGATTTCTAATTTGAAAAGCCCACACAGTGACCCAGCCCAAGGTTAAATTACACTTCTAAAATGGGAAAGAAATCGAGCCATAAGAAACTTTTCTGGCACGGTTAGTATCAAAATACTTTCTAAACGAAAACTGGCCGAGTGAACACAACTTTAAAAGACCCCTGATATTTCTTCGTTTCCATATTTTCAATAACACTACGGCTAATAAAATCAGAACCCTCCACAACAACACAGATTTACGTGTTCACATCAGCTCAACGTTCAGTGATTCCTAACATAGCCACTTGTCAAATTGGTTATAAATCTAATTTCTTAAGATGAAACTAAAATGCATAGAGAAACTCATAGAACCTTTAGCAATCGACTGGAAAATCAAACCGGCGATTAGTAGGAACATTGGGATAAATACATATGATTGACGAAACAAAATGCCAAATTTTACAACAACATACAAAGAGTTGCTTCTGAAATCAATAGCAAAGTCTCTATCAACATTCAGCTCGAATAAAACAAAAATTCCTCTTTTCTTTTCGGTTTGCTTTCTTTTTTTAAATTAAAATAGATTATCACCCAATAGAATTAAGTTAAATTATAAAAAACAATATAAACTTTCTTTAGGGGCAAACGATTGGTTAATAAATTTATAACTCCTGAAAAACAGAAAAGCTGAACATTTTTATTGTATGGAAAAATAATAATAAATGAAATATCGAAAAATAAAATCTCATTTATCCTTGGTATTGGCTATTTGTGGCTTTTGTTATCGGAGAATGAAAAACTTATAAATATTCATTTGGATTCCCAAGATCCAAATTGGATATTCCAATTGTTATAAAACACAATTAAAAAGAAGAAAAGTAGAAGTGCAGTGCCGATTGATTGGAATAATAATAAATGTGGCGTTGAACAATGCATATGAATAACTTCCTAAATGTCTGTCAATGATCATTGGTTTCTCAGCATAATGTGAACTCGGTCACGGCCGAACCCTTGCCCCACTTAATGCTAGTAATTTCAGTTTTCAAATGCATGCTATTGTTTATTTTGGAATCATTTTTTGTGTTGCATTCATTTTTATATTTATTTGCTTTTATTTTTCAATATTTCGATTTTCTTTTTCATAAAAATTTCAAATTATTATTTATTGATTAGAGTGTGTAAAAATTTGATTGATAATTTTTAATTTGAATAAATTATATTTAATAATACTCAATCTTAATCATTGTTGTCAAGCTCTGTTGTTGTTTTTAATATATTTAAATTATTTTCTATATCCATTATTAATAGTTAAATAATTTTGACAAATAATAAATCGCAAATATGATTTAATTAAATTTAATATTGAAAATTATCTTTTGCCACTTGTCAATTTTTAGTGTCAATAAGAAATTCCCATATTTGGAAATATATATATATATATATTTATATTAGACTCATAAACTGACCTCCAGAATCACCAATATTAAAATATCAGTATTATATTGTAAATATTTTATTTTATATATTCTGATACATAGAATGTAATGTATTTAACAATAATTCTCTAGAAACATTTAAGCAATAAATCATATCAAAATAAAGAGTAAATGATATTTTTGACCTATTTAACGTAATCGATATAACATACCGAGTGTTTCAAAAGGTAATAGACGATTCTATTTATTTATAAATATTTTTAAAAACAATATACAGGGTTTTTCACCCAATTTCGAAATATTAAAAAATATTAATCATAAAGTAATTTACGAAATTGACCCGAAACACTGTATAAAATTGCATTACTAATTGCGCACTTAGTGATCCTAGTTGCTGTAACTTCGGAGACTCATTAAGCCTGCAATTAGTAATTCCACCACGTCTTCTTGCCTTTCACCTGTAAGATGAAATTTTTTGATTATTTCGTGTACAGTAGTTCGTTTAATATTTAAAACCTGAGAAATTTCTGTTTCCTGAATTCTTTCTTCATAAGAACTTATAATTCGTTCACCTTCGGAGTTTGAAGCAGTATTATTTTTACCCATATTACTGGACATACAAAGTTGATTGATTTATACTTAACTTTATATTTTAGCCTGTAATAGATTTTTAGTAAAAACACTGTCGTCAATTGAAAATTGAGCCATTTCTTATAAAATAAAATTAGTGATAATGATGCAATAAAACATATTAAATTTTTATATTATTTGAAATGATATGCAAAATATTTAAGTTATTTACCGTCTATTACATTTTGAATCACTCGGTATATATTGCGTCATAATTAATGAATTGCAACTGAATATCAATTTATTTTATTAGCCGCTGATTTAGTATAAACTTATTTTTATTGAATTACATGATATTATAAGATAGAATATATATTCCAAAATAGTGATATATGAATCGATTTATTTATTAATATTAAATTGATTTCTTAATTATTCTATTATGATATATATATATATATATATATATATATATATAGATTAAGCAGTGTTGTCCCCAGAGAATTTTACAAGCCGAGCGGAGTGATATAGTAAGCGGGTGGATAAAAAAAAGAGTATGCAATATTACTACCAAAATACTCAACGCTATAAAAGAAACTAGATAAATGATTTGATAATTAACCACAAATATTTTTAAGGTACATCGGTAATGTTTTTGCAATAAACTTCCATAATTAGTGTACTAAACATCGTTTATAATATGGACGGATCAAAATATAAACGGTTGGTTCATAAAATCAGCCGCCCATATAAAAGGCCTGGGGAGAACACTGGATTAAGGATCAATGAAATTAATATACTTAGATATCGAACATACAATATTATAGTAGAGATATAGAGCCACTGAGTAGTTTCACAAAGTGCTTTATTTTTGTATATGTATGTTAATGAAATCCTGTACTAAAATAGATTTCTACTATGAGAAAGTGATAACCCTAATCGTATCTTCAGCTATCCCATGCTATAAGTTTATACGTTTTTTACATTTTTCTCATAAATCGTAAAATGGTATTTATTCATAATGACTACGGGCGGCACTTTGCAATTCTGCGCTACTGGATGCGATAGAATCTGTATTGATTTACAATAATATTGCAAATTTTATTGATAAATAGTTAATTGAATCAATTTAATCTCAATTAAAACTTTTTACACACTCTTAGTTTTAATTTCAAATTTAATCAAAATTTATGGGCAATATACTCGTTTTTGTTCTGTTAATTATTGTCATATCATTTTAACCGTGATTCAGGTTTTAGATCGTTTTCTTTTAAAAGACTTGGAAAATCTAAATCTCTCCATGAAAGTAAGAATTTTTGCCGCCTAATATATTTCCTTGTTTAATGATTGCCTTTCGATTGAAAAAAGCTTATTATTATTATTATTAATAATAATATTATTATATAATCCGTATATTATTGCCGCCAATTCTGCTTTAATGGCATTTGTGATACATTTTCTAGCGTTTATAGCGGATAAAAAATGTACTTTTCAGGTGCCGATATATTAGAAAATAAATCTGCAACACTTGCAGCTCCCGGATATGGAACAATTACATCAGAAACCAGCGGAGTCGACATTAGTAATGATGAATTGGATAAAGATGTAAATATTTTTTTAAAAATTTATTTATATAATTTTTTACGGCAATGCCATTTATTAACTTGATGTGGTTTATTTAATCGAATTCCAATCTCACGGCTACTTGAAATGTGATTTTGTTTTTCCCCTAATTTGCGGTATTATTTATAGTTAAATGTCAGGAAACAAAATTCGGTAAAAATAGTTGAACAAAGTAAAATATGAACTACTGACAAAAATTCATTGAAAGCAGATTTATTCTGTGTTGTTATTGCGAATTTATTGTAAGGATTTTGTTGATGGAAATTACAAATTTCATCAAATATATTCCTAGGAATAGATAAAGAAAAGTCTATATAATCAGGTTTGGAAATCTTGTCAAACGGCTTCCCTGCTTTATGCGCTAGGAATCGGTATTTAGAAATATTTTCTCCGAATTCATTTTATTTCACTGAAGATTTAATTACTTGCAAAATTTGCTTTTGACTATTAAAAATCGTAAACTTTTTATAATTGTTACACAATTATCAATTATAATACGATTTGTATCCATTAAATTGTGAGTTTCAACGGTTTAAAGTTTTTGTTTTATATTCCACTGTTAGGCAAAATTACCAATTAAATTTAAAAATATATTTTTCGAAACTTAATAATTATAATTATAATAGATTTTCTTTAAAAAAATTAATTTTTTAACAAATTTTAATTTTTTATGAATTCTATCGAATTATTCAACATTTAGGTTATTTTATTAAAATAATTGGAATTATGATTTATACTACTCATAAATTCCATAAGTCAACTTACGCATTTTTTTACCATGTAATATTCATTTTTATATTGTCCAATAAAATTTGCCGAAAATTGTGTAAGATTGGGATTTTTAAAGACTATTCTTAATACCTTTTCACGGAGTGAGTTTTTACACTGTTATCGAATTTTTCTCAATTGTTTTTCTAATGAATAACGATATTTTATAAATAAATTTAACCCGTTGAAATATCAACTGCCTTGCACCGGACATATCTAAATATAACCCTCAGCTAAGTATAACTTAAATTGATGCACATTTTTTTGACATTGAAAATTCAATAGTAAAATTAGTTTATATAGCTATTATAAATCCAATAAAATTACTTTTATATTTTGTAAGTATTAATTTATTTTCTAGCAGTTTTTATTTTTTATGAAATCTGTTTACATCTATTTTTACTTTTTTATTCAATTTTTATGTCATTTGAAATTTCATTTATCTTAATTTATTTCCATGGAATAATTTATGCTTTGGAACAAGCTTTGGATTTTGTATAATTAAAACACTACTTATTTCACAGCTGTGACAACTAAATTAGTGTAATCAATTGTAATAGAGAAATTTGACGTTTTAATGGATTTACAGCAACCGAAAAATGCTTACTGTGCCTAATCACGGTTAATGTCTTGAGAATAACGGTTAATTTTTGAGAATTTTAAACTATTATAATTCTACATTATTTTTGCGCATATAGCGCACAAGTTGGTTTAACCAACAATCTAATATAAACTACGAATTTTAACCTGTAAAAAGAATTAATGTTCTGTAAGTTAAATTCGGTAAAAACATTTGAAATATATATGTAGATGTAAAAAAATGTAGATAAAATTCGTTACATACGATAAAATACTGTAAATAATTTATCTACTTCTATTTGACACAAATATATGGAATCGTATGTATAGTTATGCGAATAACTTTTTGAATAGTTTAAACATTATTGGATAATATTTGAAAATTTAGTGTTAAGGCAAATTTATACAAACATCACAAAAATAAATTTAAAATTTAAAAAGTTCAACCAAGACAGAAACAATTTCAAATAATGCAGAAAACACTTTTTCATATACTCACATATAAAGAATCTACCAAAATATATAAAGAAAAAACAAACACTTGAAAAATATGACATGTAGCGCAGCGTACTGATAAACATGTTAAATAATTATTAAGTGAAAATGATTTTAGCGCATATATATATATATAATTTAATATAATAATAATAAATATTAAAACAATAATAAATTATAATAATAATTTAGAATTTCAGTAATAAAGATAATAATTGAGTCGGCTGTATAAGCTAGCCAAAATATTCATAAATAAACAAAAATAAGTTCAGAGAAATATTAATTTATTACAAGGTTCTAAGCCGTTAAGAATGGATTTCAAATTTAGTGGAATCAATCTAAAAATATGATTAAAAAATATACTATTGACATTTATAAGTAGTAACATGTAATAAGTAATATTTATTTAATGAAGCGTGAATAGGCACATAGCCGTATTTTATTTTGTTTGGATTATAGATTATAGATATTAAAAATTTTTGCAAATCTAATTTATTTGATCCAATATTGATTGAATATCGTCTCTTTTTTAGTCTCATTATATATAATGCTTTCATTATATAGAGTTTGCACCGCTCATATTCAGAGTCGACTGCAGCAATAATTATAATAAATAATAATAATAATAGAACATAAATTAAAATAATGCAATTTTAAATTTTTTTATTACTGTGAAACTTCACGTTGAGTTTAGTAAAATTTTATGTATTAATTCTTTTTAATCTTCACATTAAACCAATTTTCATTTCAATAGTTGAAATTTTGTTCAATAAAATTTTATGGAAACTATATACAATTGAAATTTTATCAGGAAATCATAATGTTTTTTTCATGGAGAAAGTTCTTATCTGTTAGATTTGAAACTATTGATTTTTTAAACAGCATTAAAATTATTTTATAATAGTAATAATTAGTAATATTTTGTATTTAAATTTAAAATATTTTATTCCCTTTGACTAACAAGCTTAATTTATTCAAATTTCGTGAATAAGTTCTTTTTTATACACGTAAATTTTACTATTTATTTTTTATTATTACTTTTAATAATATTATAATTATTTATTATTATTATTAATATTAATTATTATTATTATTATTATTATTACTATTATTATTATGATTATTTTAATTTTTACATATACTTTTATTAAGTTTCCGGTTCTATATATTGCTAAATAATTTTTTCAGATAAAGAAAAAAGAAACTTTTAATACAATAAAATATATGGTTTTGTTTGTTGTTGTGCAAATTATCTTTTAGATTTTATTAATTTTGGTTGTTTACATATTTTCTATCATCAATTTCCAATAACTAATCAAAAACAAAATTTCAACACATCTAAAAATCTTTTTGGAATATTTGAAATCTATTCTTCTAATTATTTAAATTTTATGAAAATTAATTAATCTATCAAAAAGCTTTTTTCTAATTTGCTTAAATTACATTAAAATTTCCAAATTTGAATACAAAACATAAAAATTATTAACATATAACATTTTTATTTCTTATCAAAAATTGAAAAAATTAAAATAAAATAATATTTTCAATTTGCATATCAATATCATTTAAAGCCCTTGACAAAATTATTTTTACCTGATTACCTCATGATACCCTTTTTTTATTTATAAAGAATTTTTTAACCCTAAAAAGTCCTCTAAAAATTACTTTTACACAAGACGCATAAAAGTCGTTATAAAAGAATTTGACAGCATTATATGTAATAAGATCAAGCCGCAATAAGGTGAAAGTAGAATGAGTTATTTACAGCTAGACGATATGTACTACTTGTGGGTTTACAGCGCAATTATTATTATGTATCACCGGGATAAATAATAAACATAAACAAGCTGGGGACCCAAAAATTCAAAATTAATCAGTAAAACATTCCGGCATTCGTGTATATCAGTGGTTCCAAATGGGGGGAGTATATCGACACGTAGTGGTCACTTGAGCCTTTCACGTGGGTGATAGCGTGTTAGACGCTATTTAAAAAATAATAATAAAACCTTTTAAAATTACTGTTCTTTCAAATAAACATTTTATTTATTAAATTAAATTTAAACTTTTTGACGTTTAATAGGTAAAATATTAATAATTTTTAACAATATTTTATTATTTGGAATAACTGTTATGTTACACAGGGCGTTATAATTTTTATTTCTTGTGAATGACGCGGTGATTCAGAAAAGGTTTGGAGCCTATGATATATATCAATTATACAAATTTACATAACAAAATGTCGCGGTTAGGGAAACCAAAACCTTGTGTCCATTTAAAGGGATTTCTATTACTTTTGTCGCTCTCTAAGCATGGTAGGCGAACAAAAAATTGAACACCACCAAAAAATATTGCCAATCATTGTAAACCTTGCCGCTATGTGCGATCGGCCTCATTCTTTTTCACTATATTTATGTTACTGTGTAAACTGTATTTCTCACAATGCTCTCCATTAAAATTCTGCTTGTAGAAGATCCACGAGAAACGTATGTTCATAAAGGACTTCAAGAATTAAGATAGTAAAGCAAATAGTTTTTGATAATAGTAAATTATATCTTTAAAATCTATCGTGTAATAAAAATGCCCCAAAAACGGAAATTAATCATGAAGCTTGTCTAATTTTTTACTAAGTTTTCCACAGTCTTTATTTGGGAATAAATATAAATCTCAATTTTCGCTTTTCTGTTTTTTATACATTTAAATATATTTCTTAAATTTGATCAAAAAATGCCATAATTGATTTTTACAATGTTTTAGTATACTCATATGAATATTATAATTAACAATATAATTATTTGTTATTTATTAATTTCCTTTGCTTAAATGTCTTTTTTAAAAAGAAAATTTTTGCTGATAAACATAATTTGCACATCTTTTGGAATTATAATATCAATTCTTTGATGTGATTTTCTACATGATATTTTACAAATAAGTTAGATATTTATAATCAAAGTTCATTTTTACTCTTAAATTTTGGTGTAGATTTCTAGAGAATATATGCAAGTCTGCATATCTCACATTTTTTGTTTAAATAACTTTATCGTATATCAAGTCCGTTGTCTGTTTATTAGTTTTATGACGTTTCACATATCTGTTCAGACTTTTTGTTTTTTGATGGCTTTGTTAATATTTGCTGTGACTATTTAATCCCAGAAAACAATTTGCTAGCGTTTGTCAACATTTTCTAAATTTGTATTTACTTTGATATACAATTAAATGATGTTTGTTTATTTGTAAAATGAAACTCTAATTTTTACCTTGGATTAACCTTGCACACATACAAATAAGCAGTTTATTATTTAGTTATAACAGAGTATAAGTTCACATAAATATCTTGAATTTTATTTACGTAAAATTAGTGTAATCAACCTTAAAGAATAAACATTACATTAGTTTTTGTTTTACGTGATGAGCTCCAAATTTTAAAATAATAGTAAAGCCTTGATGTCTTTTATTTTTAATTTCTAGTTATAATTTTTTCGTCAACTATTTTTTCACGTAACAAACTTTGTATTATACGATGTAATTTATACCTATAGTTGTAATGAAAATAAATGAAATGTTAGGAGAATTAGAATGATTGAAAGGTGAATAAAATATAAACGTTTATAATCCTAATTGTTTCTTAAAATTTGCCAAATATCATACAAAGAATTTTAATTATTTAAACATGAATATTAATTTACTAAAATAATTTTTAGATATAATATAAAATGAAATATTAAGTGATCAAGCCTATTAAAATGTTGTTTTGTTTTTAAACAATAAAATTATTGTTCAGATAACTAATATATATATATGTATGTTATTGACAAATTATAAGTAAACTATTAAGTTAAGTTTAAATATTAAGTTAAATTTACTATTTGAAGTTATGAATCTAACCTTATTATCCATATTTTTTCTTTGCTTGTTTGACAAATTTTTCTTTAATTCTTTAAGCCTATAAGTGCTAGATAATTTTTCTTAAAATTCCTGCTTAATAATTTTCAATTCGTATTTTATGAAGCGTTTTTAATTTCCGAGATTTGTGATTGTTAGAAACTTTGTCTGTTCTGTTTTTCACGATAATTGCATGAATCCACCAGTGATATCATAATTTAATAAACTTGTTGAATGTATGTATTCTTTTTCAGAATAAGTCCAAGAAAAAGAAACGAAAATTCAAATTGCCTTCATTTTCGAAAAAGAAGAAAGATAAATCAAAACAATAGAGATATTCGGTCAGTGAGAAAAATTTCGTGACTTTTTAACATTTAATTATTATTAGTTTTGAGAATCTTTCGTAATTTTATTTCGATTTCTATTAATATTATATATATACATATATATATATAAACATATTGCCTAATTGTAATGATGTTTGTGAGTATTTAATGTAATTGATATTTATTGGTTATTGATTCGCTATTGATTAATATTGATTGGTTATTTATTGGACATTGATCTATGCTTATTGATTATTGGTGGGAATTGATTGGTTATTGATCTATAACGATTAGGTATTGATCATTACTGATTGAATATTGGTCGTTACTGATTGGTTATTCAAATGACATCTTAATTCGAATTGGTCGGCCTGTGATGCTTAAATTTAGTATTACATACTTGAGATTAATTATTGAATTTCTTTTGATGTGAATAATAATATAAATGTTGTCAATTTATTAGATGAATCTTCGACTCTATTTATGTTGAATGTTATGAATTAAATATTGCATTTCAATTTTAATGGTTACATTTCTGCAATTTTCTTTTTTTCCCGCTTTTCAATATAAATCATTAATTCCAAATTCAATTTATTATTAGCTCGCTCTGTACGGACATATTTTGCACACATGGATGCCGATGACTCGTAACTATAATTTTATAAAATAGTAATGACCGGATCCAAAATTTTGGAACAGGTTAACTGGGGATCAGAACATTGGTGTAAATCAGGGGTTCTTAACCTTTTTTACTTCATACCTCACCTAATATTTAATTTATGTTCTCACCTCCAGCATAATTAATTTATTTTAAGAAAAGATAAGAAACATAATTAGTGGTATACCAACATTACATACATTATTTTACACTGTAAATGATCACAATAACGTTAATTAATAGAAAATTACCCATAATAACTGAAATGGATAAGTTGAAGTGAATAGAAATTGATCACGTGACATTTTGCAGACTTACTGATAATCCCGCTTTGAGAAATATTCAGCTTGCAGCAATTATTGGCATTATAATGTTTAGAAGATTTGTGGAACTGGGGGTTTCTTGGATTTAGTTTTAGCTTAGTTGAATGAAAATTCCTTTCATTATTTTTTCAATTCTGAATTCTTCAGTCTGAAGTGCTAAAATATACTGTTGGGGTTTTTCAGTGAATTTAAATAAGATGTATTGTCAATCTTACTCCAAGCGTGCTTTTAAACAACAGTCATGAACTCCAAACGATATAAACTTTATTGATTAATACACTTTATTTCCACTTTAAAATGACACAACAAATTATCTATCAATCACAATTTGGTGCTTATTACGACTCTTCGGGAAGAATAGCACTTTTCGGATCAATTGGATTTCACAATCTCTTGATTACTGTGACGGGTTTCTGAGATCGGTAACTCTGATTTAGTTACTTCGCGTAATTTCTGTTTAATTTCCTTTTTTGTCCATTTGATTCCAATTGTGCATCCTTTTTATACTCTGTCATCCAATAATACTTACTGATGTCAAATAGAATTTCTGATATCTTTTACAGCTAATTCCCTTTGGGCCTCTATAATCACTGGCAGCTGTCCAGATAAGTAATTTTTTAGAGATGTCCTTTCCCGGATTCCCAAACAACATTTCTTCCCTTTTTATTAAGCTCCAGAATCACATCTTAATCCCTTATCCATGTTTCCCCCAATCATTTTACATGTTTATTAATTATTTTATTCTGTTATTTAGGTATCCTCAACAATGCTTTGGATTGTCTTTTGATACTTTGTTACGTTATAAGGGAGCATACATTAAGGACGTCCCCTAAAAAGGGGAAGAAAAGGCTCTTCGCAAAAGGGACACTAGGGAAGGGTCCAAGTGCCTAGGATATTTCCAGTAGCATTGGTCATTTAAATATTACACAATGGATTAATGATTTTTTTAAAATTTTTCTATTATCTTTTTATATACTATGTATGGTAAGTAAGTGGTATGTTTCATGTCCTCTATTTTTCCCATTTTTTTATTTATATTATGCATACGTGTTATTTTTCTATTTTTCAACCATTATTGTGCACTACTACATTTAATGTTGAAATTAAATTTAGCCTACATGCAAGGGCGACGCAAACTGCTTTGGTACCCGTATACAAACCTAAAATATGCGCCACTTCAAAATAAGGTATACCGTTTGTAACAACTAAAAATAAAAATGTATTATATAATTTTCGCATTCGATTTGATTCTCACATACACAAGGTTTTGAACACTATCACGAAGACGACGTGGAACCTAATGAATTCCCGTGTATTCTCGCCTTGAGGCTGTGTGTACAATAGCGTTGGTACCCCGACAAAAGCGCCCCGGAAAAAGCGCTGAAGATATTAAAAATGTGATATTTTTGTTGATATTCATTTAATGTTTTTGTTTTGGATGTTCATTTTTTTTGTTCATAATAATGTTTAAAATTCGTCTCAACGTTGGCGCCTCATACTAGTATGTGCCCCCATGCGATGCTTAATATGCTTACCACTTTGCGCCGCCCCTGCATATATACTTATAAATTATTTAAATTTCTTCTGAAAATAAAATATATCGATTTTTGGAGGGATTTCTCATGAAAAAGAACAAGGGGAAGGCGATCAAAAATTGCTTTTATTTGGGGAGATGTCCTTAATGAATACTCCCTAATGTAAAATACAGACACTCAAACAAATTTCATTCTTTATATAGATACATTCCAGATCATCAAATTTTAAATATGTAAATTCATTTAAATTAACAAACATTCAAAAATAATCAAAACAATCATTATCACATATATATTTTAACAGTCTCATATTATCATTCTCATTAATTACTTTTGATTTCTAGATCCTCCTGTTGAATTGGATCTTGATAGTTTTCCGATTCGTCATTAACTTATCCTTTATTAGTAAATTCGCATCATCAATAGCTGCGGTATGTTGTTTGTAATCTAGGTCATTGTGCTGATATATAAAAATTCCTTAAGTTTTCATTGTTTTTCTCATTATTAGAATTTCTATAATTTCCATCTTTGTTAAAATTTCTAAACTTTTTACTGCCCTTGTTATGGTTGGGTAAGTGAAATCTAGTTAGTTATTTTCGTCCAACATGTCTGTCAAAACACTGTGTGAACATTTAATATTTTGGCATTCATATGACTTTCTGATATGACCTTCTTTACAGCCATAACATTGAATTGAAATCCATTTGGTATACTGAAAATTTCATTTTTTTTTATTTTAGAAATTTTAATCCTTATATAAAGGTCTAAACTTCATTGGGTTGTAATTGTTATGAACCACTTCTGCATAGCTTCTTTGATTCATTGAAGCTACATTTTAATCTAGTTTCGATTCTTCCACTGTTCTTAAAATACATTTTATGTATTTACTTGGTGCTATTCTTCTTCATTGTCAACTTTCATTTCTTTTTTGTAGAGTCCTTTGTAATTAAGTCATCTGTAATTTCGTAACGCAGAATTTCTCTTCTGTCTTCTTCACAGTCTAAACAATATTTTAAAAAAAATGTTGTTAACTTACTGCTTGTAATTTTGTGCGTCATTGCACGCTAAATATTTTTATCTATAGTCTTGATATTAGCTTTTTTATAGTTCAAAGCGTTTATTAAATCTTCCGCTAGATTCTCAATAAATATTGTTTTACCATTTTATAAAATTATTATAAAAAGAAAATAATATTAACAAACCAAGATATTCTTTAGTTTTCTTCGGATACTTGTTGTTATTTGTGTAATAAATCTTTAATAGTACCGGTTAAAGATCACTTTACAGGAAAATATTTGGGAGAAGCTTGCTCTAAATATAATATTTCTAGACAAATAAAGTTTGAATGTCATGTTGTATTTCACAATTTGAGAGAGTATGACCTTCATAATATCTTCAAGTACGGTATAAATGATTATAACTCTTGGAAAATAAGTTATGTTCCTGTAAAAATTGAAAGGTTTCTTTCTTTGTCTGCAAAATCCAGTGGTTTAACTGTTCAATTCATTTATTCTTGTAAATTTATTAACAGTTCATTAACTAGCGCTGTAAAAACATTGACCAATCATCCTTTAGCGCGTTCTGAATTTGTAGGTAGCATTGTTGATATTAAAGGCATTTTCCATTTTAACTTTGCAACTTCTCAAGAAGTTTTAGAAACTACTTATGAACTTCCCCTGATATGGGAAGATGTAACTAAGACGAATATAGTAAGACTCAATCTATTTTGGAAGAAAACAATTCTAACTCTTTACTCAATTATATGATGGTTTATCTCTTTTGGCTCATTTTTTCCAGCAATTTCATTCAAAGTCCGCTTAACCTTTATGGAATTTACGGTATGTCTTGGTCATCGAATCTTATAACATTTGGAGAACCAATTGAACTTCTCCAGGATATGGAGCATCTGTGGTGGATTCGCTTTTGTTAATTAACATTATGTAGTACCCGATGAGAATACATAAATCCTATACATAGATATCAATAATCTTTACAGTTGTGGTTTAAGTCAACGCAAAATGAGACAAGTTTTATTCTAAAAGATAAAATTAAATTCATACCATCCACAAAACTTGGATTAAAATCTTAAACTATAAGTATCGTTATATTCTGAATCACAGTTGTAAACTCTCATAAATATGATATTGGATGAGCTCTGAATGCACCTCTGAGCGAAATATTTAACTGTTTTAACACTGGACTACCACACATTTTCCAAATAACTTCTGACATTACCGTAACGGAGTCATCAGTATCGCACAACATTTCTATCCTTATTTAGCAACATTAAACTAAGCTCCGCCATGTTCCATCACTTTTCGTGAACATCGTAACATTTTGATTTCTAGTTTTTTCACATTTAATTCAACGACTACAAAGACGAAATGTTTGCTATGAAGCGTATCTCGTTTAAAGGATGGTTTTCTTCTTAAGTCTTTCAGAGCCGCGTTATTTCCTATTATAATTCTCGAAATTTCTTTGTTGACGGATATACCTGCTAGTCTCTAAAACGGGTATTCTAATCACTAAATGAACGTATTATCTCCTTATTGCTTTGTTTCTTGTTACCAATTCATATGATGGCTGTTTCCTAACATCTGCTAATACAAAGCTCTCTCTCCTGTCTTCGATATGCAAAATATTTTCGAAATTCTTGTTTAATTTCTTAATTTCTTCATAGGGATAAATAGATTTACCGCTATTGGCTCAGAGAAATTACGTCTTATAATTGAATCCTTGAAAATTATGTCTTCAGTTTGATTCGCTGATAAACTTCACACACTAGATTTCTTACTCTGATATTGTCATTTTTTAAGCTTCTTACCCTTTGATGTTGTTACTTATGAACAGAAAGAAATAAATACCAATTTTGTGAGGTTATGATATGACTAAGACGTGCAAGACTAACTGAGAAGTTTTTAAGTCTCTCAATTAGTTGGAGCGACTATAACAACTGCATTATAATGTTCAGTTATCAGTATCTACAGTTTAACTTTTCAAATAAACTGATTTGATGTACACTGTTTCTCTTCACTTATAGCCTGAGTCAGAGCTTCTTAAACTTTTGTAATTCACGACCCAATTTATGATTGCGAGTTTCTTGACGATCCCATACAAATATAAAAGAAAAATAAATTTATATTTTTTTAAAATTCCTATAACATCTTCTAATTCTAATTCATAGTAAATGTTATTCAAGTTATTACAATACTCTTAATAGAAATGCAGGTACAAACAATCTTTCCGAACTAGAAGATTTTATGATATATTTATCTACGATAATTGTTATTTTATCTTTATAACAATAATTTTAAAAGTTAAAAAACCTTTTCTGTTAAATTGTATTTTTATCTCTCACGACCCCAGAATTTTGCTACGCGACTCCAAATGGGGTCGCGACCCATGGTTTAAGAAGCCCTGGCCTAAATTATAGGTCAACTGCAGATGCTGTTTATTTGCAGTTCACTAGATGGCACTGACTTCTTATTATTGCAATCTACGAAATTAATCAGGAACTTATGAACATTGAATGCTAAGCTTCATTTGCAAAAAATCTATAGTGCATAATTTTGACTAATGTTTTCACAATGTTGTGGCATAACTGTTGTAATATTTTATTTTTTGTACTTGCTTCAGACACCCTTATTTCTTGCTAAATGACAAACTTATATTTATATTTTTTTATAGTCATTGTAGTCTTTTGTTGGAAGTCGTTTTGTAAGCTGCTGAGTGTGAAGAATACTTCAGTCGACAGTCAACACAATAAGGTAAGTGTGTCTGAAATTTGTGGTTTGACGGGAATATGGACTAAGGCCAAATTAAAACGGTTTTCTGTATAATTGGACAGAAGAGTGTGCATTATAAGTAGGTGAAATTTGATTAAAACTGCGTTATTTTCAAGTTGTAGATTTACATACAGTACACCATAGTAAACGTATTTTTATTTTGAAACTTGGCAGATTTAGTTGAAGTTTTAAAATGACCTCAATCACATAATATAAAGTGGTAAATCGTAAAGAAACTGAAGTCTGGCTAATAACGTAACCGATTGATATGATTAAAGGAAATAAGATTCTATCACACGGAGATGTTTTACGCCGTGTATTATATCTCATTAGAAATCAAAAACTAGCTGTAAAGGATGCATCAAAAATAGTTGTTAATGAAATTATGAAATTCTGACATATCGCTCGCATACCTACCATGGCTGAATACAACATCATCCCAAAAGTTGAAAAGGAGTATGACAGTTGGCGTGCTCTTCAGAAGGGCAGTCCTAGGCAATTAAAGTCACAAATTAACAAAAAAAGATTGTGGAAAAGAAGCTAAATGATCCGCTATTAGATCGAGTTTGGACATCCATTATTAATAAATATTTATTAATATCACAAATTTAAATTCCTTCGAAAATCTCCTGTTCAGATGATATTCAAACAACTCTATTTTGAGAATTTTGTATTACTATTATTAGATTAATTAAAATTAACAATATATATAAATTATAATACATGTACGTATCTATGTATGTCCTGTATGCATTACTTCCCTGTTCATCCGATGACCAAGAATCTTTAGGAAGAAATTGATTACACTATTTTAAAGGTTTCAGGTATAAATATATTTTTAAAAATCTCTCCCTAAAGCCACTACAGATAAAAATTATAAAACATTATTATTTATATTCAACACAGTGATAAATCAAGATGAAGTTGTCAATTACCCAAAGTAATTCTTCAATTCAGTGGATTTGCCAGTATTCCCGGAAACATCAGTCCATTTTGAATGGTAAATTCAAGAGGGAAGACGTACTGCAACACGAATTCCAAATGTATCAACAGATATACCATTTGAATTTAATGGTTTACACTTTCCGCTGCGACTCGCTTTTGCAATGATCATTATCAAAGCACAAGGACAACTGTATGTGACCACTTCACGCGCTGGAAAACCTTCCGATTTTTTTCCGTTGTCACAACGGACGAAAAAACAAAAATGTTGTATATCCGAAAGCACTCGAATAAATAAATAAATAGAATTTAAATAGATAAATTTCAATGTTGTTTTAATTTTTTTGTCCTTGAAATTTCTTTCTTTTGAGATCGTAGCAACGCGCGATGGGTAAGCTAGTAAGTAGATAGCTAGTAGCACACTAACACAGTAGCCCCCTGGCATATTACCATCCAGCGACAACGGATTAAATTACATAATTAGGTAATTAATCGCAATTACGCATTGATGTAATTAAGATTATTAATTTTTGTGTATTATGTTATTTATTTTTAAATTTATTTTTTGAACTTCACACAAAATTTTTGGCACCAATTTTTACCAAATTAATTTTTCAACGAAAAAAATACGCTCTCAATAAAAATGCCCCTAAAATAAAAATTGTATCAAATCGCCTACGATTGGTCACACTATAGTCAAGGGTTATTTTTGATTAACAATAAAAATTGGCTCAAATCGCATATCGATTCTGTTGAGTTATAATTTTATTTGGTCTGGTAGGAACTGTTTGCTCTGACTCCACGTGCTCTTTAAATGATACTGGAATAACTCAACACAGGAAAAATTTCATTTGATAACAACAATTTCACAACGGTTCAAATGTTTCTTTTGGCAAGAATCTCCACGGAAAGCCGCCCTTTCAATTAACTACTAAATTATCCTTGACAAGTCTTATTAGTTTTCTTTTCCGATCTCACGAATCTTTTTCAACTTTTCTTTTACTTGCAATTTTCTAACTATTTGTGTCCCTGTTGTTGATTTGAGACTCCCTTATACAGGGAATCTCTTCTCAACAACAAATTTGAATTGGACTCTCGGGAAACTATTTAAACAATTTACTTTCATTCTTTGGCCGCTTCAGCCGTTCCCCGGGAGAAGACTAAGAAATAAATCACATTAGGAAATGATTAGTTCCTTTCGTAATTGAATTTATCCAAATTAGAGAATTTCTCCCTAATTGAATTTATTTGTTTTCGTCATTTTAATTAATTAATTTGTATTTTCATAATAATTTTTTTCTAGGGATCCCAAATTAATTTTATATTATTATTTTTGTACTTGTCTCGTCAAATGGCATCGGCACATACATATTTCCTCGGAAAATATTGATTTTAATTTTTGATTATTTTAAATTTATTATTTTATTTTTCCATATTTATTTGTTTATTATAAATTTTTGAAAATCACCTAATCCCAACAATTCAAAAGCCTAAAAATATTTCTTTAATTAAAAGGCCTTAAATAAAAATTGGCTTGAATCGCCTACGATTGGTCACACCATAGTCAAGGTGTATTTTTGATTATCAAATCGCCTTACAAATAAATAACCTAAAACTATTTTATTGATTAAAAAGCCTAAAAAAATTTTTATTAAAAAGCCTAAAATTAAAATTAACTTGAATCGCCTACGATTGGTCATACTATAGTTAAAGGGTATTTTTGACTCTTAGTAAAATTTGGCTCAAATCACATACCAAATAAATAACCTAAAAATATTTCTTCAATCAAAAAGCCTTAAAATATTTCATCGATTAAAATGTCTAAAAATATTTTATGGATTAAAAAACCTAAATATATTATCTCGATTAAAAAGCCTAAAAATGTTTTATCGATTAAAAAGCTAAATAGTTTTCTTTAATTAAAAAAGACTAAAATAAAAATTGGCTTGAATCACCTACGATGATCGATATCACTTTCCATCGAAAATCACCACAATTTAATTCTGATATCAAATTCAACCCAAAAAAATTTGATATCAGAATTCTCAAAATAGAGTTGTTTGAATATCATCGGAACAGAAGATTTTCGAAGGAAAATGATGAGTATCGATAAGAGTTTTATAATACTTTAAAGAAAAATTATTTTCTAATGGTAAAATTTAGATTTGTATGATAGTTTTAAGGTAATTCAATCGATTGAATACATATAGTAAATATGATCGGAATAATAAATTCTTAAGGGGCTGAGTCGGTTAAATATAGATTTCTAAGGGAATAAATATTATCGATTTTATAAGTTTTTACAAAAAATATGTATATTGTTGGTGTAGTGAGGGAAAATGTCATTTCAAGAGAAATGATTAATGTTAAAGGATGGATACTTAGTGAAATCAATAAATTTTCATTGATTTAAGGGTTATTAAAATATATCAATAAGGTTTTGGTTAATTTTAATGATATTATTGGAATCTGAATAAAATATACCATACGTTTTCGGTTCTAAGAAATTATTTGATCCATGTATTCAAGTATTTATTTGATTTTATTATTTTATTTGTAATTTAATTCAATTAAAAACTAAAATTGACTGGTATTTAAAAAATTTATTTTACCCATTATTTATGTTTTTATTGACAATTTTCTGAATAATTTAAATATTTATGATTATTTCCAGGAATGTAGAGAAATTGTACAATTAAATGCTATAAGCAGTCGATAACATACATTAATTTTCATTCAACGAGTACCAAAAACAATTACCTAACAACCTTATAAAATTTTAAAAAATGATCAAACAAATTTTTTCAATTATTTTACAACTTAGTTAATTTTATTAATTTTTTAATTGATAAGTACTATTTTCTTTACAATTTGCTACTATTTTGAAACTTTTTTTAAAGTTTTTATTCAAGGTACTATTAAAATTTATTAACAATCTATCAAAATTTGTCAAAAATTATAAAACTTTAGTAATTTTAATAAGTATTACTCAAATGACTACTATTTACATACCAATTTGCTGAAGGTCTTATTTTAAAATTTCTTCAAAGTACTAACATTATTTACAAATTAATCAGTTTTATTTAAAATTTAACAAATTAAAATATTACTCACAACTTTAATCAAATTCAATTCACATGCTAATCATAATTTAATGATAAGTGTTATGTTTAGAAAAACAATTATTTTGCAACAATTAAACATACACATTTGGATTTTTAGTAAATTTTATCGGTATATAGATTTTATCAGTATACAAGTACCTATTCCGTGTAGTTTTTTAAGCTTTGTTAGAAATTCAACTTATTTAGTGGATGGTCGAAAATCATTTAATTTCTATCAATGTAGTCGATGATAATTATTTTATCAATTAACTTTATTCAATGATGTTTAGAAACTTAAAAGTTAATAATTTTCAATAAATAAATGAAAATTTATTTCAAGTACTGTAATGTAAAATATGTTTTGTGAAATTAGTTTAAGAATATTTTTCTAATCAAGTTTCTTTTTACCATCAATTAGATTAACCACCAATTTTACTGTAATGTAAAATATGTTTTGTGAAATTAGTTTAAGAATATTTTTCTAATCAAGTTTCTTTTTACCATCAATTAGATTAACCACCACTTATACTTACTAATTAATTTATCATTGAGTAAATAACAAGAGTTGGAGTGAAAGGAATAGAAAATGTGTAAAAAATAAATTTAAGTAATTTTTTTGAGCTGTTAGCAATTAATTTATTTTAGACTTAGGGACATGTGTAAATTAAATGAAAAGGTTGACATTCATCTTTGAAAATAACTTTTAATAATTGTTCATTGTTTGATGCAATTAAAAATATTACAAAAGTAGTAGAAAAATTTCAAAGTTTTTAAACAAAATTATTAAGTTTTACAAATTAATTTCAATAAATCGCATATAAGACTGTAAACAAAGCAATAAATTTTTATTCAGAGAAAATAAAACAATTGATTGGGCTTCAATGAATTTGATTCATTGTCTCTTGATAGCAACCAGGTAACTAAGCAACCAAATAATTTACGAATTTGGAGACATCAAGGATCGATAAAAGAGTGAAGAAGATTTTTATTAATAAAATTTGTAATTGAAATTGTATTTCTTTTGATTGTTCAAATTTTTATGTGGGTTAAGTTGGTTGAACATAAATGTCCAAAGCGTAAATATTATTTAAATATAAAATTTTAATGAATAAGATACTCTATTATTCAATGCTTAGTTTGTATATATGGAGTTGTACAGTACTCAGTTATTTGTATACAGTACCTAGTGATTGTTGTTCAGTTATTAATCAGTGGATTGTTCAATGCCTATGAGTTATCAGTATTCAGAAGTTGATACCAAGTAAATATAACAATGTATTTGGTTTCAAAGAATTTCATTAATAGTCGCTTGATAACAACTAGGTAACTAAGCAACCAAATAATTTACCAATTTGGAGACATCAATGATCAAAATAAAAGAGTGAATAATATTTTTATTAATAAAATTTGAATTTCAACTTGTATTTCTTTTTTCAGCCTTTTATGTGATTTATTTCAAAATTAGTTGGTCAGTAACCTATCATTAATATTTATTGGTTCAGTAACTAGTTATTGGTGACATATTGGGTTTATAGTCAATAACCAAGTATTTTAAGGGGAAATTATTGATGAGAAGCAAGTTTTTTGATATTTTTAAGGAATTTAGTTGGTTGAATATTGTTATTTAAAGAGTACATATTATCTAAATGAGTATTTTATGAAAAATAACATTTAATAGAAGAATAATTGTTCAACATTGAATAAATTTTAAAAACAATAGTTGAAAAGTGTTTAACAAAACATAAGAACTTTTACAAAATAATTTCAATGATTTCAAAAAAATACAATAATCAAATATTAAATTTTATTCATAAAAGATAATTTTTCTTGCTAACTACCCAGTAACTAAACAACCAAGTGATTTACTGATATAGAGGCATTAATGATGTGAAAGAGAGTGGAGAAGATTTTATTAATAAATTTGTATTTTTACTTTTATTTAAAGTTTTGTTGGTAAGTAACCAAATATTTATTATTACTATTATTATTTACTTTAAAATTTAATAACATGTTTAAAAAATTTCAATTTAAAAATATATTTTGTCTTTAAGTAAAAACTTGTGCTAAAAATTTAAAGTTTAAATGATTTTGTGTTGAAAAAATTTCAATCCTAAATTCCAAAACTAAAATAAATTTCAATCTTAAAATGACATTAAAAATTAAATTACGATTAAAATATATTACCAAATTAACATTTTGAAAAATTAAAAATAATGTATAAAAATTTCAATCTTAAAATAAATTTCAAACTTAAAATGATATTAAAAATTAAATTACACAAAAAATTCGAAAACTAAAATATATTCTATAAGTATTTTTTATTTATTATTAATAACTGGTTTTTGATTAAAGGAATAGTAATACCTTTATTTAAACAACCAAATTCAACATTTTTGAACTCAATTATATAATCCTACTAGACAAGAAAAGCACTTGCAAAAGACGTGAATACAACTAACAAAGGATACTAAAAGTTCAGAGGTTTGGAAAATAAGGCGTGTGTTCACTAAATAATCACGCCACGGTGTTACGACGCATAAGGATTTTGCTGACGCTAAAAAGGTATGCGTAGGTCGGTCACTACAGCATTATCTATGTCACATACGTATGTTTTTCTCGCTTCATATTTAACGTAAATCTTACATAGCTTTCGTTATTAAAAACAAGCCAGATGTTGATTTGCTTATGAGATTTTTTGTACAATTGAGTTAATAGTTCAGTAGTAAAATAGAAAAAATTGCTATTTTTAAAGTTACTTCTGTCCTTATTCGTTGTTGAAACGACCACCTAAAATTCTCATGATCCAACCGATTCAAGCTAATTTTTATTTTAGACTTTTTAATCAAAAAAATAGTTTTAGGTTATTTATTCGGAAGGCGAATTGAGCCAATTTTTATCCTTAATCAAAAATACCCCTTGACTATGGTGTGACCAATCGTTTTTCTATTCAAAATTGTGGCTTGATATTTTTTTAAATTATTGTTACCGAAAGTTTTGTACCGTTACAAAGTTGTGGTGGATTGATAAAAGTCACTAAAATAAAAGTCACTGCGTATTAAAAAAACTATTAAATATCAACAACTAAAATCGCTAATAGTAAAAATCCCGGTTTTTTCTGGGGCGGAAGTAGTAATAATTAATTAACTTATAATTTATTTTTCATTTACTAAATTGCTTCTGCTTATGAGATTTTGTAAATTGCGATTTTGCAATTTTGTTTTACATATCTTATATTAGATTATCGAGAAAATTTATATTTTGTTTTAATGAATAAAATTTTATTTATTTTTATTTTCAATTGCTACAGTGGTTTATTCTCTGCAATAAATCACAAAAAAACTTACACGCACACACACAAACTCACAAAATAGTCTTAATAAATCAAGAATTGCTAAAGAATAACTGTAAATATACTCTATTCATTATGGAATTGTTGATAGAAAGATAATTGACAAGCATTGGCAAATATTGTGCCAGGAAGTCTCAAGTCTAAAGACAATCACTGAATGGACAACCAAGGGAAAGTCCGACTTTTGCGAAAGGGACATATTTACTGACGGACATTGGAAATAAAATAGATTTGAAGTTTAATTGGAACGCAAAAGAACAATTCAATTTATTTTCTAAGTGCAATTGAAATATTTGTTGTTACATTTTTATTTTTTCTACAATAAAAACTAAATTTCAATTATAATAGATAATTTATTATTTGAAAATAAAAATGACAATAATTTATTAAATTGAAATTAAAATTTTATTCAATTAAATATTAATTAACACTCAATTTAAAAAATTTCAAATTTCATGATTAAAAAATAAATAAAATATTAAATATAAAAATAAAATAAAAAAATATGTTGATTTTAATAATATTAATTTCGTTCAATTAATTTGTCCATATTGATGGAATACAGTGAAAATAAGTGTGTATTTATGGTACTGGACATGAGGACTCACTTTCACTTTGGTTTTTGTTTACATCGGTCTTCATTAATATTCACAGAGACCAATTTGATGTCAATTGATCATATCCGTTGTCAGTGATGTTTCAGAGATCACGCTTGTGACATTTCCAAGTTTCAATGGCGGGCAGCATCGAGCTTCTCCCGTCTTTACATGTACTCTTTTAACTATCTTAATTTAGAATATCACTGTTTGTGCAAAGAATTAGCTCGAAAACTCAAATAGATATCATGAAACTGTTTAACGGACTTTCTTCCCGATACCATTTCCCAAGAATATATAGGCATTCTGGTAAATCATCGTTACTCGGAACTGTTCACACAGCCTTCCATTTTGTCAAAGGGGAATGTTCTACTATTGTCCAAAAGTATTTCGAACAATATAATCATTGACCTTTCATCTGAAGTCGTCGTTGTGTACCGCAATCAACCAGCTGTACAACAATGCAGAATTTATCATAAAAGACAAAAGTTGGCAAATTCCAGCCGATGGTTATCACTATTCCCTTCAATGCATCCTCCAATTCGACAAAATTTATGTCAGCCTCAACATGTACTGTTCCGATTCCGTGAAACTGTCTGCATGACACCATATAATTCCTGAATCAGTTTTCACTACGTTCTACTCTTCTCTAACCATTTCTTGTTTCTGTACTTTATCTACGATCTCATTACAGCTGTATTTATTGTATAAATATTTTGATCCCAACCTTTATTTCCAGAAAGTCGTTTTATGAACCAAAAACAGACACTATAATATAATATTTAGTAATTTTGTGAAATTACTATCTCCTACCCTTAAGGGTTTGCGTAAATGTTCAAAAAACTTACTGATTGACAATTAATAAAACTGAATTTTTTTCTTTTTCTTTGAAGGCCACATTTAAAGAAATTGTTGCAAAAACGGAATCCAATAACTTTTCTGTTTTTTAATTTAAATTTAATTTTTTTTAAATTAGTAATTACCAAAATATTCAAAATTTAAAATAAGATATTTTAATATAAGTTCGGTGAATTTTCTTTACAATCAACATTGTTTGATGTTTTGGCAGTTTTTGTTTTAAGTAAATGAAAATTTATTGATATTTTATTTAATAATAATTAGTTATATAAAATGCTTATGAATAAAACAATAAGTTTGGTGAATTACATCATCTTTTTAATTAATTTATTATCGATTGCTACAAGGCCCATGAGGATATAAAAATACCGCAGCTGCGGAAGAACCCCGATCAACAGATTTTGATTGAGGACGAGAATGCTTGCGTCAGAATTTACCCAGGTCTTTCCATTTAACTGTTCACTATGACCTGAACCCAACGCTGTCATAAAATATCCCGAAACTAGACCATCAAACAGAAAGTTATGATATTCATCAATAGAGCATTCTTGAGTATTAGTTGGGATTTTATCAAGTGCAGCTTTAATACGACTTGGAACTGTAGCATTTAACATTTCAATCAAACGAAGAGTTTTTCCTGCTTCACTTTTATCGAATTGTGCAGCTTGAGGAGAAATAATATGAGATGTAATTCCAACTAGTGGTTTAAGAGTAGACCAATCTTCTCGAGCTGTGTTAGCCTCTTTAGTTAGACGAGTCACAACTCTACATGAAACATCGCATTGATAAAGAGAGTGAGATAATTCAGGTTTAAGGGCATGGTTCTCTTGTTTCATAGTAAATTGTTGAAGTATCAAAGCATCCTATTCATCCTGAAAAGATTTCAATAAAGCTGGAATGGATGTAAAGCTGGGTGGTTTCGATTTCACATGCATTAGAACTCTAATTTCAATCAAATCATCTCCAGAAAACTGTACCCCAGTGACTGGATTTAGATCACTGGTTGTTGAGTATTTATCAATTAACCTTCTTTCATAAGCATGCCCTGAAAATCTATTAAGAACTTCAGGAATTTCATTAGAAATCGAACATATTAACAACATCTTAAAAGAGATTTGAACTATTTCAAGCCACTAATTATTTATTTTTAAATTACACATATTTCTAATTTAATTGATACTCATAAAATTACAAAATTACAAAATTTCCATTTGTTAATTTTTATAATTTACACCATATATTAAAACAATCTTTCTTTCCAAAAAATCACAAATTTCAAATTAATATGAATAAAAAGTTTCTATTCTTTTTCATTCACTTTATGGTAAATTCTGTTTTTATTTTTCTATCATTAATTTTTATTATTGTTGCTACTTGGAGAAAAGACTCAAATTTTGAATCCATTCTCCAAGTTACTAAACAACATGGGGCTAAGGGAACAGACTAACCAAATTCTCAACAAAGTTCGTGAAATAAAGAACTGTAAATGCTAGCACTAAAATGACAATTTTGAATGTTTATTTTCAATAATTATGCTTTTTTGATTCATTTGAAAGTCGTACATAATTTTTTAAGATCTGTAAATTTTACAAAATTTTATTATTGTTTTAGATTCTTTGTACTTCAAAATAACTTATAGCTTTCTATAATATTTACATTTTTCTTCAGCCCATTAGTGGAAAATGGCATTATTACAATATTTGGGTAATTAAAGAACAAAAAGAATAAATTATTTTCATTATGCTTTTGTTCAAATTAGCATCAGTAAATCATAATATAAACAAATTTTATAATAATTATAATAAATTGATAAGATGAATTTTCTTTATCTACTGTTTGAGGATTTTGTGAACCAATTTGGATTTTTAAAATATGAAGGAGTATCCTGATCAAGCCTCGCGATCTTTTTGTAAATCACTTTCTTCCATGACTGCTCTTTGTCTTTGCCGCTTCCAATTGCTAAATAGAACTCTTCCAGAGTAGTTTTAACCACCAATGAGAATTCTTTCGGTACCTTATTAAATTTATAAATTTTAGGGATCACTGGCTTGAAATACATTTTTAAAAATTAATTTCTCATAAACATAATATAACTTGGTAAAACTAGGTAACTCATATATATATATATACAGACGAGCACTCTGCAATTTATATGGGGTAACCGTTATGAGGTAACAAATGTAGCGTAACCGTTTGGAAAAACTCAATAGGTCATACTAAAAAATAAGTAAGAAAAAAATGCATATCTGAAGTCGAAGTTCCTATTTTATAAATAATTTTTACATTGCACCAATTTGGTCCAAATTCATTAACAATAACATGAAAACTAAAAGACGCTAAAGAAAGAAATAAAAATTTAATTTCTAAAAAATTCCATAAATAAAAATTCAATCTCCTGTCCTCCTTTACCTCTTTTTTATGATGTAAAAAATCATGTTGCATTCACGTACTTATAAAATAAATAACAGTATTTATTTTATAAGTGAGTGAATGCAACGTGATTTTTATTCATCCTAAAAAAGAGGAAAAAAGAGGTAAAAGAGGACAGGAAACTGAATTTTTATTTATGGAATTTTTTAAAAGCCAAAGAATTAATATTACTTTCAGTTAAATAATAAATTTCCCTTATTTATTGTGCGACGCAGGTATAGGTCAAACACTTTTTTGCGCATTCACGAAAACATCTCATTGGTTAACATTCACTTTATTAAAATAAATTTTTAAATTTTTAAAGCACTTTTGTAATAAATTAATTTGGGATTATTTTTAATAATGTTTCTCCCTCATTATGTCGGTTATAATATTTGAAAATGTTTACATAATTTATTTTCTCCCGGAATGGATAAATCTGTCCATTATGAAAACTTTTTCACACAACAAAAAAACAAACCCCGAAAAAGTATTAATTATGAAATTTAAACTAAATAATACTTTTTATTATTTTGTTTAAATAATATTTTAAATTATTTTTTAAAGCGCTTTATAATGAGGTTTTTAATGCGAAAGGAAATTAATATAATTTGTGTGTGATAATAATATCTATATAATTGAAAACACCTTTTACAAATAAGTTTAAACCAAAAATGTTAATTACCATTATTTGATTGTTTCTATTATAATGAATTACTAAAATGCGATAAAGATCCTCGTGCATTAGTTTATCAAGCTCCCCAAATAATTTTCCTTCACTCAAAATCTGCCGGGCGAATTTCTCAATTTGAATGTAATAGAATTCTCTAAAAGTAATACAAATAAATTGGCATTCAACATATTTATTAAATCATTAAAATGTGTTAAATTCGAGAATTTTTTCAAAAAAAGAAAAAAATTTAATTTAAAATTAAATAATTCCAAAATGCTTATCTGGGTGGAAAGCTCATTAAAATCTAGTCAAGCAATTAAAATAATAATTTATTTATGAATAATTGAAATAACTATCGAAACAAGAAAACTTAAAAAATGAATATTTGTTGATAAGATCAGATTCATAAAACGAGGAAACAATTACAAGGTACTCACGTATTTGGTATATTGAAAAAAGGGTCTAAAGGTCTTTCTTTAATACCTCATACTGAAGTTTCTTTATAAAATTTCAATACAAAAACAAAACGTATCTATTAATATTTTAGAAAATTTATTATGCACATAAATTTTACTCATTTCACTTGGTTGTCAATGTTGATGAAATCGAATATAACAGGCAGTGTTTTCAATGCATATGGTATTACACCCATTACATAAGATAAGATAGAAAACAGAAGAAATAGTGTACAAAATATATGACATACAACTTAATTTAAATAAATTAGATACAATATTAAATTTAACATTACTCTTCATTTTCAAATTTTTTTACTTCATTTATTCCTAGACCTCAAAATAAAACAATACCAATATATAAATATTTAGATTCTAAAATGTTATCAAATTCAATTGCAGTAAGACGTGTGATTACATAATCAATGTTTATTGTATAAATACATCTCCTATTTAGACTGAATAATGAAATAAAAACAAACACATAAAATAAATGTAAATTTTGGTTTAAAGAAGTTGAGAAAGAAAATCTTATACAAAATATGCACATGTTATAAAATTGATGGTTTAATTAAAAATAATTAACCTGAAATTACTAAACCACTTCACTAATTGAGCTGTATTAGACTTTTCAAACTTGATATCCGGAAACTGTGATTTGAGGAACGAGGAACTTGGGTATCTGGTATAGAAAAACATTAATTTGGCCTTTCTCAAATGATTGGGACCGAGAACTTTAAACTAAAGTTTATTAAAACTTATTTATTACGATAAAGCAAGCTAAAATTACTTGTTGTCCAGTGTGATAATCGGAGAGATCAAGATTGCTGCGCAACGCTTTGCTGTAGACCTTCGATTCTGAATTCCTTGAAATCGGCTTAGGAAATGAGTCGTGAGTAATTTTATTATTATTATTGTTATTATTATTTATTAATCTACTAATTGCAAGCTCATTCACCATGCAATTCCAGAACCATAATTTTAAAGCAGGGGAGTTCTTTGATTCTTCATTCTCATCATTTGAACAATTTACTTTGTCATCTTTTCCATCAGTAACTTTTGTGCGCTTTCGTTTTGCTGTTCTTTGATGATGAAAACAAGTCCAGTGAATGAAAGATTGTGAATCTCTTATCATGGGAATTTGATGAAACGGGGGGTTGACCAGACTCCCTAAACTTGTCGATTGAAACGTTTCATCTTTCTTAAAGTTTAATGAGTTCTCCTGCATTAAGTCACTGGTAAAACTATTCTCAAATGAATTAAATGATTTGGCTGACAAGTCTAAACCTTTTTCCGGCACAAATGAATCGCCGAGAATGCACGAAATTGAGTAACTGGACAGGTCATCAAACGACTTGCTATGACAATGAAAATGATTTGTCATTCTGAAGTAATGTGAAATCTTTCAACATAAAATAATTCGAATTTAATTGAATTAATATAATAAAAATCATAGCGATAAAAAGTGTGTGAAATTCTATGGAGAAATCTGATTGGATTTGCAAAATAATTGTGGAAATAATAGCTTTCTATTGGCTGAAATTAAAACAAAAGAATGATTGGATAATGTAAAAGATTGAGAAAAACATTCGATATTTTGATTATTTTGGGAAATATATTTTAAATTTAAAGTATTTTCACTGAAAACCATTTTCAAAAACTTCAAAACAAAAATTCTGAAAACCCATTAAAGAAATAGCAATAGTTGGGGTCTGTTGAAGGGCTTCTGAAATTATTATATTATTGAGAAATTCAAAGTAAAACCGGAAGAGGTTATATGTTAGATAAAATGCAACTTTGTAGGTTATTTCTGTAATCCGTACTGATCTTTTATATTATTTTTTATTTTTTTTATATTTAACACATACTATATTTGAGTGTTAGCAATAATATTGTTACAATTCATTGAATCATAAACAAATTTTGTCTTTCACTACTCATTTTTTACTTTATTACGCCTTACTTGTTCATGAGCCAAATACAATCATCATCTCTTTTTTTCCACGGAGCTCTTTATTTATTCTTTCTCTTTGGGTGTTTGGTAAAAATAACTGACTCAATTTGATATTAAATAAAGTAACCCAGGGCTGAGAGCTCTTCGTTCTATTCAACATAATAAATATAGTGAATGTTCTGTTCGTTCAAATTAATTCTTATATCTAATGATAAATTATTAAATTTATTTTTATCAATAAAATGAAAAAAAAAAAAAATAATAATAATAATAATAATAATAATAATAATAATAATAATAACAACAATAATTTGTTATTTTGATTCTTCAAGGTCGCGAATGCAAGTTACTGGGACCCCCATTAATAATATTGCAAGGAGGCACCAAGACAATAAAATCATTAAAAAATTATCAAATTTCATTGAAAGCAAATCAAGAAACAAGGAAAGATTATAGCAGCAATTATGACGAAAAGTTTGTTGACAAATATCATCAGTTAATTCAGAAATCTTGGAGCAATTATCTTGATAAATAGTCATAATAACTTAATATGAAATTTCAAAATCTTCTCAATCATGTATCGGTAGGTAAAATAATTAATTCCCCACAGCTCGGTCCTCCAAGTACGGGGCTGGTGGAAATTGTCTGTTTGCGTTCGCTAGGTCAACAAAACCAAAGTATTTGTTCGAGATTGTTATAATTACTTATAATTTGAGCACATTTTCATCAATGAATATATCTATTGATTATTGGTATTATTATTATTATTATTGTTATTATTATTATTATTATTATTATTATTATTATTATTATTATTATTATTATTATTATTATTATTATTATTATTATTATTATTATTATTATTATTATTATTATTATTATTATTATTATTATTATTATTATTATTTATTTTTATTTTTTTCAAATTTTTGCAATTTTATTAGTTCTAAAAATTTAGTTCTAAAATGAAAACGTATCGAAGTGGTGAAATCAAAAGACGGTAAAATAGGATGCATGAAAAAGTCACTAGAAGTTGGTCACATATAACAAAGATTTTTAATTAAACAAACTTTACTGAACATAAAAATCTATTATTAGTGGTTCCTGAAAATGAAACTGCTATTGAAAATGTCAGTAAAGGTGATGCTTTTATTTCAATTGTTGAAAACTCAAAGGTGGCCACGCACCATCAAGCTCACCCGATATTCAAAGAATTGAAGCATCAATTTTAAATCCGTTTTTACTGATTATGTTGCAAAATACAATGTATATGGAACATTTTTTACAAATCAACAGCCTAAATTACTTGAAAATATTCCACATAAAGCTGAAAATAATAAGTTTCTATATCGTTTAACAAAGATTCTTTAGCAAATGGAGAAATTTGAAACAGAAATTGACTATGTTGAATCTATTCAAAGGTAGTCAAAAAAGTTTAATATTACAAGAGGACCGACAATATTGAAAGATTGCTTACCTTCTCCTGAATATTCAACGAACAATTACATCATAAAAGTACTTTAATTTGGTTTTCTAAGTTTTCTGATAGATTTGTGATCCACTATTCACTAAACACTTCAATGACTATTTTACTTTCTTCCACCCTCGTAACCATGACAACTGCCATATTGGTAATGTACACAGTAGCTGAAAATCAATGAACAGTGAACTTCATTACTAGAATTACTCCTCATTGTATTTTCACTTTCGTGTTCCTTACTGCCAATGGAAACATCTCATTATCCCTTTAGTTTCCTAACTGGGATTTTAAATTATCTGCTATTCTTATTTTTATGATCCACTTTATTAGTCATTACTGTTAGATGAAAACTAAAACATTATTAAAATTGTTTTTGCAACATGACAACCTTAAAAGGCATTTAGTAGCAAAAGCAAATGACCCATCAAAAATAATAAACAACCACACAGAGTGATAATAAATTATTAAAACACATAAAAACGATCAGAAATAAAATAAAATTTCATAAAATAATAAAATATTGACTTAACCAATATTGATTGCTTTGATAAAGATAACGAATTTGATGCACATGGAAATTTTATGGAACTAACAACTGCGATTTTTGAACAATATAAATATGAATATTAGCTATGCGGCTGAAGATTTTATAAAATTTGAATTTACAAAATTAAATAGAATTAGTAATAATAAATATTTCAAGTTGTAACACTTCAATTACAGTACCTATTTTGCTGACGAACTTGATGCCAATCATCAATATTAACAAGTTTTGAATTCTAGAGGCTGGAAACAACGAGATAATTATACAGATGAAAATGTTCGATTTTGTTTTAATTTATGCATTGGACAAGCATATGATATTGGTGATTTTCAGCTTTTGAAGAATGTACATAAAAAATCTATTAATCAGTGTTTGAATACATTCGAATGAATTATTTTTACAACAATATGGATTAATTAAATTTAATTAAATTAATTGTTTGAAAATAAAATTTTTGAAATGAATTTATTTTGATCCAATTTGAGGAATTTTTATTTGGACATAAAAGTTCGTAAGAAAATATTAATTTTTTTTCATAATTTCAATAATAATTACAATCAACGTTTTGTGACCCCTAAAACGATGATTTCCAATTTAATTCTCAACTCATATAAATTTATGAGCAATACTATACAATACAATGCAATACTATATAATACTATCAACTTATTTTTTAGAAAACAAGTGATTTAGTTTCAAGTGATTTCCATAGATAGGCATAATGGACTGTACTAAAATGAATATGGCTAGAGTTAACTCACTAAATCATAACAATTACATCATTATTGTTTTAGTATATAGCGTTTGACATAGATTATGATAACAGCCTGAAAATGGGGATAATTTACTTGAAACAAATTTCAATTATTTGGGGTAATTTTATAAAAAAATGGGCACCCTTTTCAATGCTTAGAATCAAATAAAACTTTATAATTTGTTTATCTGTACTGCATTTCAATAAAATCAAAGACCTAAATTAACCTAAACAAAATACAATAGGTCGTCTTTAAGATTCGACGAGTTAATTAAAGTGTTGTCTTGAAAATAAATCTCCATCCAGGTAATTAATAATTCCAGCTATTAAAAGTTGTTGAAAAATCCCATCTAAATTAAGAGTGGATTGCAGTGAAACACGAGCTAGAATCAAGTGTCTTAAGCCATTAGATCACCAAACAAATTGTTTGTTGAGATGAATGGAAGCAGTTTTGTCTGCAGTGCTCTGTTGACAAATAATTGGAGTCTCACTTTCGAGCTAGAATGAATTTTTAACTCCTTATGGCGCACTTAGATGAATACAAACAAATAATTCTACACCTTACCATGGCATTGCTAGATCGGACCCGGAATAATCGAGTAGTCACTTTCCTTATTGTCAACAATAGTCAATTTAGGTTGATCGAAACTCATAATTTCCATTTTGTTTACTTAAACAACCGTGATAATGGTTAAATATACTTTTGCAATTCTTCAATACACAATTTCAGATATTTATTATTATCATTATTATAATTATTATTATTATTATTATTATTATTATTATTATTATTATTATTATTATTATTATTATTATTATTATATATTATTATTATTATTATTATTATTATTATTATTATTATTATTATTATTATTATTATTATTATTATTATTATTATTATTATTATTATTATTATTATTATTATTATTATTATTATTATTATTATTAATAAATTTTGTTTTAATGAATTGATCCTTATTTTTAGGTTTTCGTTTCAAATGACTAGACTTGTTAATTCATAGGTGAAGAATTTCGGAATGGTATAAAGACTATTTGAGAGAGAGAGAGAGAGAGAGAGAGAGAGAGAGAGAGAGAGAGAGAGAGCAAAAGCTGTGATAACAAAGCATAAGAGGGAAAATTTAAATTTTATGAATAAGAATGAGTTTAATCTGATAAATGTTGAGATTATAATGAGATTGTATTAGATTTTTTCTGAAATCAACAAATAATAAAACGATTGGCAAAATAATGAATAAAAAGGGAAACATTTAAAGACAATGGAAACACAAAAATAATCTCTATAAATAAGAAATTGAAACAACTTATGCATGACAATCGAACTTTGACGAGTACAAAGTTTTCATAATCTACGGATGTTTTGTCTCATGAATGGCTTCATTGGTTCGCTTTATGGTTCGTTCTCAATGGAAATAAATATAAGGTTAAAATGCTTATAAAAATAATATATATCCAATAATTCTTTCCTAGAAATACAGTATCACTTTTCGTGTCTGTGCATTGCGTGTGAACCATATGCAATAAGAAGCTCGTATCCCCATTCATCTTCTTGTGACAGTATCAAAACTCCCGTCTGTGTCCAATATGAATTCCCTCTTGAAGTCTGGAAATACTAATACTGGGGCCATTCTTAGTGCTTTTTTCATTTTTCCAAAAGCTTTTACACACATTTCTGTTCACATTATTTTCTCATTATTTTTTCCACGTACACTTTCTTTGCGTACTTTTTATGAACCGTAGATAATAATTACATATACCCAAAAATTTCTCAAATTCTTTTGAATGATTTTACGCCTTCTATTTTATCTTGGTCCGTTTGTATCCCATCTTGATTTATTATGTGCACGATCAATTTCACCTTCCTTAATATTTGGTATTTTTTCTGGATTGATTACACATCCTGCTTCTGAGATTTTCTCTAGTACTCTTTCAAATACATTATAGTTTTCTTCTTCAGTCTTCGTAAATATTATTATACCGTCTAGATACACCATTCCTCAATTTTTCCACACATGCTTTAATATTTTTGCCATCAGTTAGTGAAATCTCCCTGATGCTGCTGCGATACTAAAAGGAATTCTACTTGGTAATAAGCATCAACAAAGTCATGTAAACCATGTAAAATGTCTAAGATTATTGGTTCACTTTTAGAGATATGTGTTTAATTAAATCAGAACTTCCAATATCAAATTTATCTGCCATAAAACTTTCCTATTCGCCTAAAATATTTCTAAAAGCCTATTAGTTCTAGCAGTGTTCTCCATTGTAGTCTGTCAAAACCTAGCTTCTATTTTACAAATGTATTCAATTCGTGTTTCCTCTTCTTTCCATAAACACTTCAGCTCATCCGATAATCTCTGGTATGATATTCTTTACTATAATAAATGTTGCTTCTCTTTTCTTATTACTCATTTTGACATCGATGTTTACTTTTCCGATAGTTTCTAATTTACTTTTGTTTGCAAATTGCATTAATTCATCTGTCTTTACTACTTCTATATCTTCTAATCTGCCGATAACCAGCTTAGCCATCACATTAACTCGTATCTAGTAAACAGTCTGTGTTTTTCCTTGAATATTTAGCATTGCACTCGATCCACCTTGCATTTAATTATACGTTTTTATCGGTTTCTTTTGTTCTTCTACTGAAAGAATATTCTGCTCTTTTCATATTTTGCTCTTTCTGCAATTTTAATAATACACAAGTCTCTTTTTTTTAAAATTGAAAATTTTATCTCTCATTTTTTCATCATTTTTTATTGTTTCTTTTTTTATATATTGTCTATGTTTCTGCTCTTTCTTATCATTCTTACTTTAAAGATCGCACCGTATTGACCTGTTCAATCACTATTTACTTTTTCTAATTTCTTTATTATCTCCTTGATTTAATCTTCGAATTTGAGATATATCATCTCAATTTCTCATCTAACTTCTCTATCTTTGACACAATGTGTAAAAACACATTTTTGTATTTCCTCCTTATTCCACGTATGTGAAACCAAACTTTGATTTTTTCTACAAATATATCTACTAATTCATCCCTTAGTCCGGAGTTTCTCTTAAGTCATCTATTAACGATGTTGGTCGTTGAAATGCTGCTTGCAGTTTTAATTCCTTTGTTTTTCCTTCTGCCACTATGGGTTTCCTTTTAGCACCAACGATAACATCAATATATTTTGGTTAGTTTAGAAAAGAAAATTGCTTCTTTTTAATTTGAGAAGTCCATTGTTTAAAAAAGGTATGTGGATGATATTTTTCTTGCATTTAAAAGTCAGAAACATGTAGAGCCGTTTTTGCATTTTAGAAACAGTCTATATAAGAACATTGCATTCACCGTGTGAAACGAAGAGAAAGGCATCAAATGCGTTTTTAGATTTATAAATTCAACGTAAGGATAAACAGTATGACACAGATATTTATCAAAAACCAACTGATACTGGTATTTATGCATCTCCAGATAGCTTTTGTAAATTTAAGTAAAAGAGAAATATGGAGAAGGAATGGAATTATTTTGCATGGTCTTTATCGTCTATATTTGTTAATTCAGTGAAAAGGGTTGATAAATTAGTTAGGTTGTTGATAGAGAATGGGTATTCGAAATCATTTTACTTATTGATAATAAAAGTGACTATTGAAAAATCGATTACAAATCTTAAGGATCAATGTTTGGGAAGGTCTGAGTTGATATAAATAATATTGAAAATGTATATTAGAATAATGAGCCTAAATTTGTGTTAGTATCACCGTACCTGGAAGGTTCTAAAAATTCTAAGAGGAAGTTAAACAAAAAGATGGGAAATTTAGATTATAATATTGTTTCTAATTCGTGTAAGGTACGCAATACGTTTATTAGTAAATCTAAAACTCCGGTTGGATTGCGTTCAGATCTTGTTTATCAATTTACATGCAATAAGCGAAACGACTTACAGTCATCTCTGTACTCGATTTCTAGAGCATTGTCGATTGAAAGGTAAGACTAATATTAATTAATACAATAGAGGCTGTAAAAGTGAAATCGTTTTATCTGAGTTTAAAGATTTTTGAAAAGTTTTAATAATTAATGGGAATGTGTTTTGTATGAATCATTGTTGATAAGGTCATTAAATACAAATATTAATGTGAAAAATGCTAAAACTACAAAAGATTTTTTAATAAAATATATTAACACATAAATTATTTATAAATTATTCAAATAGAATCATAGATTAGATTATAATTGACAAATATAATGTCCACCCCCAAAAATATATGATTATATTTTTTTAACTATATAATATATAATTTTATATATTAATTTATGATTATATTGATTTTTTAAAAAAGAACATTGATTTAAAAAATGAACAATAACTTTTACTGTAAATAACCTTTTAAAGCAAATAACCTTTTTGTAAAATTGAACCGTACAATGAAAATGAAACGAGGGCGATGGATAACAGTCAACCTTCAGAAAGGAGCGATGAGTCAAAAAACGGTTAGGAACCACTGATCTAGAACATCTAGTAATTCTTCGGTATTTGAAATTGGAAAAATTGGACGTTTTGATACATTATTCAAAGCCCGATAATCCAAAAAATTTTCTTGAATCACTACTGTTTTTCTTTTAAACGCATACTAATGGTGAATTCCAAGGTGATGTACATCTGAAATAATGCCATATTTCAACATTTCTTGAATGTTTTCTTAAGTTTTTTCTATCAAATGCACTGGTTGTCGAGTAGGGTTGATTACAATTTGACTCCAAATTATACAATCCTTACTCATATTATTAATTATATTTAATTTATCGCACCTATTACCTCCTCGTGTGTTGGAGCATTCCCGTTTTGGTACTCTAATCCGGCATCGTGGTTCTCATCTTTGAATGCAGCAACCATTTTCTGTGATTTTTGACGTCTATAGGGAAGCAGATCATGACATTGATGTTTGAAGCGTCCTACCTTTCCTTCAATGTGATCAGCAAATATTGTGATATTCTGATCTTTTATGGCTTTCCTCATGACATGTTCAGCAACGAAAATTTTGATGCGATCGACCATGTGTTCGAGTTTGATATTCTCTAGAATTATAAACTCTACTTCTTTCAATCAGTGTCCGTCCTTTTGAAACCATTTGTTCTCTTCTTGGAATTTTGCTCTTGTTTCTTCTATAAAATTCTATAAAAATCTCTTTCTTTGTCTGATCGGTTTTCAAAATTGTATCTTGGTAAAGTTTTCTTTACAGCATTAGCATAACGTTGGGTTTTATTCATTGCAGCAACTTCAAACTTACATCTATTAATTTCTCTTAAAACTTGGTCATGTTTCTTCAATCTTTCTTTCAAATCATCAAATGATTTTAAATCCTGCATTTTGAGATCTTTATTTATTTCTATACCTTCAATCGAATTAAACATTAAAAATTTCATTAATTCTTCTTCATCCAGTTTGTGTTTTAAAATAGTTTTCACCATTTTTTCGATTTTTAAACAAAATTCTTCAGCATTGTCATTTCCTTGACGATAATTAAGTGCTTCATTGAGATTGTCAAAAAGACTTCAATTTTTTGAAAATGTTTTCGTGGCCTAGTTTTAAAAACGAAGGTTGTATAGTTTGCACGTAGTGGACTACCTCTCATTAAGCTAAGATTAATTTGTGCTATTTATTTTGACCAGAGATACAAACCGGTTGGCGAACCTAACCAAAAACCATTGAACCACTCACATTTTGGTGTATCAAAAACAAACTATTTTTAAAATGAGTAGATTAAACTTAACCGAACCATTTTTTAAAATATTTCAGAAACCAAACCAAAACCCAACGAATATGTGTTGGTTTATGGTTTGGTTCATGTTTGAATTTAATTTAAAATTTTCTATAAAAAAATCTGTGAATATTGATCACATTTCGTTTGCAAATAATCATCACCATTTCTGGTAGTATTTTTGTTATTTATTTGACATTGACTTGACTCTTGTCGACAATACCTGGTTTTTTTTTTAGTTTAAAAGATTATTAATTAATTAAATTCACTACATAAGCTTTAAGAATGTAAGTATCCTTAGTTTTAGTTGATTAATATTTTGACTAATTTATTATATCGATCCTTTTCATATTGCATAAGTGAAAATGGTAAGAAGCAGTAATAATAAGAATTCGGTATATGATACATTTATTTTTAATGAAAGAACAAAAAGCAACAAGTACTGTTTTTGTTATGAATAACAATCATCCAGAAAATAAAACGCATAGTCTATGAAGAACTTGATTCTAACCAAAGAAGTAAATTTCAAAAAAATCAAAAGAGATTAGTACATATAAATTTTATTTCTATCACAATTATTGTATTAATGAATCCAAAAGAATCAATAGATGCATGTGTTGAATTGGTTATGAAGAACATACGGCCACTGGCTATGATTGAAAATAGTATTAAATCAAATATTAGATTGGTTAACCGAAAAAATTGTTTTTAACAGCAAAATATACGAGACGCCATATTTAACCGAGCTAAGTTTATAAAAATACATATTTCAGCAAAATTAAAAAATAAGATATTTTCAATAAAAGTTGACAGTGCATCTAGACTTGATAAATCAGTTTTGGGAATAAACATCCTATTTATTAAAAACCTAAAAATTCAACTTAACACTTTAACTATAAGAGAGACTAAAGCCAAGCATTCGAGAATCAACGTTCCTAAAATAGTAATAGATGTTTTAAAATCATATGAGTTAAGTTTAAATCAAGTCTATACGATTACGACTGATAATGGTACCATCATGTTGAAAGTAGGTGCACTACTAGGTGAAGACCAAACCATTCAAATCAAAGCAATGATAATTTAGTTGTGTTGGAAATACAACATTGATGATGAATTTCTACTTGATCTCGAGTATGAACTAGAAATTTTATTTGAATCCTAGATAAAAAATTCTTCTTAATGATTCTAAAAAGAACAAGAGCAAAATTCCATCTAATTCAAATATATTTACATGACTTGCAATATTTTGGTGATGAAAGCGTAGCTAATAAAACTAACAATATCGTAGCTGCGTCTATAAGTTATAATATAAATGAGAATTCTAACATGGAAGTCAATGACTGGAAGAAATGATTAAAGATATTGAAAATGAGAAACATAAAGAAATTCGAGAAATCAATAAAGAGAATGGAAAGACAATTACTAATACTAAACCACAAAATATGATTTATAAAATACACTCTTGAAAATATTAAATGAGTGTCGGGTTCAGAAATTAATTTTGATATAATACAATTTTGGGAAAACTGTTATGAAAAAAATAAGGAATTATGTGAACTTTCAAAAATTATATTTACTGTTCCAGCTACCCAGGTAACCGTGGAAAAGGAGTTTTCCACTCTAAAGTTCATACTCTGAGATAAACGAGCTAACATAGAAGATGTCCTTCTGGAAGATATTTAATTGATCCATTTGAACTAAGCAATATTTAATGTTACAGCAATACCTCACTTAGTGCGGTTTCGATTAGTGCGGTTTTACTATAGTGCTTTTTTTGTATTTTTTTGGAGGGAAAAATTAAGATTTATAATTTTTTATCAATAAAATGAGCAAAAACGTATCAACAAACCATTTAAAATATAAATTTCTTAATAATACAAATAGGCTTACTATTCACGAAACATAATAAAATCACAAAAAGTGTAAGTTTATAATATTAGAAAATGTAATTAGGAATAAATAAAATATTTTTTTAGCTAGAATTTGCGAGTGCTTCTGTACTGTAACTTAGTGTGGCATATCGACGGAACTAATTAACCGCACTAAGCGAGGTATTGCCGTATTAATTTTTTTATTATATTACTTAAAGTAATGTTATTAGTTGGGAGGATATAATTTTCTTGGATGTTAATAATTTTTTTAAATGTTCATCTTTATATAGATAATAAGGAGAAAAACTGACTAATATATTTTATACTAAATTAGGTATCATTAACATCCTTACTTGTTTTAACCACCAATTAAAGGAAACAAAAAAGATATTTTTGTTTTATATTACACTGATTGCAATATTTTAATTAATTTTCCTTATATACTATACCAGAGCTTCTTAAACCTTTGTAATTCACGACCCCATTTATGATTGCGAGTTTCTTGACGACCCCATACAAATATAAAAGAAAAATAAATTTATATTTTTTAAAATTCCTATAACATCTTCTAATTCTAATTCATAGTAAATGTTATTCAAGTTATTACAATACTCTTAATAGAAATGCAGGTACAAACAATCTTTCCGAACTAGAAGATTTTATGATATATTTATCTACGATAATTGTTATTTTATCTTTATAACAATAATTTTACAAGTTAAAAAACATTTTCTGTTAAATTGTATTTTTATCTCTCGCGACCCCAGAATTTTGCCACGCGACCCCAAATGGGGTCGTGACCCATGGTTTAAGAAGCCCTGTACTATACCAATAAGGAAAAAATATCACACATTGGAATTTCATTTTAGAAACCAAAATCGAACCAAAACTATATACTTGTTTTACTTACCTGTCAACGCCATCAGTGCTTTGTTTATTCTTTCAACGTCATTTGTCTTAATCAACTTTACTCCAAACTATTCCATTGTATCAATTATACCTATGAATTCGGGTTAATTCTCTTTTACAACTACTACTCCAAACTATCTTGAAGGTCTGGTTTGCCTATATTCTCCCACAAATTCTTGCACATAACTGTTATTGACGCCTTCAAATTCCATAGCATATCTACTTCTGTGTTATTCAAGGTTATTGTTGTGTAATCTAATTCAAGGATATTTAAACAAATTAAATTCATCATTACATCCCCACTAGATTCTTCAGAATATTAAGCTTGAAATCGAATATCTGTGACGTGCCTCGGAGTTTTTTTACCATTACAATCTACCAAATATCTTAAATCGCTTACTGGTTTAACTATTTTTCTGGCATCCGCTGTTGGTCGCATCTAGTTATTTGGCTTGGCTTGACCTAGTCATTGTCATCTTCTTTAAATTTGAAGTTTTTCCGATTGGTAATATTTTCTGTTGGTCTTACGTCAGCGGAGGTTTGGATTCGTCCATTATACCTAAAGATTTGATCAAAAGGAAAGTGGGTCTTTTCAATTGCATCTTTTACAATCGTCCACGATTTCGGATACATTTGTAAAACCTGCTTTCTCAGCTAAGAACAATATTCTTTTTTTACCTAAATTACATTTATTATGTATTTGAAGAACAACAGATCTCAGTGAATTATCTTCAATAGCTGAACATGTGAAATCTGAGCAAATATCTTGATTCCGTTTGAATGGTATTCTGATCAATTTATCTGCTTTAATTTATGGAGGCTTGAAGGTTAAACTCCGTAACCAGATCTTTTATTACATCTATATGACGACGAATCAACAGCTCAGAAGCTGCTTTGATAGATAGTCTTTTAACACCAAAAAGAGCGTTTGAAACCTACTGAACGACTGATTCATCATTGTCCGTAACTATTTGAACTTCGCTTAAATCCCCATTCGATAACAATATTAATTCCTTTAACAATAGCTTCTGATTCTGCTCAAATAATACGTCGTGTATCATTCTTTTTCCTGATACAAGCTGCATCAACTTCCAAACACACTCCAATTCCATAAGAACTTGCATCATACCATAAAGACACTGGTTGAGTTTTATTAACGTTACATATTCCGCAAGATGGATCCACATATTTAACTTTATTACTCACGTCAATAAGTTTATGTCTTATGTTTTCTGCTGGTTCGTCCCAATTTCCATTTTTTCGGAGCAGCACATGAAATCCTAAGCTATCTTGCCACAGGGGAAATCCAAATTAATTGACCACACATTGAATATAAATCTCTTCTTGTCATTGTACCGTTTTCTTTTATTATCGGCAAAACAGTTGACCGTTTTATCTAAAAATATATCGTCAATATAAGAACTAGTTCCTGTCATAACGTTGTCGTTTAAGCTTAATACCTTTTCCCCTATACCTGACATCACAGAATGGGGGATATTTAATCTAAATCTCATCCTTGTTAAAGCATATCGTTTACCCTTCAAATTGGCTGATTGCTATTTCAACATTTCAGGATGCACATGGATTTGCATAAACGCCCTTTGAAGATCTGATTTCGTAATTTATGCTCGCAAACTGCAGCGCTACCAGTATATATATATATATATATATATATATATATATATATATATATATATATATAACTTTCTGAAGTCGAACACATGACGAATTTTGTCTTTGTTCTCTTGAATAATGCTGAACATTGGCACTGCTCCAACGGATTCGCCCATGATATCAACATCGTATGGAAGTAACCACTTTTTATCTATCCAATCTTGGATTGTATCCCATTCTTCACTACCTTTGATCATTTTATATTGAATTTTTGAAGATTTATAGAAGATAAATCACGCCATATCCAATTAACTTCTCAGTGCTCGTCAAACTTTGCACAAAAATTATCTTTTCAATCAAGATCGAATCTGAGCTTCAGTTACGATACCTTCATTGACTAAAACTTTCTCTTCGCTGACACTAGATACCTCTGCTATTCATCTTCAATCAAAGATCTCACCGATGCAATTTCATAACAAATCGAAACTCGTCGAAACCCCAATCCTTATGTATTTTTAGACATTAAAAAGTACACGAAAAAAAATTCATTTAAGACCGCATTTTAAATGATTTTCGAGTTTGTTTAAACCGTTAAAATATTTGCAAATTATATAAATCGAATATAACAAAACAAGAAAAATTAATAAAATTATAATCAATTGTCCTTAAAATGGTAGTCCGAGGATTGCTTATTTCTGGCCGGTGAAAGAGACAAAAATTAATTTTAATTTTCAACTTTTTTATTTAAAAAATGATTTCAATGTTAAAACAAATCCAAATTGTAACCTTATGATATTCTCATAAAACCTAGATCGCTCTTTAAATTAGAGATCCGCGATTTTCAACAAAAACTTAGCGCGGGCTGCCGCGTGCAAAACTTTAAAAACCACTAAGTTAGATTATTAAAAATATAAATTAAATGCGCATAAAAATATTATTTAATTTATAAGAATAATCTACTGATAATAGAAAGTAACGTGTTTAATTATAAATATATTATAAATGTTTAAACAAATAGAAATATTCTGAGAATGATTAAAACTATTGAATCTGTTGAATAAATCAAATTTTGCCATTTTATTTTCTTTTCAAAATTTTCTTTTCAACTTTTTTTTTCATACGTACGACATTGGCAAATTGGATTCGTTGTCGCACCGAAACGTGGTGGCGTTCGACAACTGAGTATAATCGGTGTCTTTCAGGTTGTTGTTTGGTGAGGAATTTCGGTTCTGGCTCGAAGACCGACTGACTTTGATAATCGGCAACTTCGGTGTCGATCTGTTCGAAATGCAAATTTGATATTCCTCTTCATCGTTGTTTTGACATTGTTTGTCGAGCCATCTCACAGACAGCTGGGAATTCGACGAGGAAGGTACACAGAAATCCTTGGATAACGTATGAGACTTACAAATCGTATTCGTTTGATTGTCCGAAGAGGTCGAGGGACTCAACGAATTGGCCAAACAGTTTGGACTGCATCTGAGAGTTGAGGTGTTGTAATTATAAATGTTTTGATTCAACAATGATCGATCACAATCTTGAAGGATGAAATAATAATCAAATATAAATTTTACTAATATTACTTTTTTATTTTATTAATTTTTATTAATTCTATTGAATGATTATTTTATGTAAATATCTAGCTGATGTTGCAATCCTTACAGCGGTATCTTTTTTTTCCGGTTTCTTAATTGATTTGTTACGAATACTTATAAAAAGAATTTCATCTTTGACTTTTTTGTTGTTGAAATAAATGAGATTTTTAAAGATATTAAGTTATTTTAATTTTATAATATTCTGCTAACAATAATCAATCATTAAAATTAATAAAAATTTATACAAATCAAATATAGACTTTGAATTTAATCAATAAAATGTTTAAAAAATTAAATTTATTTTTAAAAATTAAAAAATTATTTAAAAACTTTTAATATTATTTCATTATATAGTTCTTATTTGTAAGATATTTCCGGTTATAAAATGAAACGTATATTATTTTGGTTTCATTTAGCTAGATATCTTTTAAAAACGTTCTTATAGAATAACATTAAATATCAAGTGTAATTTCACGAGATTTTTAACATTTTTAATTCATTAATAATAATAATAATAATAATAATAATAATAATAATAATAATAATAATAATAATAATAATAATAATAATAATAATAATAATAATAATAATAACAATAATAATCATAATAATAATAATAATAATAATAATAATAATAATAATAATAATAATAATAATAATAATAATAATAATAATAATAATAATAAATCATTGAAAAAGGTCTTCCAAAGTAGGAATTCTAAATATCTAGGTTTTTGGATCTGATTTACAGTTTGGAACTGTAATTCTCAACATATCTATTTCCGAGTTGAAACATAATAAAGCATAAAATGCACTTAATGCGTTATTTAAGAGTGACAATAAAATAGAAAAAAAGTTTTATGGAATAAAATGAATAATAAAAATGATTCTGCGGTCAGATTTTAACATAGTTTACTGGCTCTATTTAGGTCTCATTCATATCTAATTATTAGAGAACGGAGTGAGACGATATGTGGGTTATACGTATTTCTGAGCTGTTAAACTTAAGAAATGAGAAAAGCTATTTTTCTCCTTTATTTAGAGTTTAAGACCAATTTTAAGCAATCATTTGAACACGAATAAGCGTATTTTGTTTTCTCAGTCGTTGTATTTTCCACATCAAGCAGTTTAAAGTTTAAAATTTTTACAAAATTTAAACAAAATTATGTTATTAATAATTAGAAAATATAAACTGTTGGGATGTATGTACGGGTCTTAAATACGACATTTAAATGCCAAAATGAAAAAAACACTAAATGTAAAATATTAATTGTGAAATATAAGGATCATGAATATAAAATTACATTCAAAAAGTATAAATTATTATCAAAACAAAAATAATTATAAAATTTAATAATTAAATAAACTTTACTACAAAATATATTTATTTTATCATAATATTAAAACAATATTTTATAATATTTTACAAAGCAGTAGGCAAGAAAATAAAAAATTGAAATTAATTTTCAATTAACTTTTGTAAAAAACAGAGAGGTTTATTCAGTTTTTATATAACTACAAAATTTCTAGAAAATTATTTCTGAAGATATTATTTTTCTTTTTTCTGGACAAGAAAAGGTAATGGGAAACAGAAACTCGGTCAACAAGTTCTAAATTATGCCAACTGTTACTCTTTATCCGAATTTACTATTTGACTTGTAAAATATTTTGGTAAATTGCGGTAAATTTTAAATTAAAAAAAGTAAAAAAAAAAAAAAAAAAAAAATTGTAATTTAAATTGTAACTTTGATTTATTTTGTTTTTTTTCAGTTAAATTTATGAAATTTGCAATAAAGCGAAAGTTTCCAATTTTATACTGAACAAGGACGTTAAAATTTTCACCAAAAACTTTGATGATCAATTAAACATTAAAAAAATAATATGAATCAAGTTTGTTTAACAAATGCTGCAAGTGAATTAATAGACAAAAAAATATAAAGAGACTTGCAATAAATAAATATTGTCCAATTACTGAAAAAAGGCTAGATGGTTTAGAAGGTATATGTAAACTATGTATTTGTTTATGCGAATTTAAAATAAAAATTGTTTATTGATAAATTATTCAGCTCTGAATTTCAGCTTTTCGTAAATAGTAGAAAAAATCTATTGATCACAAGAAAGCACTCTCCGTTTACAATAATTGCTAATTACAATTTACAACGAATTTCACCTCTGCTAAGGCCGATTTTGATAGTCATATAAACTGGCTGCCAACAATTATTGTCAGTAATTGTGTGGTATTCTCTTTTAAATCTTAGGCCGGGGCCAAAAAATTCAGTAGATTCTACCATACAGAAATAGATCATTGACATTTCATCGCAACTTGTGGAATTGCAACCTTGACAAATTTCTTGCAATACTTTCTCCTAAAACCATATCAACACCAAAGAATTTGCAAAGAACAAAGCGCAGGTCATTGTGGTCATATGATATCTTCTCTGTGTTTCATTGTATGATGGATACCAATTTAAAAGAAATGTCAACGACATTATATATAGCAGAATTCAAGTTATAAATGCAAGACGATACCGGTTCTTTACGTACAATTATCAGATAAAAGGGTAACTTGGGAATGTGATTCATCTGATATTATCCCAAGAAGGTTTTATAATGATGCACTTATCAAAGACATTAACCAATAATGAAAGAAATCACACGGTAATAGAGCGGGAAATACATGCAATTAATTAAGTTATCAAAAAAAAGCGAGAAAAAAAGCGAAAAGGTTTTTCATTGAAAAACGTTTGAGGCTATGTACTGATCTCCGAGAGTTACAATTATTTTTCCCCAGAATACTTTACCAAAACATACCAGTGCGAGAATGCGGCACTGGGGCATTTTACTGATAGTATTTCACTACAAAACACAAAACTACATAATTTTAAATTTTAAATTTTTTTTATTTAGCTTTTAATAAATTTCTAACAAGTTCCACGTTCAACATATTTTATGCTCTTTCGTGTAATACCAAAAATATTATACAAAAATTGTTAAAAAAATGTTTATATTCCCAATACTTAGTGGTGCACCTATGTTATCCCTTAAAGTTACGTAAAAAGTATATTATTTATATTTTATATTTTACGTATTGATAAAAATTTGTATTTAATCAGTGCATCCAAATCCCGATTTTAATAGAGTTTGCTTCAGTATTGAAATACCGGTATTGGACTGGATCAATACCGGGTTTTCGGTATTGGAGACAAAAAATATTTTTATCATTTTCCCGGTTTCTTGGGGTCATGCTAAGCCAAGAGGTTCCACTTGACATTGGCCACGCTTGCCACGTAGAAATGGAATATTATTAAAATTTTATTACAAAATTGTAAGGAAAATCAACTTTTGAAAAGACATTGTAAATATATTTAGTTTTATTAGAATTTTCAATATCGAAATACCAATTTTGGATAACAATACTGGATTTCAGATAAGTGAATAACAAAATAAGCCCTTGCTGTGAAGTAGTAGCTTATTTTGTTATCCACTTATTACTTATATTAATTTATGCTGCTACAAAGGAATCACTATTTTATACTAATACTAGTATTGGATACACTATGTTTAATATAAAAATTTATTAGTTAATTAAAGATAATATAAAAATTCTGGATGAAATTAAAGATTTTGTTGATTTAATAAACTGACATTCGTGGGAAACATTTTTTGTGACAAGATTTGACATGAAAATTTCCAAAAAAAAATTCCATCGACAAAGCAAAATTGAAACAAAAAAACGAATCTCAACTAATTAATTCAAAAAGAGATTTGATAACATTTATTAGAAATATGGAAGAATTGTTGGAGAAAATTTGTTCTTTTTTTGTGCTGTAAATGTCAAAACATCGATCGGGTATTTCTGTGATATTTTTGTAGTTTGGGGGGTCTGTTTCCTATTTGCATGCGGATTTTAATTAAATATTTATCAAAAGTTGTTCTATTCAACTTTAAACATTAACTATATAATTCCAGTGACTGACTTGTACTTTTCACTCATTGTCACTGATAATGTTTCATTAATGCATAACAAAGCAGCAAGTGAGCATTTTGGGAAATGAGATAAAACAGTTTTAAAAGACCGATGTCACTCCCAAGTCCGATTTTACGCGAGAAACCAATGCGAATATTTAAATGTTTTATTTTAGTCACAACATCCGCTACCGATGATTATTTCTGCAATCCGTTCCCAGCTCAAACCGACGCTATGAATGAAATCTTCTTTCTACTGTTTTTATTATTATTTAATTTTTTTTTCAAAATAACTTTTTAAAATTTTAATATTCTTTTTCTAATTTTCTCCTCCTTTTTACTTTCTATTTTAACTTTGATTTCAGTTGTAACATCTAATCTAACATTATTCTTATCCAATTATCTTTTACTGACAGATTGAACTTCTTAGACTCTAACGAAAATTTGTGAGTATCAATAAGAAATCGATATAATTACTCATTCATAGTCAAATAATAAAATATTCCTAATGTCATTGCAAAATGAGAAGCAATCAGAGGTGAAAACCTAAAAAAGTTCTTTTAATATATTTGTATATATAAACTTTTCATTTTGTATTTAGTAGACTTTAAGCACCATTTTTTTAAGAAAAATAAGACATATTCTATTTAATGGAATCTTTTGTTTCGGCTGATCCATCTTAATATAACTTTTTCTTCATCGTATATATTTTTGTTCAGCTTCCATTATCATTTGACAATGTGAACATGATTCACGTTCAATTTTAGACACTGCTTCGACATTTATATGAATCTATTTTCTGTACTTTAGATCAACATCTTAACTATCTCATCAAAATTTAAAATTGTAGCAATAAGAGCTTCTTGATTTTATCATGAATATAAACGCTTTATGATTGCGTAATCACATAAATTATTTTGAACTTGTAAGAGATATTATAAACATTACAGCTTCCAATTTTTTGTCGTTTTTTTGCATTTGACAAATTCAATTCTATTAAAGTTTAATCTTATATAAAGGCTTTATAATAAATGTGAGGTATCGTAATGCCACATATTTTAGTAAAGAAGTGTAAATAATTTAGATAAGACAGTTGAAGATGAACGCGTGTAATTATATCGGGATTGATTTAATTATTCATTTGTTTTACATTGCTTGTCACTAATGTGCATGCATCTAGCGCTGTTCACGTTTTCCTGCTTATTGTAAATTCAATTTAGAAATTGGGTATATTAATAAACAAAAATTAATAAATTAGTTGGTTTTATAATAAAATATTAATTTTTAATAATGTTTAAGCAACTTGAAAATTAATTTCATCTTATAATTTTTATAGAAAAATTGTTAAAAATATATTTGTTTGAAAATAATCTTTTTAATAACTAAAATGATTTTAGTTTTCTATTGAGCGTACGAAAGCATTGATAATTGTTTCACATCAGAGATTATTCTAAGGATTTTTGTCAGCTGCACAAAATGTGTCTAACTGTACGTAAAAATAATCTTTGGAATAGCTACTCGACATGAAAGAAAATCCTTTGGTTGGCGGATGGGTCAAAGCTTTCAAAGATCAAGCTGCCCAAGAACCTTATGCAACTCTAACAGTGAAGGGGTTTCAATTCACAAGAAAACCTGAAAAACCTTAAGGAACATCACAAATATGCATCCGATCAAAAGGATATTGATACTATTTGTAATGAGATGCTGGATTCACTTGTTGAGTTCTTGACTCAACGTTTTCAGATTGATTCTGATCTGCTGCTCATTTTGAAATCCTATGTTTCATTTCCAATCTACAACAAACATGGAGAAAGTTCACAAATTGCTTGGTGCAGATCTTAATCGGTCAGAACTATATCTTGAGTATGAAGAAATTCTACAGTTCAACAACATTGATGTCCAAAACTTGTCATTGGCTCAGTTAGTTTTAATGAATTTCTGAATGTGACAACAGTCATGGCTAGAATACTTGCAGCGAAACCCCATAGTGCTGATGTAGAGCGTCTCATCATCGCAAATGTGACACTGAAATCAAACAGCCGAAACCGACTTACAGAAAATGAGTATTCATACTGAATGGAATCTACTTGAGGCAGTGAGTCTATGGCTAAAAAACGAGACCATCGGATCAAAGATACGCCAAAAGCTAGAGAACAAGTGTGGTATAAAGGAATATTTCGAGAGGCCTATGCAAGACAAGATTTTACTACTGATCTGGATGAACTTAACTCTACTATTCGAGATAATCAATGTGTAAAAACCGAAAATATTTTGATTACAACTTATGTAAATTATATAAACATGATTATTTAGTTTCTTTAATGTATTGACTGAAATAAAAAAATAAAGGCCAAAAATATTGTTAATTATAGTTTGTGAAGACTTTTTCATCTGCACAGCATATGGCCTTTCAGCTTCACAAAATGTGTCCAAATGCACTTTAGAATAGTCCTTGTCTCGCATTATCTTTCATATCTTCTGATACACTACTTGTACTTGTAACTTTTAGTTCATTTTTAACTAATGAAATAAATTAACAATCAATAAAAAAATCCTCATCTTTTAAATATCTTTTTTTTAATTCTTATTCAATTCTTATTCTTTTAGTTTCTTGTTTCGATTCTCTTTTTAAATATTTAACTTAATAAATGCTGCACATGTTCACTTTTTGCCGATTCATTATCTTAATCTGAAATATCAACAAAAATAAAATCTAACTACTCGTTTGCTTGAAGTGCTCTGCCAAATTTTTATATCAAAATTTCGATCTCGTCCTTCTACGGCGGATAAAATTAACATCAGTCGGTTGATTATTGTTTTAAGGTTTCTCATACTCAGCGACATCTCACATAGCTTTTGCATTCCTTGCATCAATTTTAGAGCGTTAATATCTTTGTTTCCTAACAACTTTTCTACTCCAAGATCAACATTGCAACTTTTTCATTTTCTAAATAACTTTTTATTAATTACTTTCGTTTACCGTTTCTGGAGATTCAACAGTTGTTTTGGAAATCATATGAGTTTCAAACTCTGAATCTGATTGTTCATCAAATTGATGAGATTGTACAAAATTTGTCGACGAAATTAAACTCAATCTGGCGTTTCGTGTTGACAATCTATATAATCAAAATAGTACTTTTCTTTTAAAAATCTCTTGTTTCTCCTCCTGGCAACTTTTAATTTAACAAAATAATTTATTTCAACCAACTGGTCTTTTTTGTTTATTGATCTCTGCTTTTATAGTAATTCCTCGCCAAATAAATTTTACTGCTCCAAGAAAATAACATTTTAAGCTGGGTGGCAGTTAATTCCTAATTAGGATAGTCTCGGTCAGCCATTGGGTAGCCATTGATTAATGAGTTCACCGGCAAATAATATGGGTTAATGACTTCTGATTAATTTAATATTATTTAATTCGTCCTCATGATTAAATTTGCCACTAGTTACCACTTTTTTCTTCAAAAAATCTAAATTTTTAATTTTTTTCATATTTTTAGTAATTTTAATTAACTTTTTTAATTTCGAAATTTTATTTTTTGTAATTTGTATAACCCCAAAATTTCAAATATTATTTTATTTCTATTAACTTTGCTAAACAAAGCTTCTCTAACATTCTGGGCCAAAATCTAGTTCTTTTATAAAAAAAGGTGATAATGTGAAAACACCGTGAATATTTTCATTCAAAAATTCAAAATTAGGATGTTATTTATTTTTTAATTATAGAACTTTTGTTAAGCGTGCTTCTGTGTGAGTATTTGATAATTTCAAATTTAATTTATTATTACTCTAAAGAATCTAATAAATATGTTTTATTTAATGCAGTGCCGTCCAACCTGCGGCCGCTGGCCACATTTGGCCTACTGCATGATCTTAAGTGGCCAGACAGAGTGCTTGCTCTTTTGTTCAAAACTCGTTTAATTTTCCTTCCATGTACAAAATATTAGCTGCAATTTTAAGCAAACTAATACACCTTATATCAAACCTCACTGAAATTTTTCGACTATACTAAATTCAAAATTTTTAATATATTAAAATTTAACTGACTACTTAACTACTAAGCCTGTTTTATAAATTTATAAATTGCTTAGAGTAATTAGCTAACTTATTTACTTACTTACCCCCAGTGATGTTGTCGAGCCGGAACGCTCTGGAACGTCGTTCCGGTACTTTCTTTTTGGACAGGAACGCGTTCGGGAACTAAAGATGATTTCATGTATTGTTAAAAATATTTATGCAATATTGTTTGAGTATCTAATATGCGTATTTTATAATTTTTTAACTAATTTTTATTAAACGTTCCTATTATTGTAATAAACATATATATATACACAAAATGATTTTCGTTTCCTTTCCTTTTTATGCTATATACAGGGCCAATTCTGGCGACTGGCGAAAATTGGGTGAAATCTCACCCCGTCGTTAAATTTGGGACATGAGACCGCACAGTGCGGCCGCCTACCCAGGATCGGCCCTGTCTATATAATTATATATACGCGTTCCGGTAAAAAAATTAGCATAACACCACTGCTTACCCCACACCCTTACTTACATACCAGTTATTGTCAAACCGAAGCTTCATGTGCAGAATTAATAATTTTATTATTGTTTAAGTTTTCTAAAAAACAATATTATGGTATTGCAAAAATAACAACGCAAACTATAGTATGTATTCAGATATGAGGAGCAGAAAGCGAAAAGTTACGGAAGAAAATCGTTTGTTCAATTCATCTAAAAATTATGTAAACTTTAGTAATGACACACACAGACGTATCAAATTAATTCTTACTTAAATAATTCTCATCTGTGTGCGCAACATAGTAAATTCGAATTAGTTACCTAAATGTTGATACCAACAATGCCTAATTTTGAGGTTAGCCGTAAGAATTTTATTGATCTGTTGCCATTTATGACAAAATCTTTTTAATGTCAATTTTTATGTAATGTTTAAAATGGAAAAATGCCATTTTTGAGTTAGCTTCTATTTGAAATTTTAATTCAGCATTTCTTGCGCAATATTAGCAATTATTTCATTTTTCCAAATTAATAACATTTGATTCAACATCATCTTGTAACACGAGAAAACTGATCTGATCTGCAAGGAAATTCACAAATAAAACAAATTATTAATTTCCCCTTTACATCAATAGGAAATTCTAACATGTTCGTCACAGTTTATTCTGTCCAGTAAAACGACAGGGAAAATTAGAATTTTACAATTTTTTGTTTAAAAAAGACATTTTTTTCAACCGAAAACTTCGTGAAAAGGAAAATTTTCCACTCAAACAATCGAACAAATAATTCTGGGGAAAAGATTTCTGCGTGAAATAAATGAGTAACGACGTTGATTGAAATAAAAAAAAAATAATTTTAAAAAAAATATTACGTGTAAAGGTTAAAATTCATTAAAAATAAAAAAGAAATTACAAACGAATTTTCAAAATAATTTGTTTTTGAATTTCAATTGTAAATATTTCTTAAAAAATAAAATAATTATTTCCTAATGCCGCATTTAAATAGATATTTCTTTTATAAATGTCCTTTTATTTATGGTATTTTAATGGTCCATTATTTTTTAACAAAACTATTTATGCATAAACAATAATGCATTTATATATATATATATATATATATATATATATATATATATACATATACACAAAATGATTTTCGTTTCCTTTCCTTTTTATGCTATATACAGGGCCGATTCTGGCGACTGGCGAAAATTGGGGAAATCTCTCCCAGTCGTTATATTTAAGACATGAGGCCGCACAGAGCGGCCGCTTACCCAGGATCGGCCCTGTCTATATAATTATATATACGCGTTCCGGTAAAATGAATAGATATGACTATAATACTACTACTACTACTACTACTACTACTACTACTACTACTACTACTACTACTACTACTACTACTGCTACTACTACTACTACTACTACTAATAATAATAATAATAATAATAATAATAATAATAATAATAATAATAATAATAATAATAATAATAATAATAATAATAATAATAATAATAATAATAATAATAATAATAATAATAATAACAACAATAACAATAATATATCATCAAAATTTTAGCTTTCAAAATAAATCTTATGCTTTTTATGAAAACAAAAATATATTTTTACTTCCAAATTTATATTTCATTTTAAATTTATAAATTTATTAAAAATTTATCTTTTAAATATTTTGAGATTTCATTTTCAAATTTGAAAAATTGAAAAAAATAAAAATGCGATTTTATATATTAGTTTAATTTTTCCAAGCAATATGCAAAGTTTTTTGTTTTACTGAATTTTAGAAAATTTGGGAAAAATTTAACAATAAAAAATAATGTAAGAAGTTATTGTGTCAATCTCCCTACCCGACTGTAGACTTAGATGCAATAATTGTTTTGTTTAAATTGTCCTTAATAAATTTAATTATTAATGTTAAATTGTTTGCCAAATGGGTGGATTAATCTGACTGCTGAATACAAATTATAAGAATTTTTATGTTGTACTTTATTGTTTTGAAAGTCATAATTAAATATTGGTTCAGTGAAATCAATTAAATTAATTGATATTATATTTGCAAGAAATACTAATTAATAAAATACTAATTTTTATAATAATAGTAAATAATTTAATAATATTTATTATAATAATAATATGCTAAATCTATTCTAATTTTATTCATTCTAATTGTCTAATTACTTTTGATTGCTTTAGAGCAGTGGTATCCAGCCTTTATGCTACTACGCCTCTCCAAAAAAAACATTTTTTTCACACCTCCTTTACCATTTATTGTTTTATTAGATTAAATAATAGACTAGTTTTAAATAATAAAAACTTTATTGCAAAAAACTGAAAACTACAATTAATAGAATAATAACAAGATTTAGCTATAACATACGCATACGTGTATATTTATTTTTATATAAAATTATTTTTAAACATTTAAACCAACTACATCTATCACATAAAAATTTAAATCGAGGGCTGTTGCTGTTTATTGACACAAAGTTTATCAAATCTTGGGGCAATGCAGATAGAGCCACTCACATCTATTTTTAGAATACTAACCTGGCTCGATATGTCGTTTTCATTGCAGCCAGTGCCGACAGGCCATAAATACGACGTTACAAACGGTAGAAGCAATTGCATTGCTTTGTAATACAAAGATTCATACTCTTCGCTAAGATTCATTCAAAATTGAATTAAGTTTTCGTTTTGAAACTTTTGTTTTAGTAGGCTATAGCATGATAATTTTATCAGTTTTTCCTTTTCAATGGTTGTCAGCTAAATTAGTCATCTTCATTGCCGAAACTTTGAGAAATCAAGGTCTTTAAAATAATTTGAAAAATGCAGCACTAAACCATCCAAATGTTCAATAAAAAAATTCTTGCTTGTTTCAATATTGGCTGTGACCCAGAAATCTTTTGACAATAAAAAAATGTCCAACTCATTCTTTTGTAAATTTGACTTCCATAACTTCAACTTTTTAATGAAAGCTTTTACTAGAGTGTTCTTTAGAAAGCCATAAAAATTATATCAATTGAATAAATTAGCATTTAAAAGAGAATTATAACTCTTGTAGAGTTTTCATTTATTATTAATTATTAACATTAGAATGTTTTCCGTGGCACATTTGCAAAGTCCGCGTGGCACACAGGTTTAAATCACTAAACTAGACAGACCTGTTGGGGTTTATATAAAATGAATAAAAAAAGGTTTGAGCATAAAAAAGTACAAAAATTTAATTAAAAAGTTTTCAAAATTTGAAAATGATGATCGATCGGGCAAAACGAGTATGATCGAACGAAAAATTGAAAGAAATGTTCAGATATAATAATAAAAATTTAGTAATAGACCACCAGTAAACGTTATTGAGTAAAAACAAATTAATTAAAAAATTATTTAACTGCTAATGGAAAACCTGAGACAAGAGGAAATTTGAGAGTGATGGAAACCCGGCAAGTGATAAATGATTTTTGACAGTACCCCCCAGATGTGTCTCACAACGATCAAAATAATCAAATTATTATATATGTAGTTATTGATGGCAGCGAAGTTAACCCTTTGAGTGCAAGGGGCGCGATCGCGCTCCTGCTACAACATGGACAAATTCGATCTCTATTTCATACTTGTCAATTTTTATTTATGGTTTTTTATTCCGAATGTGTATTTATAAGAAATAGAAATATTATTTATGCTATATATTATATCTTTATGTTGAGAATAGTCCAGTTTTTGAAGTGAAAGACGCACAATAATCACATTAGCTAAATACAACCCTATTCTATTAATTTTATTAAAAACGTGTCTCGACAAGCAGTTTCTCTTCGTTGCTGGAAAGATATAAATTGCGGAATCATGTCGAGGCAGGTACAGTTAAAAGTGTCTTGTTTGTAGTGGTAAAGATGGGAACCTGTAAAGAGATCAAAAAAGTGCAAAAAAGGGCTTCGTGGATTATGTATTGGGCAACATAAATGCACATAAGGAATAGATTGTGTGGTAAACGAATAAAGTTTTATTTTTCATTTATTTTGTAGAAATTATACTATTTTTTCAAATCATTTTTTTGTTTTTTAAATCATTTTCGTAAATAAAATGCTTAGAAAGTTACAGAGAAATATATTTTTAAATTTCTAATTTCCTCTAGCAGAGTGGCAATTTTAGCTAATCCTCTTAAAATCATGTTGGCACTCAAAGGGTTAAAGTTGTAGAATCGTTTATTGCCTTTTAAAAACTAAAGGAAAAACTGCTGAGAAAATCACAAATATAATTTGAACAAAATTAGAAAATGACGATTTAGATATAAAAGAGAGAACAGGGTTACGATAATGATGCTGTCATGGTAGGAAAACACTGCGGTGTCCAAGCTCGTATTAGAGAAATAAATCCAAATGCAGAATTTTTAGAATGTATAAATCATTCTTTAAACTTGGCATGTTTACACACAGCTTCTACTGTTATCGATGCCTTAACATTTTTGAAACTACCGAACAGTTGTGTTCGTTTCTTTCTTCTTCCTCACATCGATGGGATGTTTTACTTTCTGTCACTGATCAAGGCTTTAAAAGCAGTGTAAAAATTCGATGGAGTGCTAGAGCAGAAGCAGTAACTATAGTAAAAAAACATTATTTTTACATTTTAAGCGCTTTGGAATTAACATCTGAAAAAGAAAATAGTAAGACGAGATCAGATGCTAGAATATTACTAAATTCAATGCAATCTTTTTATTTCCTATGTTATCTTTATTTATGAGAACCCGTCATTTTGGAAATTAATGACGCGCAAAAATACTTGCAAATAAAAGAGTTAAATGCCCATCAATGCCATATGAAACTAAACTTTTTGCAAATCTTTTTGATGGGCAATCAGATGCGTTATACTGTTAAAAGAAAGACGTATTATAAAAATTTTAAAATTAAAAAATTATACAATAGGGTGCGAAAAATACAGGATAAATATATTTGTGGAAAACGACATCGATAAACAATAAACCGGATTTATATATATTTGTTATATTTAAATAAAAGCTTTGAAACCAGTGTTTTTGTAATTATTTATATAGAACATCAAGTTGAGATTCTGAGAACCTCAACAATACAAAACGCTATTATAGCAGCCAAAACGATTTGTGAAGAGTTGGAGATCTCAACTGAGCGTCGAGTTAGAAGGAAAAATAACATGAGTGGGGAAAGTTCGCAAGATGTGGGGCTATCCTTAGAACGAGAAGTTCGAAGAGAAATTTTTTTATCTATGGATAGAATTAGAAATGAAATAATATAACGCTTTGATCAGTTAAATGTTTTTGCACAAAAATGTTCGTATATAATACCATGCAACATACAAAATGAAGAATTTGAATGTCAAATAAATGATTTTATGGCAGTAACAGAAATTTTGGAAAAATGGGAAGAGAGGCCCTCTTGATCTACTAAAGTTTATTCAATATTATAGATTTCAAAGTTCTGTACCCAACATTGTAATTTTGTTAGGATTTTTTTAACAATTGCCAACAGTGTCGCTAGTTGTGAAAGGAGCTTCTCAAAATTGAAGTTGATTAAAAATTACCTTCATTACACAATGAGTGATTTAAGACTACAAAATCTTGCAATATTGTCCATAGAACAAGAAATTACAAATAATATAAATTTTGAGAGCATTAAACTCAATTTTTCTACTATGAAAGTTAGAAAACTAAATTTCTAAATATGTTTACATACAAATATGTATACAATTTGATTGTTAATCCAAAAGAAATTGAAAATCATTTATTTATATATATTAAATGAAAAATATTTACGGTAATATTTTTGTAAATTAGATTTATGTTTTGTCTCATAAGTGGCCTCCGTAAGTTTCTTGTGGCCTTAAAAAAGTTTTTTGTTTTTTATAAAAGTTGTATATATAGATATATCACTTATGCGGTCTCCATTATTATTGCCTAATTTAAATGTGGCATCCAATGATAAAAAAAGTTCCCCACAAATTTTCTGTTTATGTTTATTAATTTATACAAATTACCATTTGATTGGCTCAGAAAGGGCGGCGAATTTGACACCGCCCGGACGGCAACGTTCTATATACGCCACTGGAAAAATCAAATACTTAAATAGTTGTATAAGTCAGTTGAAAGAAACCCATCTGAAATATAACTCAAATTGTTTTCATCTTTGTGGTTGTCGGGGTAGTTCGGGTAGTGTTTAATTAATTTACGATAAACGCCCATTAAACTTTAGAAACTTCTGAATAATCTTTACCAAATGTTAGTAATTGTAATTATGATAAATTCTGAATAAAGTCTTTTTATGTTGGGTTTGCTTATTTACTTCTAGAGGACACTAGGAGTCAGAGATTAGCCGACTTTAATAATAATAACATAACAGATCTGACAGCCTTAGTTTAGAATAAATGAAGAATACTAACTTAAAATATTCCACAAAATCTTTTAATATATTCTTCCAAATATGATATACAAAACTTATTAAATTATTACAAAGTACGTTAAGTGGAAATTAGAATTATTTGTCTAGGAAGATGGTAATCTGAGTGAATACATTCAATATATTTAAACAAAAATAATTCATATTTTTATTTAAAACTTATTTTATTATTTTATGAAAAAAAAAATAAAATTGATAAATATTATCCAATGATAAAAATTAAAATTAAATTAACCAAAAACTAAAATTATTCAAAATTCTTGGCTGAGATGGGACGAGCTGTATTCATTATTTCGAATAATTATAAAATATGTATGTTATTTTTATTCTCGTAAATGACTATTGAAATGTCTCAAAAGATTTTTCAATAATTTAAAACAAAATATAATTTTATTTGGCAAAACACTTTTTCCATCAATTGACATACCTTTCATCTGTTGTAGACATTGGTAGTTGTTGATGGTCTTGCTGTTATTCAAATAATGAAATTGGGACTTAGAGGATTGCAGTTGGGACTGAATTAATAATAAAGCTAAATTAAATTATAATTCTATAAAAGATAAAAAAAGAATTCTAGATCCAATAATCACATAAAGTTAAATGATACCAAATATAGCTGAAAATATATTTCCTCCTCACAACCAGGACTTCACTTAAAAATTTCAATTGAGACTCAAGTATAAAATCCTATTCTTACAAATAATCCCCTCTAGAACTGGTGAAAACGGAAATTCTTTGTTTTGATTTAAAAAAAAAGTTAAACAGAATAAGTTTTTCACCGGTTTCAAAATACTATTTAAAAAATATTTTTACTGTTTGTTGATAAATATAACAAAGAATCAGTTTGAATTTGAAATTTAAAAACCTATGTGAAGTTTCTTTTATAATATATATTTTTTAAAAACAAAACAAACTGTAGACGAGTTGGTCGCAATAGAATTGTATTCAGTTTCTTCATTCATTTTGAATTGATAATTAGAAATCTGAGCGCCTCTCGCATAGTACTGAGGAAAGCCATTAGCTCGAAACTAGTCTACTAATGGGATTTCCACTGAACATCACTTTATGTTTCTTATTATTCTTATAAAATTAAGTTTATAAATTAAAATATTAAAATTTTATAAATCTCTAATGCAAGTTAATTTATAAATATTAATATATTTGAATGTTTTTGGTATGTTGAAATTGCTCAGAATATTATTGATATTTAATTAAATTCTCCACTTATATTATTTGGAAATTGTTTTATTTTAATTTTAGAATTTTAAAATAACTTATAAATGACATTAAATCGTCTTCTGACATGGTGACTACGCTCATGCTGCAACTATTTCGACCCCTGCAACATTTGAAGTTGGCGATGACGTTGAAAACTTTATTGAATAAACAGACCAAATTGTTAAGCATTTTCAAAAGTGGGAAAATCTCAGAGGAATATTTATCAAAGTGTTTTTATCAATAGAAGGGAGAATCCAAAATGTTTTTTTAGAAATCTTAAAATCAGGAAATAATGTAGTTCAACACAGCCTGATGATCTGAAATTACAAAGCCTGAAGACATTTGTAATTTCATTAAGCTTACTTTATCTTTTGTTTTGAAATTTTCTTAATATTTTCTTTGACCTCCTTGAATGGTTTCATCTTTTTCATTGCGATCCACATATTTACCTCTTTATCTTTATCACAATGTGTTAGCAGGTATTTCTTTATTTCCTTTACAGGCTTCCAATTCCTAAGTCTTTATTTTCTTCGTGAAAATTTCCGATAACTAATTCATTTTGTATACTCCAAAGTTTTTTTAGACCGTCAATCCATCGTAGGTTTTTAAAGGCTGTTCTGATCGAAGGTTTTCTTTTCAGCTACATCAGATTCTTCCTTTAACCGGCCGTCAATCAATGTTATTATTACTGTCGGCATCATGTAAAATTTGTATTTTTGTCATTTTATAAAATCTTTGGCATTCTTTGATGAAACTTCAGATGTCATCGCTCCAGGTGTTAATAATAATTTTCCTTTCAGTATATCCGTAGCCGTAGTCACCATGCTGTTTGTTACTCTTTAAAATAACATTTCCCTTTGTTTTAATCAATCAAAAAAAGACACAGTAGCAATTTTTCACATTTATTAATATAAAAAAGAAAAAAGATTTTCCAAATCCTAAACAAAAGACTGTCAGTCAGAAAGCCTCAAATTACTCTCTTGAATTATTTTTCAAAGGAGAATAATTTTCTTATAACTATTTCTATTAAAAATGTTTGTTACAAAAAGAATTTAATAATTACTGATTTATGAATACATGAAATATTTCCAGCTGCATTCCAAATGAAAGAAAAGAAATTCCCAACATAAGGCAAATGAAAATTTGCATGAAATCCAAAGCGAACATAGTCCCATTAATTTAAATATTTTATATATAAATTTATAATGTCAAATAAATAATTATTTTTGGAACCCATAAATTCTCTTCAGAAATTGGCATATCGGTCCTTGGCAGTTTCCCTGCTGCCAAGCACGCAATTATTGACATCTCAAAATAAAAATCAACACAAAAAAAATTAATATTACATGACAAAATATTTTATTTTTTCTCGATTAATTTCTGATTAATTTCACATTTTTATAATGTTTATTCATTGCGTTAATCAATTAGAAAAGGTGCTTTTTGTTTGTAAGAGATAAAATTATTTTCACAAAATTTAATTCAAGGATGTGAAAATTCCGACAAATGTGAATTTATCTATTCGAGAGATGCTGAATATTTTGTGAAAATTATGATAAAAATTATTTGAAATTTTTTTTAAAATAGTTTTTCACGTAGGCTTTTATCTTCATACATCTTCATACATTGCATAATTTTATGTTCAAAAAATAATTCTGGCCGTAGAAAGTGAAAAAAAATCTATTTTTTAGAACCAGAACTGAAAGTAATTAGAAACTCGATATCCAATAACTACATAAATTACTCAACATATAAAATAATTAATAATAATAATAATTATAATAATAATAATAATAATAATAATAATAATAATAATAATAATAATAATAATAATAATAATAATAATTATATTAATAATAATAATAATAATAATAATAATAATAATAATAATTATATTAATAATAATAATAATAATAATAATAATAATAATAATAATAATAATAATAATAATAATAATAATAATTAATAATAATAATCAAATAATAATAGTTAAATAATTAAATAAACACGGGTGTTGTTTATTCGATTTAATAGTATTTATGAATCTTCTCAAAATTTTTAAACTTAAAAATTTGTAATTATAGAAGCTTTTTGTAATGTAAATTTCACAATAAAATAAAAGATTTGTAATAGTATTTTTTTCTATAACTTAATTCATTTTGAATTTATGTTTCTGTCAATTGTTGGTCGTCCAAGACGTAAAGGTAACATTGTTGGAATGGGTGAAAAATACTAATATTGAATGCGGTTATTGGATAAATTGTTATGACATGGACAATATTAGGCATCAAAAAAACAGCCAGTGTGGTTAAATCAAGTGCCATTGAATTTCAATTGTGACAATTGAAACGTTTCAATCGTTTTATCCTCCTGTGCGTGCAACGGGTATCATGTTAGAGTTTGTGAATGGAGTATGAAATATTGTGCCAATTTATGAAGGTTAAGCGTTATCTCATGCAATTTGCAGAATGAATTTGGCGGTAAAACATTTGACACAATATTTAATGAAATCCTGAAAGAACGAGGTTACAGTTTTTCAACTAATACCTCAAAGAAATAATGAAAGATGGACAGTAGAGTTTTGTCACCATCAGGAGACCAAGTGTCATTTAGGATGATAATAGCCCAGATGAGGAATCTTGCTGATCTAATCAATCCCAAAAATATTACAAAATTTCGATTTAAAAGAAGCTAAAGGAGAAAAATTACACGGAAAAGTTCAGAGGTACAACATCCAAGGCATCCCTAGGTCTGCAATTAAACGATTAGCACAAAAAAGAGGTGTGAAAAGAATTCATGGGCTTATTTACAAAGAAACAATATATGTTATCAAGTTAGTCCTTGAAAATGTCATCTTATATGATATTAAATACACATTGCAAGCCAAGCAAGAAACTTTTACTGCCAAGGATGTTTTTTATATTCTTGAATGTTTGGAGTTTTCTATTTTGTGATAACATCCTTCCCCAAATGAAAGTTATCAGATCATTTTGCAAAGTTTGTGAGAAGGGATATATATTTACCAACAAGAAAAATGTTTTGAATTTAAGAATAGGACTCACTAGTTTACATAAAAATGGGGTGGGTCTATTCGGTATCCAGCTCTTAGATTGATTTGAATGGGATTGCTATGGGCTCCAATACCTCTTTAAAATATCCATCGCATAAAGTTTATCAGATTGACTTCGGGAATATCAATAACCTTAGAAGTAGAATCAAATGATACTAGTGAAAATGTAAAGGATAAAATCCAAGATCAAGAAGGAATCCCATCCAGTCAACAAAGATATTTATTTTTTGAGAAATTATTAGATCACAGAAGTCTGGCCGACTTTAATATACAAAATGGATCAACGCTGCGCTTACTTAATGAGTTTTGAAGCAGATGGAAAGAAACTCGAAGAAAATTTGGCGACCAAGCGATAGACCAAATACCGATTGACAAAACTTCGGAACAAGTGGTGAATGAAATTATCGTACCGGATGTTCAGAATTCCTTGCAGATATTCCAGGATTATGAAGAAAGTTGTCGAATAATTATAATGTATGCACTTAGAACATATGATTATTATGTAACAAAGACATGTTACGTAATAATTTTCCCGGGACCCCCTAACTTTTTGCGACACCCCCTACTTTTTAATTTTTTTTTGTTTAAATCGATGATTACAAAATATTCTGTTAGGGAACACACTCAAAAGAAAGGAAATCATCTCCTACCTTGAAGCGGATCTAAAAAAGCTATTCTTCTGTAAATGTCTTTGTCGACCAACAGTTGACACTTTGTGTGACAGAAGGCAGCAGCATGGCGTCGTAAGCGTACCACTGGGTAGCAACTAAATGCACATGCATTTAATAAGAGTGTCACCGAGTGGCAACTGAGTCAGCAAGCGAGGTCAAAGGTCAGTTGTTTTTCTTGGAGTTGTATCTGACGGTAACATATCCTATTTCTGTATATTATTTTTTCTTGATAAAATTTTATTTTATTTTAGATGCAAAATAATTTACGAAACAAAAAATTAGTTTTAAATTAAAAAAAAATCCTACAAATCAATAAATATTTTAAGAGTTTCGATTTATTTCTAAATCGGTGTTTGTTGATATTTTCGGAATTCCAAAAAAGTATATTAAAATTGTCGGGAGATTTTTTATAATATATATATATATATATATATATATATATTTCAATTTTTATTTGAGATTTGGAACCGAACAATTTTCCATATGTTATTTACAGATATTTGCAATTATAATTTACACGACAAATCTGAAAATCATTTTTCAAAATTAAAATAAAAAAATACTTTTTTTTTGGAGTCGTTAATTACACTGGAATTCTGTATAAATCATGGAATAGTTCTAAAATTAGATTTCGAAATCTGTGATTTTAATGGCTCAAAATGGATTTTCTTTATTTTTTGTAATTTATTTTCTTATTATATTTCATTAAAACAAATTAATAAAATGTATTACAACATTCAAACCCGATGAGTTATTAATTTTACATAGTAATGTAATATTTTGTTTATCTGGAGTTTTGAAAAATAGTGAAATGATAATAATGATGTATTATATTTTATATAAATAAAAAACTAATATTAATATTTTGAATTTATCAGTAGAGTCCTATATTTTTTTATTTTTTGATTTAGTTCTTTACGCTCGTAACATTGGGTTCCTTCAATTATGGGGTTAAAGTCGAATTTTTTTTCCTAATAAGAAATTATGATTAAATACTAGTAACAAAACAGTGAAGTAAGTCTTATTTTTTAAAAAAAAACAAAGAATATTTATGTTTTAATTCAAACAACTTTGTAACGTTTGTTTAAACCACGAGAATTTCTTTTGGTAAAATATAATTCAAAGAAAAAGAAAAACCTGTTTTAAGAAAAGTTTTTGGAGTTTCTCTGTTTCATTGTTATTTTTAACTTTATTTATTTGCGAGGTGAAATTTCTAAAAATAATGATAGAGCACCGGAATTAGGTAACAGTCATTTCCGTTGTGAATTTTTGTAATCGGCTCCGAAACCGGTGACACACACACATACTAACAGAATTAAATACATACATATCTATCAGATTTTCATAATAATAATAAAATACATAAATAATATGAATTATAATAATCAAATTAATATTAATAATAATAATAAAATTATATTCCAATGACATTAAAAAACATTTTTTTTAACTATGAATGAATAAATATATCGTTTTATTTTGATATCTTTACTAATTCAGTCAAAAAAAAAGTTTTTATGTCATTGGAAATTAAAATAAAATCAAAGATGAAAATCAAAAGAGGTTCTTATAATAATAATGTTTTAAATAAAACAATAATAATATTAAAGATTATTATTTTTTGACCTACTGTTTTAAACAAAATAAAACATTTGTAAAAAATAATTAAATGAAAATAATTACCTCTCTTTCTGAGTCAGTGATTTTCATTTTTTCTGAACAACTTGTTTTAGTAATATTACTGATAAATGAATCGTGACGCCGGTCCATAAATACAGGGATTATTTCATGACTTGGCGATGGTGAATGGCCTTAATTTTGAAAATTTATCATTATTTTCAGTAGATATTTTTTCAACAAAATTTTCTAATAATATTTTAATAATTTATGCTAAATCTACAAAAAAATATTGATTGTAAATTTTTAGAAAATGAATAAATCAATGAGAAAAAAATCATTTGACTCCTCGACAAACAGATTTTGTAATTTTTGACATTTGTAAATAACTATCGGTAATGGAGAGATCAATCATCAATTATTGATGCTGCACATTGCAATCTCCCATTCTGACTCCCCCCTCCTTCCCATTCTAAATGTTGGTTTTCGTTTGTTTAATACGATATACAAATTATTTTACAAATAAACACATTAATTATTGTAAAAAGTTTGTTATTATTTTCATGCTTATTCTATATTAAATTTGTAAACGATAAGAATAGGTTATTATTATTTATAATAATAATAATAATAATAAAAGAATAACAACACCAATCCAAAATATATATTCAGCTACAATATATTTCGACTGAATAACAGTAATCGTCATGTATTGTTGAACTTTAAACTATTTATAGTAAATCATTTTTATTTAAACAAATTTCTGCTTTATATTTTTAAAACATTTTATCAAAAATTAAAAATTTTGCTTTTTTTTAAATGACAAATTCTACAAAATGGTAAAAAAAATTAATTTTTAAAATTTTAAAAAATCGAGACTTTAACAAAATTTAAATAAAATTTTCAACAAAAATGTTTAAATATTTTTACCAAAACTATTTAACATTTGGTTTCATCCAGCATCTAAAAATTGCGATTACTAATACCAATCTATTCCATCCGTCGACTGTGATCGAAACCTTGAGATCAGAAATGACGAGCAGTCATTCCAATGTATGTGGTATTACACCCATAATATATAAATTGAAAACCAATATCCGAACAAAATCTAAGTAGGAACTGAAATCCACTTATAACACAAAGTTCAAACAACAATTGTATTCACTGACAATAATCAATTCTTTCTGCCGACAGTTATCAAGACCTTGATAACGGTATAAATAAATGCAATAATATTAAGTTCTGATAGAATTAGAAATAAAGAAGTCAAAGTTTCTTATGTTAATAATTTATTATTATTATTATTATTATTATTATTATTATTATTATTATTATTATTATTATTATTATTATTATTATTATTATTATTGTTGTTGTTGTTGTTGTTGTAATTTAGTTTGGAATTAAATCTATAACCGCTACTTCATAAAACGTTTCTACTTGTATATGTAGCTTTTGATGAATCCTTCATCGCTACTAAGCAAGCTGCTTTAAGAAGATAAATTTTAGATCTATATAAATACATTTGTGACAATTCTTTAAAGCCATACTAAACTGAGAAGTTATTAAAACATGAAACTTGATTACTGAATGACTTGGGTTTCTTTTCCGTTTGAACTGTCGTATTTATTTTGAGCCTCTAATGTCTGCTGATTTCGCAGCATCATATATAACCTTTCTACATCTTTTTTATTCATTCCAATCTTTTTTTTAAACTAAGGATCCTTTAGGTATTTTTAGAATGATTTTCCAACATATTGAACGGATTCATTGTCAGGTTCAAAAGGATAATACTTTATCAAATGCTTCAATAGCTCCATCAGATCTGTTCGTAAGTCCGAAGACAGCTTATTCCTTGAATACCCTGTAAACTAACCGGACTTCATTGCACTCCTCTTCATCAAATAATTATTCTTTATAATAGCTATCTTTTAGAAAGTTGCGGATTCATTACTTCAAAAAATGATTACCAGCATCTATTGTTATTGTTTCATTATATCATCTGACCCCTTCATAAATTTGACCATTTTGCACATCTAAATTACCTCTATATTTAAATTTTCTAGAATCATTTGCATTTAAAAATCCAGTCAAATTCAATTGAATTTCTTTCGGATTTGGATGGAGAGCTTCTGCTGGATCAAATCATTGGATCACGGCAGGCTGACGTCATCATCCCGATCGAGCGTTTACTGATCCACGGTTTTTTAGATCAATTTCACTTATACCATGCTTGTTATCATTTAATTCTTAAATAAATTATTATCTTTTATATTTAAAACCCTTTTCTAAATTTTTTAGACATTTCAAAGTTTTTACCTTTCTCAAAAATTAAAAATATTAAAAAAATAAAAAAATATCAACAGAGATTTTTAAAATAGTTTTATATTAATTTTGCACAATTTTAGGTAATTTTCTAATTTTTTATTTACTTGAGGTGGGATGGGAGTAATCAGACTTTTATTCCCTCAAGTTCCTCTTTTGCAATAACGGTATCAATTTCATGGGGGGGACAATATTTGTTTTTGATTATCCATTTGCATTAGATATAACTAAATCCCGACACTCCTTATTAAGATGGCTGTGTGGTTTCTGCAATCTTTTACAGTTTTAATATGCTTCCGGACTCTGTGAATTTAATTTACGTTGAAGATGATTACAACTGATTGAAAGCTACAACTATTGGAAGTCAAACTCTCTAAGTATCATTTAAAATCATATCAATTAGGCTCTTGAGACCCTCAATTTTAAAGCAATTTTAAACACTGAAACTCAATTTTTTATTTCTTTATACAGTTAAGGCCTTTTGTTTTTGATTTCTACTAAACGTTTCAAGATTTTTAATTATTTTTATGAATTTTCTTTAAATTTTTTTTCAATCCCTAAAAAATTCACAAAACAATTTGTCTCGGAAATAGTGAAATATTATAAATTTTAGTTAAAATAAAAAAAATAATATTAATAATTAACTAACAAATTAAAAATGTAAATAAAACTCAGTTCATTTAAACAAAATTCTGCATTATGTGGGTCATGATTTAAGGACTGGATTTTCTCTAGGACACACTACTCATTTTACACTATTATAGCTAACAAGTACAAAAGGCTAGAATCCATTAGTAGACCTGTTCAAATATAAAGCAGGTCTCCTAGGGTATCAACGCAAAGTTCAATGATATTCTTGGTATACATTTCCTTTGATAAAAAGTTGATTTTTTAATTTCAGAGTGACTGAGGGATAAATGGTATCAAAATAAAGATTGCGGGAGAATTTAATTTTCATATGAGTGGTTTTGCCTGTTTTGTTCTATCTTGGTATAAAATATTCGTTTTAGGATTTAGGAAAGAAGCCAAATTATCTGGGATGTTGCTCGACCTCTGTAGGAGATTATAATTCAAATATAATTCAGCCTCATTGTTTGTTATCTATTATTAAAACAAACAATTCCATATAAATTTTACAGTTTAGTTGCAATTTTTCTCTTAATGTCATAATATTTGGTTAATTAATAATTTTTAAAAACTTATTAAATATATATTAAATTATATTTTCATAAACCAACAGTGAAGTGTCAAAAGTATTTCAACTATTTTTTTTAATATTTTCAATAAACTTTAAAATAATTTCTAACTACTGGAATGAATTATATTAGCAATTTTTTCCATTAACTTAAACAAATGAGCATTTTATAAAGCAAAAAATGGGGGGAGGGTGCTTTACAATCATTCTTGAAACTAATAAAATCGTCAATAAAAACGAATGAATTTATATAATGAATTTATTAATTTGTAGCTGTTACAGAAAATTATTAAAGCTAAAAAGGGGACAATTCCATTAATATCCATTGCGAAATTTTCCTATGTGGTTTTTCTGCAACATTTTGTTAATTAATAAAAAATTTCGACGATAATATTTTTACACTCTTGAAATTATTCCCTTAACATATATAATAAAAAATAATTAAATAAAAAAAATTATAAAAAATAATAAACCAATGAAAAATTACAAAATAATTTACTGATATTTTCACCATATATTTGTGATAATAAAATATATTAATTGTTTTTGATTTTTTTCACATTTTTGTCCATTTAAAATTATATTTCAATTATATTTTATTAATTTAATAAGCCAAAAATTTTGTGTTATTTCAAAATTATTATTGAAAATCATTGGAAAAATTAAGAAAATAATTCTTCACCAGTCGAGACTAAAACTGAAAATTTCTGATATTTATAAATACAAAATATAAAGTGACATTATATTATTATCAAATGTAGGAGTCAATTACCAACACTTTATGTTAGACATTAAATGAGTTAATAATATTAATCAAATAATATCCCTGGTTAATAAATCATATAATTTATCCACATAATAAATTTCAACATGTCCACTAATGGAAATTATGTCCCCCACATACAGATCCGACATACAAACAGGAAATTAATAAATTATTTTATGATTTTTTTATTTGCCAGCGGAAACCGGAATATCATCAATGTTTTGGTTTGCAAACTATGATCCCATTTCATAGTCATGGATATTGCAATTATTGTTTCCATGATATTTCGGTAAAGTTGAGCTATGGAAACAAGTCCGTGCCGATTATAGTAATTGCTTTTTTTTAATATATTTTCTGTATAGGAGAGAGATAATCGTATTGAAAATGAACGGGAAAAAGAGAGAAAAAGATCGTTTGTAAATGAATATAAACACCACGTGACAATTAATCAGTTAATAATACAATTATGAATATAATTTGAAAATAATATAATTTTGTTTAAATTAATTACCTAAAATCATAAAAACTAAATATTATATTAAATATAAAAACAATTTAAATAAAAAAACAGTGATTTGACATATTTTATATATCTACAATTTTTAATGCCTTAAAATAATTATAGAAACATATTATATAATTTAACAATTTAATTTTTAATAATTAATAAAACAATATTTTATTTATTTTAACATAATTAATATAAATTTTCAGTGTTTTTGATAAATGAAAATTTAATAATTTAGAAGGATAAATTTTAAAAGATAACCACAAATTTTTGTCAAAACTTTTATCAAACCTTTGACAATAGATCTTAATTTATTATATTAAAGAATGAGAATTATTTAAATTAAATTTTAAATATATTTATTAATTAAAAGTTAGGAAAATTTTACTCATATGTTCAAATTAAAAGATTCTAAAGACTTTTGTTGTTTTTCACCTCTAATTTCTTTATAAGTAACATAATATTTTTTACAAAATTTGACTATTAATCAGATTTTGTAGAAAATATTATGTCATAAAAGGTTTAATATAAATATTAGTTAACGATAATAAGAAATTTGTTGATAATTATTAAAAGTTACATTTACAAATTAACACATATTCTTTGCTTATGTCAAATAAAAGACTCTCGCATTCACGTATCCCAGCTGCCTCAGGACAGATTTTATTGGTGACTTGCTTAGGCTCTACAACTTTCCTATTTATATATAACCAAACACCTTCACAGAACAAATAAAAGAAATGGAAAGATATAACAAGTTTATATCCCAAGAAATAACTTCTTCTAGAAATTAGTGTTTAACGAATGCGTAATTTTCGGTTTATAAATAATATATTGAATGTATAAAAATCGGAATTTTATAAAAATAACTTCAGTTTGTACCTCGTTTATCAGGCACGCAAAACCTGACAGCGAAATAAACCAAATTAAAATATTAGAATTTACACCATTATTTTTTTTTATTATGCTAAATTTGTAAAATAACAATCCTACAAAATACAATGTTACAGAATGAAGCATAGAACAAATGCTGTTATTTTAATTTACGTTGGAATATAAATTAAATTGATAAAAAAATCATCGTATTCATTTTCTTGAAGATATTTGACACGTTTTTCATTAACCAGATCTTCAAAATTTGACTGAATTTGTTGGGTTGCAGATATTTGTCTGTTAATCTTAATCTTTATGCAGTTTTATTGTTTTTTAATATTGAAAATAATTGTTCGCACAAATATGTGCTACCAAACATTGATAATATAAGCCTAATCGCATGCATCAGATTAGAAAATCTGTCGACCGTTAAATAATTGTAAAAATCGGGAATTCCAACTTTGATATATTTCTGTTTTAATATGTAATCGCATTGAATTTCTATTAATTCCAATTGTAAAATATCATCAAATAAATATCGTAATTTACGAGTTATTTAAAAAAAAATTAATGTTGACTGAAATGTTAAGTAAACATATTGGTAATCTATCGTGGCGGGCCGCGTGTTTGACTTGCCTGATTTAATAATATTTACAAAAATTCAATCTAATTCAGGATTGACCAAATTTTTTAAGTTAAAGTTGCCGACATTGTCTAAAAATTGTTCAGTACTTCCAGTACCAATTTTAAAACCTTTTAATTCCTTTGAATCTCCAATTTATATTTATAGCCATTCTAAAACTTTTTTCAGACCTTCTCTCACATTTAGAAGGTATTTAAGTGAGCTAGTGTTTTACATTAAAATCTTCACTCAAATTGCAAACCATTATTTTTAATATTTTCCGGGAAACTTTTGTGGGTCCCTTTTTATATCTTTTTATATCCTTTATCTTTTCAATTCTTTTTGTAAACTTTCTCTATATATCTTCTAATTATTTATCGAAACATGGGCTTCCCATTTTCTATAAACCTATTTCAAACAGTATAGTTGCATAGTAATAGGGGTAGCGCATTTGGTACAATGAAGGAATACTTGAATAATGTAATTTATAAGGAATTGTACAACTTAGAATTTCTTTTATTTATTTATCCTTTTACGTAATATACATATTAATATATTTTATTCGACATTTAAAATAATACCTTAAAACAAAATTTGGAAGAAATTGTTATTTTTCTTATTAAGGATGACATAAAATATAAAGATTGATGGTATTTATTTATGTCAACACTTTGTGTATTTATAATAACAAATATAATAATTTTAGTAAACTTAAATAATTTGAACTTAAAATAATTTTTACTAATATTGTTCTTTAAGCAGCTATATACATTAATATTTTTAATCTTTATTAGGCCTTTAATAATAATAATAATAATAATAATAATAATAATAATAATAATAATAATAATAATAATAATAATAATAATAATAATAATAATAATAATATGATAATAATTAAAACAAAATATAAATCTCAGACTAATGAAAGAAATAAGATAAATGAAAATAATAATAATATAGTATTATATAATTAATTAAATATAAATTGTTAATTATGTTAACACTTAATAAGTTAGGAAGAATCCTCCTTGTAGACAGTATTTAATAGGAATATGATAAGTAATTTGATTCACAATAATTTTTTTCTCTTTTATATGTTGGCTAGGATAGACGTGTGATCTATACATTTGCATTTCACATTTCTGTTTCTCGATATGGAGAATAAAATTGTTTCCCAGTTTTAATTAAACGAGAGATTAATGTTTAAACAAATAAAAACATATGTAAAATACTTTATTCGAATTTGGAAAGTTCAATTGATAAATTAATTACTTTTCTTCAAATATCTTTTCTCCGATAAATTCAACAATGAGATTCAACCTCAAGAATAATATACCTCCCCCTTATTCACCATCAGACCACAATTTTAAATGCTTTTTTTCAAAAAACATGTTTATTTTAATAATGATAAAACGTTAAATAGGATGAATAATTAAACCTCTTTATAACATTAAAATGCTATTGTTATTTCATACAAGCCTTCAGATGCGCATTTAGTGGTGTTGTAGAGGTCAACCATCTCATTCTCTTACTCTTTCTTCCTCTAATTCTCCAAGAAGTTATTGTTTTACGAGTTCCATGACTTCCAATTATTTATTTTTATTACTTCACGATGACCCATGCAAACTTCCATATAAATATATATTCAACTAAAATGTAAAAAAGAGAACCAGGAGAATGTTTATTTAAAAAAAGTCTAAATATAATAGAATTCATCACAAATAATTAGCCAATTCTAATCCTTATATTTTTATAACAATATTAAAACAACAGAATTTAGAAATCTTACTACAATGTGAATCTCACAAAAAATGTCAGTCTTTGTCATTTTCAACATAATTAATTATAATATTAATTAATAATTATATATTAACACACTTTTAGCGGCTCACGTAGTACTTCGTTTTTCAACAAATTGTTTATGGTATATAGTCGAAACCTCAATGAAGCGATGTAATTTGAGGTAAGTGATTTTTTAAATTTTGTTTAAAGATATTAGGTAGTTTTTATGTTATAGCAATTTTTGCTCTAGAGTATTTTTACGCACGCGTTACGCAATTTTGCCCACTACAACAAACAACTCGCGCGCTTTACGTACCGCTTAAAATGTGTTAATAAATTTATATATGGTATTTCGAGTTTGTATTAATTTTTATTTTAATATTCATTTGATCTATCGAAGTATACAATATCGATGCGATATTTGGATTGGATATTGTAAATTGAACTCATTAAAAGTTAACTAGTTAAAATTATCATTTACAAATAATTGAGATGTTCAATTAATAATTTTTTTAAATATATTTTTAAACTTATTAAAATCTTATTTTAAATTTTAAAAATCAGTAATGTTTTAAAATGCAATAAAATATTATTAACATTCACAAATGATTGAATATTAACAATATTTTGTAGTTTGGTAGTTTTTTATTGACAATTTGGACAACGCTCGGAGTGAGAAAAAAGCTCACATCTAAAAAATGAAATTAAGCTCACTCACTCCTTAAAATATTGTAATGTCGAGTGCTTCAAGCCGAGTAGGACTCGTTTTACTGAATCGTAAAGTGTTTTTAAATAAAAAGACACGCCTATGAACTTCTATATTTTCAACAATATAACTGCTACAACTTGTGAACAAGCAAAGAGAACATAATAGATTCTTTGGTGAGATATTTTAATTGTTTGATGTGGATATTTCCCATAGTGACCGCACCTGTAGAACATATTTATAGCAATAAAAACTAATATAAAAAAGAAATTTCTTTCTGCGTTCATTGGACCATAAGTTGACACTAATTAAAATTTGTTAAGTAAAAATTATTTGACATTATTATTTTCTTAATAATTTATATGCTAACAAAACGGTTTCACCACAATTTTGCTAGTACAAGTCTACTTCGGTATTTTATTATTATAAGCAATTTTATAAGTTCAAACAAATAAACAAAAATATCCGCCCTTATTGAGAAGTCTATATTAAATAGATGAAAACATTTTCATATACTTTACAGCAAAAAAATAACTGAGCTATTTACTTGGTTGAAATTTTAATTTATGCTGCGATACATAAATATAATTATAATTAAAATTGTCATTAAAAATTATTATTATTATTATTATTATTATTATTATTATTATTATTATTATTATTATTATTATTATTATTATTATTATTATTACTATTACTATTAATAAACGATGATTCCTTGGTAGCAGCATAAATTAAGATGTCAGGTAAGTGAATAATAAAATAAGCCGTTGCTGCAAATTAATTATTATATTGTTGATATCTTATGCTCTGATTTTCATTTAAAATTTATTTTTTGTTTTTTGATTAATTTAAATTTCATTCCCTTTAAAATTTTTAAACATTCCCAAATATGACACTACACTTTTGTTGAATTTAAGAATTCTTTTAATTAATTAAACAAATTCGAAGCATTTTTGAATAACAAAAATTACCATTGCTTCGTGTATGTGTGCGCATCCAAAACCAAATTCAAAAGAAAACCTCAATCACGCACACAGACGCAACAAACGAAATTGACCAATTATTATTATTATTATTATTATTATTATTATTATTATTATTATTATTATTATTATTATTATTATTATTATTATTATTATTATTATTATTATTATTATTATTATTATTATTATAAATATTATTATTATTATTATTATTATTATTATTATTATTATTATTATTATTATTATTATTATTATTATTAATTTTACATCAAAAATAATACAGTTGAATTTAAATTCTCAAATTTATTTGCACAGTGAATATAACTAAGACTAAAAATTCTTTTATCAATTGAAACAATAAAATTAATTGACTAAATTCCTCGCCAATTCCAAACAATGTTTTTAAAAAATCCACTTTTTAAGAAATTTTTATTTAATTTTGTATCAACAATTTTTTCTTCTTTCTTTGGCACGGTTCAAAGTACGAATTAATAATGGATATTCCATTAAAAAATTAATTTTTTTGGAAATTCATTTTATTGCCTTTAGCATTTTCCTCTGAAAAATCCAGAACAAAAGAGGAAACGTTTAATTATGAAATTTGAATTTTTAAATTATCTGTTAATGGATGAACGCTTCTGAAATTTCCTCTTTTTTCTAACAAAGATTACAAGGATAACTTTTTACTTTTTCCTTTGAAATTCAGAAATTTGTGGAAATTACAAAATAATATAATAAATAGATGTTTGCATTATTAATTTTCATTTGCATTAAAAATTTTCTATAATAGTATTTGACAATTAAACAATTATAACTAACAAATATAATTCTATTAATTCAAACAAAAATTATATATAAAATTTGATAATGTGCACAATATATTATTATGATAATTATTTAATAATAATATATTTTATTTATCTCATTATATATCACAAAGAATAATTAATGATTATAATTTTCGTTTAGTTATAAAATATAAAACGTATTAATAAACAATGAATATGTTAAATATTCTTTCAAATTGAACGTCATTGGTTAAAACAGCGTTATTAATGCTTATAAAGCTATTTGTTCATATCTATAAAGCCACATCATGTTTCAGAAAATATAAAAGAGATAGCTCAAATATTTTATCTTTTTCAACATTCACTGACCTTTATTAATTTCTCTTTCTTACTTAAAATTTATTTTTATAAACCGAAAAAATAAACCTATACTAATTTTGATATATATTCTACAGTATTTGTGTAATTTTGTCTTTGGCTCTTTCATTTCTCATAGTAATATCCTGTTCATCTGGAAGTTCAAGTGACAATTTTAAGTGACAATGAAAGAGACTACAGTTTGCACTTCTTGTTCAAATTCAAGAGCAATGTATAACAATTTTTCTTTAAAATCTCTTTCAACCAAAACCATTCTGCAAATTGCAGAAATATCGCATAGCCTATTGAACGCCCAGCCGCATTGAAAGAGAGAACTGCAGCAATAGATTTAAAATGAACATCTTCATCGCATCGTTCATTGTCATTTCTAATAAATACATTCCTCGAGTTAAACCATTAAACATTTCAAATAAATTGTGAGGGAATCATAATTGAATAGTTCAAAATTCCAAGACAAAATGTTTATATTTGAGCAAAATTCCAAATTGTCATTAAAACCAAATCAATTCATCAACATTCAAAAAAGTACCCAAATCCAAAGGCTTAAACTAATCCCAAAAACTCGAAAAAATCCAATTTAACTAACAATTCCAACTAATAAATTTGACAGACAAAAACCTCCTAATATCAAAACATCTATCAATTCCACCAACTAAAAATTATTTCAAACCAATCTAAAAGAATTCAAGTTCTTGTGCGCACACAAATCCAATAAAAACTATTGTGCACACAGACGCGACAAAATTCGCCAATCCAACAGTATTAAATAAACAAATTAATTGAAATTGGTAATATGTTCACCCTCTATATTGTTTATCATTCAAACTTAACAATAATCTGCAAACAGTTTTCCCTTGACCCTTAATCATTGTTCATGGCTCTATTTTAATAGCTTTAGTTACCAAAACCATGGGTTATTTACATTGAAATATATCCCTATTCATCTATGTCGGAAACTGACGGAAGCTTCTTAGCTAATTCTGAAGAAGCTTCTATTAATCTTTTATACATTATGATTCAGTTTGACAATGTCATCGAAATGCGTTTTATTCAAACAACTGATGATCCAATATAACTATATAAATACTATATAAAAAATTATGTAGAAAACTATTTATTTATTATGTGACCAAGTACAACACAGCCATGTTGATGTTTTGAAAGTGAGAGAAATGCATTAATGAATAAAATGATATTAGTTGATTTATTTCTGATATTATTAAATTTATGATTAAATTTTGTTGAAAAAATAGTAATATTTCATAATTAATAAAATATCAACTTTACTGAAAAGAAAATTTATTTTTAATTTTCTCATCTCTCTCTAATCATCCAAATTATTAAGTTCTTATTACTTATTGTAAACAAAATTTGGCATTTTCACTAAATATAATATTGACAATGCCAATTTGTTAATGTACACAAATTTATTTTCATGACATAATATAATTTATAATAATAATAATAATAATAATAATAATAATAATAATAATAATAATAATAATAATAATAATAATAATAATAATAATAATAATAATAATAAAATAATAAAATAATAATAATAATAATAAAAATAATAATAATAATAATATATATTATTAATAGTAATAATAATAATAATAAAATAAATATTAATAATATTTAATAATAATAATAATAATAGTATATTCATTTTTATTAATATAGTTTAAAAAAATTCCACTAAGGGTTTTTTAAAAATAAAAATAAAAAATAATATTTTATGAAGGCGGAAAGTAAATATCAAATATCTCAGTTAATATTATTGTAAATATATATTAGTATATTTTATTTTAATCAAACCTCCCTTGACACTCATTTTCCGCCGTACTTTCAATCATAAAATCAGATTATAATTCATCTTCCTCTTTGGCAGATTTTGTCTCAAAAATGATTATAATAAAATATTGCGATTGAAATTATAATTCCTCAATGATTTTGCATTTAAAATCGTCATGAAATTTACGGTTTTTTTATTTTAATTGACAATGATTACAAGGAGACTTTTAATTAAATGAAATTTTAAAAATATAAATAATATATGAGAAGTTTTAAAAACATGAATATTTTCTGTGATTATAGTTTTGTATTACAGTAAGTAGTCGATCGTGGATTTTTTATAATAAAAATAATTCAAATAAATAAGTTTGTAATTTATTAATTGAAAGGTTTACGACTTAACATATGTCCTGCCCATTTCAATACGAAGTTTAACTGATTTTGTTTTCTCTCTCGTTTTCTCTCTAAAAACATAATATAACAATTTAAACAAAATAAAATAATCTTTTTAATTATCAATGTGAAAAAATTAAATTCATATTATTGAAAAGTATTTTGAGATTATATTAAGGAACAAGAAAAGGAAAACTAAGTTTCGATTAAAACAGAAAGCGAAAAAGATCATTTAAATTTCTAATTTAAGCAGAAAATATATACTTATGATTAAATAATATTTTTATTATAAATAATTTGTAAAAAATATATACTTTATTTCTTTATTTTTTCTTTATTATTTTTTTTATTTAATTTGTATTTATTTATATATATATAAAATTTTTATAAAAATATATTTTGGTTTTCATTTCTGTTTTCTTTCATATTCCAATGAAATAAGGATATTTTTTACTATGAATCAGTAATGATATTGATGTTCTATTGACATTCACAAATTTTCACTTGAAAAAGGCTTTGCCTAAAATTTGTGAATATCAATAAAACATCAATATCATTACTGATTCATAGTAAATAAAAAAAATCTTAATGTCACTGGAATATAAAATCATAATTATACGAAATTATAAATTCAACTATAAGAAAATAATGAACCGTAAAAATAATTTACGCACTTAATATTTCAGATTAATATAACGAGAAAATAAAAATGTTTTTCATAAAATACTATCAAAAATAATAATTATAATTTATTTAAATATCGAAATATTTAGCACAATATTGAAAATAATATCAAAGTCGAAGTAACTTAAAATAATTTTTTTCATTCATCTCATTTAGGTTAAGTTATGGTTTCGGGTGCCCTTTTTTCTAGGTTATGACAAGTTAAAATATTGAAATATATTTTTTAGTTACACAAATTTCAAATTTGTACTTTTAACAAAAAATCTTTATTGTATTTGAAATTGGGAAGTGCTGTTAATTAAAACAACACTCGCAGCCATATGTGCTAATCTGAGGTCCAGAAATCTTCATCAGCGGGAATAGTAATAAAAATATCAAATTGCTTCCCATTTCCCATTAATATGAACATGTGCATTAATGAATAAAAATAAAAATAAATGAATTAATCACTTCATTTAACTTTTTAAATATTTAACTTAAATATATTTAGATAAATATAAATAACAAATTATACTTAATTAATAATGGAATGTAAATTTCATAGATAATCAGGGATAAATAAATAAAATTAATACATTTTATTATTTACAAAAATATCTGACTGGATTATAGGAAGTGATTTACAGAATAAGCTCATTTGTATTGTTTATGAAAAAAATAAAGAACTTAATTTTATAAAAAAAATGATTTAGTTAAAACTGAAAAGTGCCATTTTTAATCTATATTTTTTAATTTTTATCTAAAAATAATCTTGGTAAGCAATATGTTCATTCTTTGTTCAATTTGCTTTCTACTCATTTTGTTATTTTTTTTATAAATTTTTTTCATTTTGAAAAATTTTCTACGCTTTCGGTTTCTAGTGCAATTAATAAGAAATTTTAATCTTTTATTAATATTAAATTTTCATAACAAATTTTTAACATTTTTAAAATATCCAACAGAATCACTCCAATTATTCAAAAATAATTTCCGGGTTCCGTAAATGAAACTAAAATTGATTGACTAATAGTTAAAAAGATTGTTCCGAAAATTTGTGTTTAAATTTATTTAGTTTGTCATGTCCTTTATTCTTTTCACCACTAAGCAACTATTATCAATTTCAAATTCGATTAACAAAATATCTTGCTAAATATTTTTGTTTAAAGTTTTAAAAATTTCCGGTTAATATTATTTTTATTTTAATTTAATTTAATATTTCATATTTATTTAAAATAACAATTTACACCAATGATTAAAATTTGAATATGGTAATTTTAATTAATTTAAAACAATATTTTGAAAATAAAATAAAATGTGAAGTTAATGAACTATTTTTTTAGCCTGATTTTACTCCCCATTATAATTATGTTATTTCATTTCAATGTTTTCACTGATTTAACAGAATGTACATTGAAATTTGTTACATATTACTCGATTCATATTTATAAATTATTTATACTTATATTTCAGATATATTGAATTAACAATACTTTGAAAATCCAAAATATTTATAATAATATAAATAATAATTATAACAATAATAAAAATAGTAACATAAGTGCTATTAACATTTATTAAAAACAATAATAAAATATATTTATTATTAAAGTTTTCAAAATTTAATATTTAATTTTTCAAAGGTATATAAAGTTATATTAGTATAATTTTATATTTTGGGGAAAAAATGAACAATGATTATTTAAATAACCATGTGAAATTGTAAATTCCTTGAAAAATAAAATAAATTAAAAATATTATGAAATTAAAATATTAATTAAAAAACAAAAATATGCTCATTATTATTAAAAATAAATTGCATTACTAGTTTTCTAGCTAAAAGGTTTTAGTTTTTTAAAGCCCAAATGCTAATAAATTTTCAATAAACAATATATTCTTATAGTAGTTCGAGTGTTACATCCTTATTATTCACGATGCAACTAATCACAAGCTGAATATCCCACATATGAATCACTTGTAATCAGCTGGCTTGCATGACATCAATTTTGTTTAGCTGTATTTATCGATCACATTTTGCTATATAATACAATTAGTTTTGTAACGTCAAATTGTATATTATATTGTTTGAGTGTATGATATAGTCCTTCGTGACCAATTTCATATATTTCTGACAGTTTCACAAAATTTGTTTGCATTGAATATATCCAATTTAGAATTATTTTAAAGTTATTTATTTAGCAAAAAATACAAAATATACATTATATAAATCACATCGTAATAGTCGATTTTAGTGAGATATTATATAAATGAACCTTTAATAAATCAAGTCTCGTATTTCACAATTTTGATTAAATATGTCTAATATTCTTTATCTTTTATAATAATGATGTTAAGAATTAAAAAACTAAGTGGGCTTGTAAAGTGAATTAAAACAAAATTTCAAGCATATTGTTTGATCTGTGAGTTACAAATTGGTTTTTATTCTATGGTCAGTTTCTTATCTGTAGTATGTCGAGTGTAGCTGGAAATTATGCGTACAATCACCAATGGCAAAGTCTCGTTGGAAAAGCGCTAGCCGGTGGACACTTAAACGCATTAGCACATATCATTCAATTCTTAAGGCGACATAACATAACTTTTTAGAAATAATTAAAAGAAGTAATTTAAATCATGCGGATAACCTTTGCAACATTTGAAGTCAATAGACGGTGACTGCTCAGCGAAAGAGTTAAACTGGCTTACCATTTGTACTTCAGATGAAAATTAGGAGGTCAGAACAAGAAATGTACTCAGCAATTCTGCATATCGGATTTTACATAGTGGTTAAACAAGAAAGGATCAAGCATGAAATTTGACATAGCAATGGTATGCCGGAAACAGAAAGATCGTAACAGTGACGTGTAGTTATTTTGTTAAAAATTAAATTCATGCACGGATAATCGGGAGTCTTCAGTACTTAGTTTACTTTAAGGTATAAAAGTTGTTATATAGAGCATTACTGCTATCTATGTCAGTGAGGGCGTCGAGATGAAAAAAAGTTATTTAGACAAGAAACAGTGGCCACCAAGAAATACTTACGTCCCAGGTAAAGAAAGTGTAAACTATAACTGGCTTGCTGTATCTCATAAAGTACTATTACCTCCACTTCACATAAAGGTGGACTCGTTTTAAGATGTTTGATACTAAACCTACAGTAGGTATGCTCGTTGGAAGACAGATTCTTGTGATCGTAAATTCTCTGATATTTTAAATGCATTGGAACTTTTGGACTAGAATAGATTTAAGTGGGTAGTCAGTTATTTCCTATAGCCCTATGAACAGTTAATAGACGTCATGATGTGACACTGCCGTAACATGTAACACATAATGTAGTTAAAAATTAATTTTTTGCATTCGAATCTAGACTGTTTTCCTGTGAATCTGGATTCAGTAGTGATAAGCACAGAGAGGTTGTTCCTCAGGATATCAATGTAATACAACATAAAACTGAAGGACGCTTCGTACCGAACATTAACTGTAAATTACCTTGTTCAAGTGAACTATGATTTCAGTAATGTTGTATAAGCTCTGAAACTAATGTCAGACCAAGTATTATATAACTCAGTAACTTGACATGATAAATAATTTCGGATAACAATTTTGAATTCAGCGCCTTTAGAATATTTATAGTGACAATTTTTTTGGAGTTGCAAAAGAAATTCTTCAATATTACCTTGTGTGAACTATTTTATTAATTAAGCTTTAAAATTAAATAACTTGTCGATAGCTGAATCATTTAAATGAATGTAATTTAAATAAATAACTATGCAAGCCAATTTCAGCTATTTTTATTCATAAAATTAAATATGAAATATTTCGACCTAAAATTGATCCTGATCACTCGAAAACAAAATTTAAGTCTTTTGCTCTCTTTCTTTTCTGATTGAATTATTTCTTTTACATAGTTATTTCTTTTAATTATATTTTTATAAATAATTCACTATTGAAAAATATTTTATTTAATAAATCAATAATTTTTTAGGTTTTCTTACAGCCTGTTTAAACAGGAACAGGAAACAGCTGTTTTTTAGAACTGTTTCTTATGTTTTTTCAATGCCTAAGTGTATTTAGAAACTTTTAAATTAAAAGCCGTTACAACTATTTTCAAATAATCTTGTGAAGGGTAAAACATTGGAGGATGTCAGAAGAAAATTTCTTAATTGATTTTAACTCGAAAATACATCAAATAGTATATATAAATGTTAAGTTAATTAATAATTATTGAAAGTATAAGTATAAAACGGTGATTCCTTGGTAGCAGCATAAATTAATATATCAGATTAGTGAGTAACAAAATAAGCCCTTGCTGCGAAGTAATAATTATATTTTTGAAAAAAGTGTCGATTATTACTTCGCAGCAAGGGCTTATTTTGTTACTCACTTGTCTGATAATAAGTATTGACTTGCAATATTTAATGCTGAGTTCGATTTTAGTAATGTCAGTGTGGGAATATGTAACAAAACGTAAAAATCCATAAACAAAACAGCTTGAAGGCTAGTGTAATCGTTGCAACAAAATTATAAAATGTTCTGGAAATTCAACGACTTCATTGAAGAATTACTTAAAAACTCACGGAACAGTCTTCGATAAACCAATTCATACAAAGGAATCCAGCCACCAAGCAGTGATTGAGAAACGAACGATGACAATGGATATGTTTGTAAAGAAAATGACGTTGAAAGAGATTGTTAGCGGCCTGGCAACTGACAACATATCAATACATGCTATTACAAATAGTAAATCCATTCGCCAATTAATATCTCGTGGTGGATTCACACTTCCGAAAAATGAAAGATCTGTGATGAAATTGGTCCACAAAGAATTTTATGAGAAAAAAGCTTTGATGATTAAAAATATTCGCAAGTGGTTGAAAGTGAAGCAAATTTCAGTCTTTTTATTAATGAATGTACAAGTATAAGAGATCGAAGATATTTTGGAATTAATCTACATAACATTATCATCAAGACTACTCTAAAAACTGGACTGATTCGGATCTTAGGCTCTTGTTCTGCTCTGGATATGATTGATATTGCCAAAGATCATTTAAATAATTTTAAATTATCGCTAGAAAAGGATATAGTGTGCTCACCACTTGATGATAGAGCGGTCAACAAAAAGTTTATTCGTCATGCTGAAATAATCTGGGAGTTTGCGAAAATCAATACAAAAAGAAGAATTTGGAGCGAGATGTTACTGACGCTTCTTTTTTCGACACCAATGATGCTTCTAAAACGTATGAGTTTAACAAAAATCCTGATATTGAAGATTATTCTGACGGAGAGATTGACTACAAGGAATTCTTTAAAAATCTCGAAAACCTGTTAAATTCATCAAGTGATCTTCCGTGAAAAATCAAGCTTTTTTAGTATGTTGTTGCTGAGTTAGGTCGTGAGAAAGAACTCCTCGTGGAAGTTAAAACACTATAAATTCTATTCCGACAATGTTGGAATCACTTGTAAGAACTGAAAACTCAATTCGACTAACACTTGCCGATTTTAACTCACCTCATCAACGACGTTAATTTCGATGATCTTAAAAATCTTCTGAACGAATTAGTGCCTGTTAAGCTGGCAGGAGAGAATTTAAGCCGAGAAGATGGTACGTTAGTGACAACTGATACAATCATTACGTTTATCCTCAATAAACTCTCTGAAATGAATGATGATATCAGTCAAACATTGTGTGAAAATTTGAAGCGTCGAATAAATGAGCGATGGAAAACTAATGTAATGAACCTTTTAAGAAGTCTCAGGGATTGTTTAATAGCACCTACAAAAAATACACTCATTTTGCTGGGAAGCTTGCATCGCAAATTCCTTGAATCGTTGATGTACAAACGTCTGAGTTAGAAATTGATAACGCTCAAGAGGAACATTTGTCATTTCAAGACCAATTTAATTTGCTACAGCAAAAAGATGAAATATCAAAACCAGTTGTACATGACAAATTTAAAAGGCTCAAGAGTGAATTTATTCTCTTTAAGAATACCGATCAACGAACAGAACATCTTCAAAAAATGTATGATTCCTTGTTATCAGTTAAGCCTACTTCCACAAATGTTTAACGTGTTTTCTCAGTAGGCGCTCATTATTGTACAAAGACAAGATCTCGCCTATCAGAAAAATCTCTTAATGTGTTTGTTTTCCTAAAATATTATTATAATAAGTCACGGCAAAAGAGAAATTCCATTTAGGTAATAATAAACTATTATTTGAATAAAAATCTAGCTATGGTTTTATGACTTTTTAAAAACAACAGTAAAAACAGTAAAAACAGCTGTTTTTTAAAAGTACTGTTTTTAAGGAACCCTGATAATTTTTTCATTTTTAGTAGATTTTATCGACGGTAATTATTAGAATCATTTTACTTTGATAAACGTCAACATTATTTATATAAATGATATATTGCTCTTTATTAATTGTTTAATAGGAACGCCTAAACATCCATCTACATCATAGGCTGGCTAAAAACCGGCCGCAGAAAGGTTTAACAAATTGGATGCTGACATTGAAATTTTCTTTTTTCTTTTTGTATTATTGTTTTTGAGTACATAGATATTATTTCTTAATAATCTTTATTTATTTCATATATTTTTATTTCATTTAAACAATTTATTATTTCATGGAATTTCAACACGATATTGAAATAAACTTATATATTTATTATATTTATTTATTATATTCATTCTGTGATCAGCTTTCTTTGAAATTAACAATGATATAAATATAAATATACATTTTTTATCATATAAATATAAAAGTCCAATGACATACCATCAGGAGGACTAAGATGTTCTCGAGGATTGAATGGGGTACTATGACACCAAAGTGAAGGACGGAATCCGCATTTCAAAAACCATATAGCAGAAATTAATCCCAAGCATATGATTAAAGTCACAATAACTAATACTAGAATAATCAACAAGTCTCCTTCGAATTTTCCAAACAGTGAGAGACCGTGATATGTTTCAATCTGTTGAACAATGTTAACTTTAAACGTGAGAGTTCTTTCGAGAGAAGGATTTCCACGGTCTTTCACCAGAATGTTTAACCTATGAGTTCTTAGATCATGAACGGTTAAAGTTCGCTTGACATATAAAGATCCAGTTGTAGGCTCTAATTGAAAGATATCTCGACCAGAATTTGGTTCTGTAATGAAATACTGCAATTCACTATTAGATCCTTGATCTAGATCTTTCGCTTCGAATTTGATGACTTCATGACCTACAGGTACATGATATGTTATATTAATGTGATTTAATGAAGGATCTGGATGAATCCATTCTGGGGAATTATCATTGATGTCTTTAACTTCGATTTGAATGTATGCCGAAGAAGATAAAGTTGGACTTCCATTATCTATTGCAATTATATAAAATGTGAATGAAGAATTCTTTTCTCTATCAAGCTGGGAACTTCGGACAAATATTTTACCATCTTGAGTGACTCCAATGTGCTTTAAAATGCTTTTATCGGTGCCTGGTTTAAAGTTGTACCTAATGGCTTTATTAATTTCAGAAATATCGCTATCCTTTGCTTCAACTCTATCAATGGGGTTCCTGAATTCACATTCTCATATATGCTGAAATGATAAATATCCTTGTCAAATCTTGGAGAATTGTCATTCATATCTTCAATATTAAGATCGACCTTTCCGAAAACCTTATGAAATGTCCCTTCTAGTGAATCTGTAACGTAAGCTGAAATTTCATATCTGGAACTCTCTTCGGCATTAAAAATAATTTTAGAAAATATTTTTCCCGTTTCCGATTCAATTCTAAAGTTTACCTCAGAATCAGGTTGCAAATAAAACCGAAAATTTGCGTTCAATTCCGTATCTTCGTCTTGGGCTTTCAATTGGTAAATAAGGGTTCCGACTGCCATATTTTCTTTTATAGTAGCTCTCATTGGTTCATTCAAAAAAACAGGCGCATTATCATTTACATCTAATATGTGCAATCTACTAGTATATGAACTGTGTTTAGGCGGTTCTCCAGTATCAGAGCATTTAATTGTAAAGATTTGATAACTTCCAATTTCTCTATCAAAAGGTTTTAAAGTTTTTAAAAGAAACTTATTCCTAGCTTCATCAGAAAGCGGACTTAACTCAACAATAGGTTTATCAATTGAGCAAAACACCGGCAGTAAACCAGAATTGTCGTCAGCATCCGTAACCACCACCGCTCCAATATGTTGACCACTTTCTGAGTTTTCTGATACAGTTAATAGCTCACCTCCAGCAAAAGATTGCACAGAAATCTTCGGAGAGTTATCATTGACATTCAACACTTTCACTTCCACATAAATTGAAGTAAAATGCTTTCCATCAGTTACCTGAACTGTAAATGTATAAGACATTTTCGTTTCATAATCCAATGACTTCTGCAAAATTAATTCACCAGATTTTTCTTTCAGAAAAAACGTCTGAGTCACTTCATCTTCAGTCGTGCTGAGAAACGAAAACCGTAGGTTATTGGCATCACTTGAGTCAATGTCTTCCGCCACGAAGACAAATATGATACTATTAATTGCTGTGTTTTCATGCAAAGAGATGTTAATTGGAATTTGGTTTTTAAATCGTGGAGAATGATCATTAATATCTGTCACTTGAATGTTCACTCTCAGTTCTCCTGACAATGGTGGAACGCCTCCATCCATGGCCGTTATTAGAACTTGATACTGAGACTGCTTTTCTCGATCAAGAATTCCCAATACTATTAAACTCAATTCATTTCTAAAAAATATTAGAAATAATAATAATAATAATAATAATAATAATAATAATAATAATAATAATAATAATAATAATATAATAATAATAATAATAATAATAATAATAATAATAAAAAAACCAACATAATTTATATTACAATGTATTTCGATCGATTCAATGTCATCATTAGGTAGAATTGAAATTAAAACAATAGGGTTTTAAAATTGCCTATTCAAAAAACTTAATTCATTAAAAATTCATTCTATTATAAAATAAAAATTCTAATTTCTTTATAAATGCTTATATTTTAAGTACTATTTAACTAATATTTAAAATTATAATATAATCTAAACAACATTTTTAAATTTTTTTATTGTATTCTTACATAACATCATTTTACATTTTTTTTATCATCAGAGTATCACTTCCAAATCAACCACAAAGTGTGTTTACTAATATAAATCAAGTCTTTTAGTCGACAATAATCAGCAACTTAACCATGTAGTTATTCCGATGTAGTTTAATTTAACTAATGTCATTTAACTTCATAACCAAGATCTGAACACAATCTAAGTGAGATTTGAAATCAACTAATAAATATACTATGTATACAACAATTTAAAACCTAGAATACACACTTCTTATTTAACATCTTTTCACAAACTGTATACTATTTCAAATTCGATAATACAAACAGAAACATAAAATTTTGTTCACTAATATTATTCAATTCCTCCCACTGGCATTGATCAAGAACCAGAAAACAGAGATCCAAACACAGTCTATGCAAGATGTAAAATCCATTAATAAACATGAAGAAAATCTTACACACATACAACACTTATTATTTATATCCAACAAAGTCAAATCAATAATTCCTAAGTTTTCATTCCTTCTCTAATTTCAAGATTCTTTTTTTAAATTGGTTATATTAACACATTTAACAAAAGAACTCAATCAAATATTAACAAACACCACTCAAACATAACTTAACTGAAGCGATGGATATAGGGCAAAGATGAGAGGGATGCAACCTTTACCGGCTTCGTAAAATTTATTATGGGTGATCATAGTTACTTAAACATGTTTTAGGTTATGTATTAAATATTTTTAATAATTCAGAAAGTTGATTCTTGGTTGATTAGAACAAAATGATCAACTCTCTGTCTATGTATTTTATTGTTCAGAGCAAAGCTCAAAAAAGAATTACGACACGAATACGAACAATGGAAATATTAATGCCTTCAGTTGCCTTTTGAAAGATGACTTTCATCTAATATCGAGGCTTTGGACATTGTTGCAAGCAAGTATCAGAATATTCATACTCTTCGCATTTTTAGAACTATTCCAGTCACCAAATGCCAGTACTCATTCTTTAATCCTTATTTGTTAGATTTTAGATGATTATTTCGAAAGAAGCAAGTTTTAAAAAATTACAAATTTCCTTTAAAATTATCATTCTCCACCAACTAACCTTCTTTTAAATATATTTTATCCCAAAGAATTTTGCAATAAGTTGAATATTATAATATTCCAAAAAGTGCATTACTCTCGGTCATGCCTAATCGTTGCCACATGCAGTAAATGCCACTCAAAAAGTAAAATATAATAGAACGATAGCAGAAATCTACAAAATTTACTTTCAATATATTTTTATATGCTCACTGTTAGGTCAACTTGAAATTATAACAATATGGATTTCAAATTGCATATTCAAACAAAGCAAAGATATTGATTAATATTAGTAATTAATATTTGTGTTGTTGTGTAATTGATATATGGATGAAAAGAAATGTAAAATAATGTTATGAAAATATTAGTTTAAATATAAATTTATATAATATCGTTTAGTTTTTAAAAAATAGAATTTACATTTTATAATAGAATATAATTTGAAAAGAAATGAATTGGTTTAATTAAATATGCAATTTAAAGTCTTTATAGTTTTAATTTCAATTCTACCAAATGATGACATTGATTTAGCCAAAATATATTGTTATATAAATTATATTCAAATAGTGTTTTCAAAAATATTTGAATCGTTGTGATTGTTATGTGTGTGTGTATGTATCAATAATATAATAATAATAAATAAATAACAATCATAATAGATAATTATAGGAACATTAATAATGATATTTAATAATTGAATAAAATTTTAAAATATTCAGTCTTTATTTTAAGGTTTCAAAATAATACAAATCTCAAAATCGCGACCTAAATCCTTTGAAATGCCGCCAGAGCAGCCATATACTTAGGCGATTGTCATTGTAAAAAAGTGCTAATTTTTTCGGTAAAATTAAAACAAAAACTCCATTTATTTAAATTCAGTTTTTCATCGATTTTTTCAAATTTTTTTAATTCATTAAATGCCAGAAAATATTATTATAACATTTTCAAAGGCGATGAAAGTTTTGTGACTAATTATAAACAGCAATTAAATGAGTCTTCTTTGAAACTGTTGAAACAATTCTAATAGATTCTGTGCGAATTGAATTACATTCGATGTACGTTTGATTCGAAGGAGATCAGTAAAGTTGGTAAGCTGAAAAGATGTCTCAATTATATAATTGAAATATATTCTAGGTTTTTTATTTAAATCTTTTCAAGGCAAGAACTCCCTTTCAGTTACTCAGATATGAAAACACAATTGCTCAGTGAAAAAAATTCACAATTTCAAAAAGAAATATTGTGGGTTGTTTTAATTGTTTTTAAATTGTTTTAATCATTTTATTATTTGAATTAGAAACAAAACAACCAAAAGATTAAAATCCTTTTTCTAAAAATTTATAAACAAAATTTATGATTACACCTTTACAAATGCTAGCTTTGAAATTGTTTGTTGTCGTAATTAATGCATTTTCGAGAAATTGCCCAATAATTTGAAGCTCCGCAAAATTCCACCAATGATGAATAAGCTATACACGAACGAGGGGAAATTTTATTTTTGTTGTCAGAAAAAAACTTTAAGTTTAATGATTGACATAGTTTTATCCGTTATTTAATTGTTTAAATTGGTACATTAAAAATATATTTTGTTAAATTAAAATCAACAAAACTAAAATTTAATAAATTATTTTCCTTATTAAAACAACATTCTCGAAATATGAGGACAAATCACACAAAAATGAAAGATTATGCTTTCAAAATAAAATATTTTGGGACATTTAAGACAAATTAGAGGAAAAATATTTCATTTTGACTATTTTAGTAATTATAGATAAGGAATTTCAATCAGTGTCGAAATTATCCTAGGAATTAATTACTAAATTCAAGATGTAATAAATGATAGTTGTTAAATAATAATTAAATGGCGCAATGTTGTTTAATTAAGATCGTTTTTTAATTACTAAATTTCGCGAAAACATACAAAATCAAATTCATTTTAATAAACTAATCTAAAATAACACATTTAAAAAACACATTTAGACTGTTTTATAGTCCCAAATATTAAATAATGTCTTTTCATTATTTAATTTATTTTATTAATTTATTTTAAAATTTAAAACTATAAATCAAATAATTTATGACAACATGACATTCATAATGTAATTTAATGTAACGATAAAATTAATTAATCAGTATTTACAATTTATTTAATCTGAAAAATGCTAGTATTTATTTATCTTGTAAAACAATAACAATTCAATAAATCCAAACTAAATTTATTTAAACGATATTTATTTTATTCATTTTAATTTTATGATAAATAAAATTAATTTATTAATTTAAAATTAAATGAAGCGAATTTAATCACTGTCAGACAAACAAAAAAACGGTCATTTTCTTAAATTGGAAAAAGTGATGCTGTCCAAGAATTTTAACAAATTTTTACAAAATTATTGCAATAGAATTTTCGTATAATTGTACAAATTTGAATAATTTAACATCTTTAACTTTAAAACCGTTCAAATAATATTTCATTACTTCTGAACTTCTTACCTAGCCCTTCCTAAAAGAAATTTATCTCCATCATTGTCTTCTTAGAATAATGGTCAGGCAATATATTTTTAAAATTTTAATTACAACGCATTTTAAAAACGAATATTGTATAACCAAATCTTATTCGCTCAACCGATGCTTCCTTGGTACCTCCGTTTGGCATTCCAAGCAATTATTTTAATTTATGTTTTTAGTTGAACTGACAAGAGAAAAATTTGCTCAATTTCTATATTAAATTATTTTAGAAATAAAAATATATTTCATTTCTAATTTCTTTATGTTTTTTCCTTTTCCCTTTCTCTTCAGAATTTATTTCAGTTCTTTTCAAGCGATAAGTCATGCCTTTTTGTAAATAAAAATGTTTATATTAATAAAAATTTGTTTGAATGTGCCTATATAGTTTTAAACAAAATTTAGAACATTTTTTATTAAAAAAATATTTTATTCTAGGCCTGACAATATTTTTGTTTATTTTTTATATATATATATATATTAAATTTTTTCCTTTATCATAAACTTAAATTGTTTTAAGTTTAGTTTACTGCACACCGATTTTTATTTTAATTTTATTGTATTAGGTTGGCTTTTACATATACACATAGATTTATCAAAATTAATGCACAAAACCTAGCAATCATGAACAGTGGCGTAGCTAGGGTCTTCTGCGACTGGGGACCAAACACATAAAACATAACCTGTATTTGCATATATTTCGAGTCTTTGATGCCTACATGCATTTCAGTGTATTTATGTTTCTATGCATATTGAACATTAATCATTATAATAATTGTATTATTCTTTCTTTATATTATTCAGTACTTAAATTTGGACACCCTTATTAGAACAAACATTTTTGCGTAAGAAAATAAAAATAGAGCTTCAGTTCCATCAGCTCTCGTTACAAATTTGAAGGTAATCATGAGTTACTTTTGAAAACTAATATCCGAAAATATGTTAAATGATCAACATCTTTAATCCATTGTTTAAATTTAATAAATTTTTATGAACATTTATGTCAATAAAAAATAAATCGACATGATTGGTAACGAAATTACTTTAATATTTTTAAATTTTAAACCTTGACATTGTAAAACATCTAAAAAACAAATTCAACACAAAATTATATTTATTCCCAAAAATACATTAAATATTTTTCTAATTTACATTTAAAATTTAAACAACGAAATATATTTAAAATTCTTAAAGTTGGCAATTTTTAAATTTTTATTCCAAAAATTAATTATTATTCATTTTTTACATTAAATAATTATTTATTAATTTTAATTTTATTATTATAAATTATTATTATTATTATTATTATTATTATTATTATTATTATTATTATTATTATTATTATTATTATTATTATTATTATTATTATTATTATTATTATTATTATTATTATTATTATTATTATTATTATTATTATTATTATTATTATTATTATTATTATTATTATTATTATTATTATTATTATTATTATTATTATTATTATTACATTCATTTACATTTTATAGAAACATTTCTTACGATCAAATGACACATTTTAGGTATATAACGGAAAGTACATTTGTTTTAATATTATGAGTTCGACAGAATATTTCCAAGAAAAATGAAAAATTACTTTTGTCAAACAAGGAAGTTTTACCATTTAAAAATGCCATGTTTCAACTAAAATGAAATTTAAGATTTTCTTTACCATTTAAAACTTAAAATTAGAATTCTACCTGCCTTTTATCTTATAAAAATTAAAAGCTAATAACTGTATTTGTAGTAGAAAATTAGAAAAAAGGTTGTATATGAACAATTTCGATACTATATCATTCGAGACAAGAAAGAAGAAAAGTAATTAAAATTGCTAAAACAAATTTTTATCATTAAAAAGCGAAGTATTTCATTTCAAACAGTCTGCTTGAAATGTGGGAAAGAAATACGTTTAAAAGCTCTACAATTGTCTACAGGGAAATATAAACTATTTTTGAAAGCACATGAAATCCGATAAGATTCGTATTCAGTTCTCAATATAATAATAATAATAATAATAATAATTCATATTATACCTATTGAAAATTTAATTTTTTAAAATGGCTTTTCAATATTAAATTGTGAAATTATAGCATTTTTACATTATTTCTAAATTTTTTAAGTTGTATAAGTTTCAATGACCAATACTGAATTTATTATTATTATTATTATTATTATTATTATTATTATTATTATTATTATTATTATTATTATTATTATTATTATTATTATTATTATCATTATTATTATTATTATTATTATTATTATTATTATTATTATTATTATTATTATTATATATACAAAAGAAAAGAAAATGAAGAAATTAATTGGGTAAGTCTGCTAGTTTATCTGAAAATATTTATTTCATCTAATATCAAAGATTTAATCACATTCAATATTTGCAGGAATTTTAGACTTAGTATTTCTGGTCAAAAATTGTGTTCATATTCACTCAAGCATGACAGAATAAGAACTAAAACTGATCTTATTTAAAAGATTGAAAAGCTAAAATATTTTTATTATAACCAATACAAGTATGGTTGACAGCAGTGTTACGAAGATTCCCTTCCTCCGGTGGAGCAAATCGCTCAAACTAAAATATGTTAGTTTCTGAAACAAAACCCAAAAGCGTTAAGACTTTTTCAACCCAGAGATAACCTGTTTATTGTTCAACGGTTATTATGCTTGTAATTTATAATAATAAATATAAATACTCAATATTATAAAATAATAATGAATCGAATATCAGATTTAATAATATCGTAAAAAGCCAAATTCATCTTTACTATATAAACTTATATTTAAAAAATAAATTGAATAAAAAACGTTTAAAAAAATTTAAATTATTTTAATCCAGTGAAATATAATTTCCAGGAATATTCTGAGAATTCTGAAATAAAAAGTAAAATGTTTCCTAGATTTTCCACTCTGAAAATATAACCTTAAATTGACCTACTTTTTCTGAAGAAATGGGATTTGACCTATATCTGACAGGCCCCATCACTACTACTATCCATCATTATAAAGTTAATAATATAAATAAAAAAAATATTAAAATTTTTGATTTTAAAATTAAATTTATGACTCATTTCAATGTAAATAAACAATCCAAATTAAAATGTTAATATTTACAATTTCAAAACACCAGCCCTAATTATTTTTAACACTTTAAAAATTAAGAATTGTTTATCTAATGTATACTGATAAACAAAATGATGACTAATACTTGATAACGGCTGAACTGAAAATTTGTTTTTATCCTTAATAATTTATTAATCAATTTTTATCTAACAACAATTCAATAAAAATAAATAAAAAAATTTCATATTAATTTGACAAATTAAACTCATTTAGGAAATATTTTTTCATTTTATAAAATTTTAAATGCTGTTTAAAAAATTTGAAATCGTCTCTCAATTTTTTGATCATACATCACACAAATCAACTCTCAAACAGAATCATAATGAGAACAAATACTTTGCTTGGACATTATTCTGACAGAACTTTATGTTTAAAGAAAGTCTATTTAGAAATTCGACGTTGACAAAATTTAATGGCTATCTTTTGTTGAAATTACTTTTATATCCACAGACTTTAGTTTTGTTATGAAACCGTAAGTCCTTATTCAAAATAAAGAAATCCTAGTTTAAAACAAAATGTATTTTTGTATCATGAGCACCCAGCAAAATGCATCTATTTGTGATATAAGCAGAACAACTTGTAATGTTTCCGTATTCCCGTGCCTCCCCCTTTAAATATAACTTATAGACTGCATATTAACCTCCGTTTTCTAATAATCCTGTAAAAATATATACAAGAATATGTTCGATATCCGAATCGTCTAATTACGACAGATTTTCATTGTAATTCAATTAATTTTTTCTAAAGGCCAACGATAAATAATGAATTATAAATATAATTTCCTATCGATAGATTTACGAAACCTCTTGATTAGCAGTTTGATTTCTTAAATTTAACACGTCCATTTAAAACTAAATTATAAACAATTCCAAACTGTATTAAAAAAACTGCAAACAAAACAATATTAAAACAACGATCTAAAGTTGTTTTTAATCATAAATGTTTTTAGTATTTCTTTTAAGGATATTTTAGCAAACATGAATTAACAATTAAATAGGGAATATTAATACACAAACATTCAATAAATATTTAATATATTTAAATTACAAAATTTCCTTAATATTAATTTTACGATCAAGCAATTTCATCATTCCATAATTTAACTTTTAAACTTATTTAAATTTATCATTATAATTTTATTAAAATTCGTTACATAATTTTTAACACGAAAATTAACTCTTCGATTTAATTATCCTCAGACCCCCAATTAGACGGATTTCAAAATTTTCAAAATGAAATAAAATAGGAAAGTTTCTAATCCGTGATTTATAGTAAATCATTTTTTTAATAATAATTTTTTTGAAATTAATTTTGCGTAATAAACCACATTGTATTTTATTCGACAAACTGAGAGAGTTCACCAAATATACGTATGCAATTTGTCCGTAAATCTAGTGTAATTAGGTTTAAAAACTTCAACCAGATTTTTTAGTGAGGCGTTTAAAAATATGTTCAATTTTATCTACTTTTCTCTCTTCATTAGGATTTTCAGAAATCGAATTACAGCATTTTCATTGTAGAGGGGAAATTTGATAGCAAAACTTAAAAGGATGAAACCTTACCTACGAGAGGTGTTCGCTAGAGTTCTTTGTCCGAACATTTGATGGTTATCCGAGCGCACAAACCTTTTATAAAAGTGTTAGTTGATAAGTTTGTGGACAGACGTGACTGTTCGTTAACCACTCAGAGCCACAGATCAGGTAACATATCTTGCTCCATATGTACTGAAAAAAAATCTAAACATTCCACAGTTTTGTTGATCAAAACTTTATTAATGCAAAATAAAATCGGATTTTGAGCAAAATGTAAAATTTATAACGTAAAAGTTGTATCGGCAGTCAGTTGTGCAACGGAAAAAATAAAATCTGGTATCAAGAATGTTGATATTATTCAATGAAGAATTTAATTGGCAAAATCTTTCGAATTACACAATTTTCATAAACCAACATTTCTGTTTTAGTAGATGTTGTTTTGACAAATATAGCAAAAATAAAATTATGGTTTACGTTTGTTTCTTGTATATTAGTTTATAATTTTCCGGGTTGGAAATCATACAGTATTGGCAGAGTTCGAATTTGAAGTACCGTAGGAAATATAAGAAATATAATATAGGAAATATAAGGTTTCGTAGTGTTCTAAAATTACAGAAAAAAGTTTAATAAAACTATTTTTTCTGATTAGTTCAGTCTTTGCTATTACGAATCAAAAATATATGAATATTAAATAAAGAAAATTTGGAAAGACAAGTTAAATGAAAAAGGTTTGAAATTAATATTAAAAAGATTAGAAGTAAAACAAAATACTTAATCAAAGTGTGAAATTTATTACTGAATACGGCTTGAACAATTTTGATGGTTTTTGAGGTTAACAGTAATATATCAAAAGTTTTTCAGTGGGCATCGTCTGAACTTTGCAAAGTTGGCAGTTCTATCAATAAGTTGTGTATTGTATAGCGCTGTAATTATTTATATAAGTTAAAATAACATTTCAGCTCCTTGCGAATCCAGTCGGACGGCTCGACTAGCATGCATGTTAATTAATTGCCAGCGTTCGTGGTTAATAAATGAGTTTAATTTAAAAATAGCGATCTTTTGATTTTGAATCTGTGATTTGTAATTAATATAAATTTAGAATAAAATGCATGTTTTGAAATTAAATCTTTGAAATATGGAAATTAAAATGAAAAGAACATTAATTTTTACAACTGAAATATATGTATTTAATAGTGCATTAAATATTTTGTATTGCTGCAAAATATAACCAAAAAGTAGTAGTGGTCTTCGGTAAAAATTTAAATTGTTTTCTGGTCCGCGGCAAGTTTTTGGTTGAGAAACACTGTGTTAGCAGATCATTTGATATAAGACACTGTCAAGGAATTTACGATAAAGATAATACTCGATAAATACACAGAAATGTTGACAAGTAAGGATACTGGAATCGGAATGTCAAAGGTCGACATAATATTTTTCGTATAAATATAGAATCGGTAAAAAAGGTTGTCCATAAAAACCCTACAGTCTGGGGGAAATATTTTAAGGATTGACAAATTGTGTGTTTGTTTCAGTTCGTTTTACCGAATGCCAGACAGAATGCAAATTATACCGTAAGAAAATATCCATTCAAAAGTTAAAGCGTTAGTAATATACATTCTTAAATTTTTGAAGTCATTTAAAACTCTAAAACTATGGAAAACCTGACATTCTAAAATATTATTTATTTTATTAAATTTATTGATAATATTCTCAAATTATTTATCAATTTCAATTATGCCATACCATAAATAAGCACCAACAGCGTATGAAATTATGTCACCAATCACATTCAGCTTATTAACGCACAGTTCAACATTTTCATCAACCGTCTTTGCAGATGGTATTTAGAATACCAATTATTATTAATTTTAATTATTTTAATATACTACTGATAGAATGAGATTAAATAAATATCAGACATTGATTGACTTGTTCGCTTATTATATTAATTTTATATTTAAAATAGAAAATTATAAACTTTATTTTATTATCATTATGGAAATTACTAAAAATAAAAGTTACCCATATTTGGAATTCAGCGAACTCTTCATTATGACGCGTAAATCAAACTTCATCTCTCCATCTTTGTTTTTGGAAATCGTATATGATTTAGTAACGTTATCTGGGCCACGATCTAAATCTACAGCTTCCGGTAACCGAAAAGCAGAATTGATAGGAGAATGTTCTGGAATTTGCAAAGTCATTAGATTGTTCACCTTATTCCAAGTAGGCGCGTGGTCATTAATGTCAAGAATGTGAATTATAGACTTTATCATCACTGGTTTTGTCGTTCTTTTCCCTGGATGATAAAGAATAAATAAAGCGATTTTACAATCGGGATTAGCGTCGACTTGTTTACAAATAGATTCTCTGTCGATTCTCGATTTCGTTCGTAACTTTCCAAACTTTTCCTCGATATAAAATAATTTATTTTGATCAAGCAACCTAAAATGCCCATCATTGTTAAAGTTTGAATGGAAACGATTGTTCAGGTCTGTAACAATTGAATTGTTGCTACATTCCTCTACAAGATATAATTCGATGGACATTTCGGATGTTATTCTTTTAACCATGAAAAGGATCAAGTAGGTAATGCTGGTATATACAATCTGAATTTAAAGCAAATTAACATTATTCATAAATAAAATCACGAAAATAATGGAGAAAACTTTTCATTAAAATTTAATTAAAATTTAATTAAGACCTTTTTAAATGATTCCTATTCAACAGAACTTGCAACTTTTAACACTCTAATCTTTAAAAAAAATAATTTTCGTATAATCTCTATTAATATTAGACATTTAGATTCTCAACAAATGTTTCTTAACTTTTACTGATTTAAACTAAAAATGAAAATTTAGTAAAATCTTTTATTTTTTGCTCACCTTTGATCTGTTTTCTTTGAGCATTTCATTTATTCTCATTACGACTATATATTAAAGTTTTACACAATAAATATTTGTTGCGCTGCTAAAATAAGGTGAAGCAACACTTGATAAAGGCAGTGGCGAAAGTTTCATAATATTTTCTTTCAAAATGACTATACGCTTAAAAAACTTCTGTCGGCTATCAAACATATAAATGACATTAAGCGTTTTGTGGACTGCATAACCCTTCAAACTCATCTTGCAAAATAAAATTTTATTATGATTTATCGAAAATAATTGAAAATGGATAAAAACAAAATTTGTTAATTTTAATTTTGATTTTGGTTTTAATGTATATTAGCATCGAGTGCAATTTCAGTTATCTTTTTAGAGTATTGATCAATATTTTGTTTTATATTTAACACAAATCAATAAAAACTTGCTGTAAAGTTATATTAACATCGTTATATTAACTTCTTGATGGTTTTTAGGACTACAGTCTAAGTAAAGAATTATTCAAAAATAGTTTTGCATAGAGATTTTTGCACGAATTTAAAAGAAAACCGAACAGTTATGTAGGTACTTAATGTTTGTGATATTCTGTAATAATTTTTTTCTGTCATTTTTAGTCGGTAATTACTGTTAGAGTATAATGTTGGCTTAGGAAGAGTAAGCATTTTTAATTGAATTCTTTTATAAAAATGACATAAAATAAAACTAATATATTAAATATCAAATCTAGAAATGACTCCAGGTACATTGCTTCCAAATTGTGAGACTGAAATATTTCATTTAAGAAGTATATGGAAGAAAATATATTTAAAAAATAACCTTTTTACAAAATTAAAATTTATTGCTATTTAATGATAGATCGATAAAGTTCTTAAGGATAACCTCAAAATACCAGAAAATGGACTGATTGAAATGACTTGTCGTGAAGATGGCTTTGTTCACAAGTATACTATTTAATTAAAAATTAAAATAACAAAATTATTTATTTAATTTGAAACATATCTAACATATGGGAATGTTATAGATTGCTTAGAAAAATCAATTATTTTATGAAAGCATCAGTTTACGATGATTTACTGTAGTTGTTATCAGAAAACAATAAACACTTCAGAAATAATTTTTAGATATATGATTAGTGAAAGTAGCTAGTTGTGCTGAAATAAATGGAATTGGTGTTTGAATATGTCATTATGAAAAAATTTCAAAACTTAGGGATACTTCAAGTAAAAATAGAATGACGTAAATCAACAAATAATTAATTAGTCAATTTCAACAATGTTCAACTCCTATAAAATCGCAAAACGTAAAATAAACGCAAATAATTAATCTTAAGGAAGGATATGATGAACATCAAAAGCATAAAAAATTTAAATTAATGATCTTTATTTGATATTAAAATTACTTAAAAGTTCGAAAAAGTAAAAATCAATATTTTTAACGGATGAAGGGGAAGTAGTAACCGATGACAGATAAGATTTTGAAGACGAATAAAATAATTATAAATTAATAATAGGGTAAGGAACCTAAAAACAAATTAATTAAATTAATAAATTATGCATGTTCAAAGACATTGTGTTAGACTTTAAAAAAGTAATTCTGATTCAGGGTGATATCATTTGGATGTTTACCATTTTTGCGTAAATTTCAGAATCAAGTGTATTCAATTGTATTAGAAATAAAACGTTATTATGTTTGGAATTGATTTTACTTATTCTGAGAGAACACGAGGAGCAACATCGAAATCCAATCTCTATTGACAAATCGTTAATATCCCAGCAAATACATTGAAATAGAAATATAAAAATAGAAATAGTTTATATAATTGTATCTTCACAATTTATAAAATAATATTAGAGTAAATTTATTCATTTTGTATTTTCTTTTTAATGGTTTAAGGAATTTATTTTACTTTGCAGTTGTTTGTTTTTACACACACACACTCATATATATATAAATATATATATATATATATATATATATATATATATATATATATATATATATAATATATATATATATATATATATATTATATATATATACCCAATCCTGTTTGACACGACAAATACGTTCCATGGACCACCGTGTAATATAAAATTGTGTAAAAGACACACAGTAGTTTAAAAACATGAGATAGTTTCAAAGGTAAAAATCCTAGAAAGATTTAAAGAGTGAAATTGAAGAAAAAATATCAGGTTTTTAGTACACACATCCATACATATTTTATTAATCTAATATACATATATTATACAGCTATTATATTTTTAATACAGATTTAAAAAAATTAGAAACAAAAATTTTAAAAAATCACATTTGTATTCAAGAACATAACAATTATTTGTACAGCTTATTGTAGCTAACCATACAAGATTTCAGATCAGATTGAAATTTCATAATCATACTTTTTAAATATTATTTTTGTTTTTCGATAACAGAGATGTATTCAACTCGTAAATTATTCTCGAATTAAAAAACGATAAAAGTAAATAAAAAATAAAAACTTATTGATTTGTTAACACACCATGGCTGGCCTATGTGCATTTTAACCAAATCACAAAATATTTCATAAAACATTTTGTGAATTTTTTTAGGTGTAAAACTTTTGTCCTGTTAAATAACATCGTGTAAAATCAGGATTTTTTATATTTCTTAAACCGTGTTATTTCAAAATCATGCTAAAAAAGACCGTGTAAAAACAGGATTGACTGTATATATATGTTGAACTACAATATATTTCGACAGACTTACTGTCATCAGGTAGAATCAAACTTGAAACTATATCGATGTAAATTGCATTATTCAAGAAAAATTATTTATTAATTAATCTGTTATTTGTTAAAAATTTTAAATTCTTATTAAATAAATCCCTATTCTAAAAAATCTTTATTACAAAATTGAAATTTTTGCAAAACTTTAATAAATTTTCAACAATATATTTTTAAATTTCTACACAAAAATATTTTACATTTATTTCCATCGTGCAGTACAACATTGCGTTTACTAATATTGAAAATATTTGTATAAATATATCTTCTTTTTATTTTATTTTTATGTAATTTAATTATTATGTAATTTAATTATGTACTTTAATTATTATTAATTAATTAAATAATTATTTATTATTATGAGAATACTTTTAATAAGAGTTAGTTAAAGGCATTTATTTGTTCTATTTGCTTTACATTTTATATTACAACATTTAATTACTTCAAACAGACTCAACAGACATTTTACTGGTGACTCGGCAGATTTCAACAAATTTCTAACAGCAAAGCATATAAATAATACTGAAAAACATATTGAATTAGTGATTATTTTTCTTATGTAAAATTTTTAAAAATAATCTATTAAATAAAAAATTTTCAAAGTTTAATTTTTACAATTGCACATTCGCATAAAACAAAAAATAGATTTGCAATTAAAAATCATCGTATTTCTAATAAAGGTGCCTTGGATTATTCTGATAAATTTTACAGAATGATTAAAAAAAATTGCATTTGATTCTGATTTTATTGCCTAAATATTTGGAAATAAATTTCTCCAAAAAATCAATAAAGATAAATTTTTTGAAAATTGATTAAAATTTAACCATTATTCATTTTTAATTCCGGGTAATGCAAATGAATTGTTAATAATGCATGTAGGAATTGGAATGAAAAATCTTTTTTATCAAACACAATTAGAAAAACAAAATAAATAAATTTAATAATTTGTTAATATTGATTTTTACTTTTTACAAATTTACTATAAATGTTGCGATGGAGATTTTAAAATTAAATAAATAAAGATTTAATTAACAAAATATATGAATTAAATAAAATCCAACAATAATAAATTATTGGTTTAAAAAATTTTAAATAAAATTCAATTGGTAAATAAATAATTAAATAATTTATTAGAATAAAGTGATTTGGGATATTCAATGCAAATTAATATTGTAGTCTTGAATCCAGGCGATAAAATTATTTAGGGTATTGAAGGTATCAGTTGATATCGAATTCAATGATATGATAAGTTACATAGATTGTTATATATTTGATCGGGTCAATACAACATTAATATTCGATTTAGCCTTGTAACAGAGTCGAACTTCACGTGTGCCTTAATAACAGATCACCGGTTCTTATATCGGGTGGGCTCGAATGTTTTACAGGCTTCTAAATAAGCTTGAAACTAGCATTCCATTAGAAATTGTAAAGAATACCTCAACATGTTTTATATTGACTTGATTATTTAACCGTAAATTAAATAATTTTAAATATTCAATTTGATATTCAAAACGGAAAATTTTTGATCTATAGTAAAAATGTAAATCAAAATAAATGAAATAGAAATGATAAACTGTGAAACAGGAAGAAAAAATTAATTTGATATTTATATTTTGTTTTTATCAAATAGAATCAAAAATGACCAGTTTTCATAATCTGTGTCACTATTTAATGAAAATGGCAGAAATATGAATTGAATAATAGAACACACTTTATTTAAATTAAATTATTTAAAATCACTAAATTATTTTAATTAGGTTTTGATACATCAAATAAAACCAATATTGAATGTTTAATTAAAAGAATATTGTAATTTTATTACATATTAAGTATGAAATGGATATTGTATCAAAAATATGTCTGTCCCTTATTCTAAATCCCGGTCGAATATTCTATACAAAAATTAATTATTTTAAAAATTAATTAAATATAATAATAATAATAATAATAATATAATTATTATAATAATTATTATTAATAATAATATAATTATTATAATAATTATTATTAGTAATATAATTATTATAATAATAATATAATTATTATAATAATAATTATTATTATTGGTGGGTCTCAAGTTCTACTAAGGTTGTGTTCGGAATTTGGTTATAAATATGTTATGGGTGCAATGCTACATACATTGGAATGACTGTCCATCAGTTCCGCTCTCATGTTCTTGTTCACAGTCAGGTTATGGAATTGAGTGCAAAATGTAAATAAATATAAAATGTTTTTGTTTAAAAGTTTGAAAATATTTAATTAAAAGTTTATTTTAAAATTTCAATTTTATAAAATTTATCAAATAAAATTTTTAAAACAGAGTTTGATATTTTTAATAGATTTAATTTTAGAAATTTAAATTAAGAAATCTGTTTGAATAAAGCATTTAAAATCAAATATAGTTTTAAGTTCAAATATACCTGATGATGACAGTGAGGCTGTCGAAATATATATTTTCTGATAAGTCCTTTATTTATTTATTTATTTATTTATTTATTTATTTATTTATTATTATTATTATTATAATTACTAGTATAAGTATAAAACGGTGATTCCTTGGTAGCAACCTAATAATTCTTCTCTTATTTGTAACTGTTAATCATGTTGTTCTAATAATGGCTTTTTGAATATCATTTTTTTTGCTTTTCTTTTTTTCGTTTACCCAACTCGGTTTCTTTTAATTAAATAATTAACTATTATCAGTTTTTTACACATTCCCTTGATTTTTGATCCCATCTAAATTTGATAGTTGGTGATATTTTCCCAATTTGTTCTCAATTATTAATATATTTTACTGTAATATTAATATCATACATAGCTATTTCGCTCTAACTAACATACAGAAGTAAGATTACGAACTATTCTATTACTCACAATACATTTATTAACAATCACTTTCAATATCAATAGTATGATTAAATACTTTTCTTTTAAATTAAAGATCGATTGTTAAAACTTTTAAATTAATTTATATGTGAACTAATAATAATAATAATAATAATAATAATAATAATAATAATAATAATAATAATAATAATAATAATAATAATAATAATAATAATAATAATAATAATAATAATAATAATAATAATAATAATAATAATAATAATTTATAATAATAATAATAATAATAATAATAATAATAATAATAATAATAATAATAATAATAATAATAATAATAAATTTCTATTTCGAAATTAGGGTAATAATTTTGATAGAAATTTTTGCCGAAATCGTTTCTAAGTTTAAATTTGATTTAATGCAATCCCTTGCTAGAATATGTAAATCCGGGAAAACAAATCAAATTTCAAAATATATTTTGCTAAAAATAAATAAAAATTGAAAATAAAACATGTTGCGAATCAGTCTGAATGCGTAAAATAAATTTTCTGTTTCCATAAAATTGACATCTTTATTCGCATTCGGCTAAATTTAGATTAATTTTGGATTTGTAAAATATTTTTACAAAATGCTGTTGAAAGTAATTGCTACTGATAATTATATAACTAAATAAGTAATAATAATAATTAACATGAAATTGAAAATTTTTTGTAATTATCTTTTATTATATCAACAGAATTGGAAAATATTTATGTTTTGCAACTTTATTTATAAGCAGGTGGGTTAAAATAATAATCATTATTATTATTATTATTATTATTATTATTATTATTATTATTATTATTATTATTATTATTATTATTATTATTATTATTGATAATTTTATAAATCAAATATTCACATTTTTTACTGGATTGCCTTTGCTAAAAGTGTTTTATAAGTTTATTTCGGTTCAGTTTCATTAATTATCCTACTTTCTTTATTTAATATTTTAGTTGTTCTGAAATTAATAATAAAAATAAATTAATAAAGAGGTCAAATGTCTTTGTTAAAAACAAAAAGGAAATTTTCAAATAATTTTACTGCTACAAATCCTTTTCCTTGTAGATATAGATAATATATCTTTGTTTTCTTTTTATATTTTGTTACTTGCTATTTTTCATATTCGGTAATTCTCTTATTTTAATTTAATTTTCTTTTCAGTATTTTGTTCAAAATTCTTATTATTTAACGTTATTTTTAATAATTATATGAACAAAAGAAATATTTTTGCACATTTTCAAAAATTCTATCAACATTTTAAAAAATCCCAAGTATTTCCTTTCGTCTTGAGTCAGTTTTATCGACAAAAATATCTATTTTATGCCTCAAAGACTGTATATTTAGTAAAATAATATCATTTTCGTGTTCTTCTTTGTGTGTGAGAGAGAGAGGTAATGTTTGATTACGTTCATAATTTTAATTCATATTTTTAATTCTTTAAAGATCTTATAATATCTATGTCCATAATAAATGAGACTCCTCTATTTATATCCATCTTTTGAGTTTATTTTTGCTTCTCGTTTTATTCTAAATTATTTTACTGCGTTATGAAGACATGAATAATTAGATGCATATTTATACATAACTGTGAATCAGCATGTTCCAAATTCTTATACTTTTGCACTTATTTTGTATCTGCCAATACTTGGTTGGACCTCTTCGCTTTCAGCTTATTTAGTTATTTAAAAAAAAATTAATTTAATAAATATGGTAATGATTTAATTAAAAGAGAGTACCATTCAAACACACATTTTACGATATATTTAGACAAATTCACAATCATCATTGGTTGCAGTGAGTCTGTCGAAATATACAGCAAACTTGTTTAAATGGCGCTTTATTTCAATATATATATCAACTCTGATCCATTTAAAATTTATTAATTAAGTTTAAATTTTATCTTAAAATTATTAAACAAAAATACTTTAAATTAATTAATTAAATTTAATAAAACAAAAAATTTACCTTGAGCATCACTGTCATCACAAATCTACAGAATTAAAATTTAACAGATATAAAATAAATTCACAAAAATTCCGTTAATTGAAAAATTATCCCCGCATAATCCAGTTGACATTGAAGTTTCCACAAGGATAAAATCTCTACTGAGTATCGAATTTGATTGATTGAAAATAATCAGCCAATTAAATTCGTTTTCTCATGAATTTATCAGTAGTTCTGTAGGTTTTTTTAAGTTTTTGGTAGAATTTTAGAATTCCAATTTGATTTTGTGGTGTTTTAATGTGCTGACGTGTTTGTGTGCATGTTTCATGTGGTAGAAATTTTCCAAAAAAAAATAATTCAAAAATGCATTCATTCCAAACATGTGTTTTATACAGTCTAACCCAGCTACAGTAATGATTAATGAGCTATTATTTTTACTAATTAGATTTTCATTCTCTGATGACTTTTTTGTGTAATAATGAAAAAATAAATTAAATAACTATTTTTTCTATATGTATTTAATGAGAAATTTGTTTATTTCATTTTTTAAAGAATTATGATTAAAAAATATAAACATTTTTTCATTTGTCTCACTTCCGAAATTATTACATGCAAAATATTGTAAGTGAAAGTAAGAGAATATGTTATAAAATATGGAATCTCAAATATACATTCCAAATAAATTTATTACCAAACCAAAGTAAAAGATGTGAGCCACATTGGTATGACTATATTTTATGTACATTTTGGCTACATAACTGAACCAAAATGTAATTTTGTAAAAGAAATTCCTGTTGGGTAAGACTTTACCATAAAATATTTGTCAAAGAATTGTCCAGAACAACTTTTATTAACATTTTACTATTTAAAAAATTAAATTTCAAAAATTTCAAAGAAATTATTAATATGCTCAACATATGCTAATATATAATCACCAGCATTAGTCCTGTTGTGGTTTGAGTTTATTTTGTTTTAAACCGCAACCAATGAGTATGGCTTTTGAAGATATCAAAATTGAACTTGGCTCCATTTGTTTGAGATCTAAGCTTTTGAAATTCAAACAAAACCACTTGAAACATCCCAATGCACTTAATCGATTTTTAATTTTAAAAATTTTAAAAAAATTTAATCCGTAAAAATTTATTTCGCTGAAATGGAATTTAGAGTTAATTGAATTTTAAGGAAATGTTTACAGAATCAACACAAAATAACCAGAAATTGCAAATGAGATCGAACAAAAAATTTCCTGATTTTTTGAAAATACGGTCAGGAGATTTAGGACAATTTTAGGCGATTAGTCACATAGAATTTAGGCAATTTCGGGATCTGAACTGTACATTTATTACTTCTTTATATATTCGGATCAATATCGTTTTCTTACTTATTATCCTTAATTATTATTAATATTATTATTAATAATATTTATATATTTATTATTATTTATTTATTATTATTATTATTATTATTATTATTATATTATTATTATTATTATTATTATTATTATTATATTATTATTATTATTATTATTATTATTTTATTATTATTATTATATTATTATTATTATTATTATTATTATTATTATTATTATTATTATTATTATTATTATTATTATTATTATTCCATCTAATTATTTACCGCTATCGGATGACATTACAATATTTAACAGTGCTTACACGTATTTGTTAATACAAGGACGGTATGAGTTTCTTACACATGCCATTTATATAAGTTTGATGAGATATAAAAACTTCAGTCAGATTCTTGGGTTGCTGAATTCAAAACTTTTGTCTTCGATTTTTTCCCATGGTACAAATGAAAGCCAAATACGCTTGAAAGTAGTTAGCCATTAGAAATATCACCTTTTTAAACTTTAAATTATTATTATGACTTAATTAATTAATTTAAATTCAATTTTATTTTATTTAGCACGTTAAAGATCGCATACTCACCGGTGGGTCACTCCAAAACAACATTACCGGCCAGGTACTCACGGGTGGGCACACGGCATGTTTTACTTGTAGACCGCTTGTACATCGGTTGGAATGATTTAATTAAAATTTTTGTACAATAGTCGAAATAAATTAAGAGGTTAAATATTATCTGCCTCAAATTATTGTACACTAAAAAAACATTTAAAAAATAATATACGTAATTAACAATAAAAAGAAATGACGGTCCATATGTGAGAAAGTACTGATTTATTGTACTTTTAAAGTAATATAATTGTCAACTTTTGTTACCATTACCTCGGTTACTAATCAAAAATTTAATTCAATAAGGAAAATTAAATTAATTTTCGTTTTTTTTATAAAAATGCAATTTCCGTTGATTCGGATAATTAGTTTCTTTGAAAGATAATTTTCATTTTTTATAAATTTTAATTAGTATTTCAAATCAGGGTTTTTCGATTCGAAGTCATGTATCCTTAAGGAGGTCATTTGGAATTTTTGGAGTTATAGTACGAACAAATTAAACAATATAAAACACATACAATCCATATTGGTCAAATCATTCAATTTCCAATGCTCAAGAATTCAAGTGCAGAGATGACGGTGGCAGTACACTCATTATATGTAAATTGATACACGATATTGAAACACAGTCCGCCAGTAGTTTTTGTCTAATTACTGAACATATTGCGTACCATAGACGAATTGGAAACGACCTTATAACTGTTTACTTATTTTCATGTTATAATATGTAAGACCTTCCGAGTACAACAATACGAACAAAAATTTAGGCTTATCATTCTTACATACACTTATATCCATTAGTTAAATTACAACCAAGCATTATCACACATGAATCCTTATGATTCTTGTCAACAATCTCTTTTATCATCAATAATAAAAATGATTTCGAATACCCCTTTTTATCAACAACTCAACCAATTTAACAGAATTTTTTACTGAATTTTCAAGAGTATAAGATAAAGAACATGAACGATAAATTAATACTTTCACCATATTTCTCTTATACCTAAATTCTGTTATACTTTGTGTAAAGTATTAAAAACAGTATCAGTTGTTTTCTATAAATATCTGTTTCATAGTGTTTATCTTTGCGCTGAATTAATACATCTAAGTGTGAGGTGTTTTCAGCAAAGAACTGAACATTTCGGATGATTTGTCAGAGTAATTTAAAATAAATGTAAATATTTTAAAAAATAAAATCAGTTTTCTATTGGTAAAATGTTTAAAATTAAAATTAATAATTTCTTGAATTTAATAATGAATTTTTCAAATACATGGGCATAATTAACTTTGATTAAAATTTTAAATATGAAACTCTTTTTAATTGCAACAATTTATTAAAAAATTTAAAATAAGTTTAAACAAGTATTTTTTAATATTTAATAAAATATTTAGGAGATATTAAATTTATTAAGGAAGATTAAAAAGCATGTACTCAATAATTTTTATTAAAATTTTAAATATAGAATTTCTCTGATAGATTGTTTTGAAATTATTTGGTTCAATGCTAGAAAGTTTATTTAAATATTAAACAATATTGAATTTTAAATAAATTTTGAATATAAGTTTTTTAAATGTAAATGTTTTTCAGGACAATTTAGAAGATTTTTTAGCAACTTCTAACACTAAATCAATCAATGAACTTCTCTCCTTTTCACATGTGAATATAATGTTTTTATGTAGATTGTTCATTAAATTTATTGAACATTATATTTAATAATATAATATTCTTATGTTAATTGTTCAAAAATGCAAAATCGACTTTACATTATAAATTATAATAGAAATTCAAAAATATATATTGTTAAAAGAACAAAATTATATTAAAAAATAATTTGATTTAGTAAATGACAAAAAACTTTAAAATATTGGTATAAATTGGGACTACATAATGATTTGTATAAGAAAATGACGATAGAGCGAAAATATTTAATTTGAATAATAAACAATAAGTAACTGAATAAAAATTGGACTTGATACTGATAGTCAACCAAATAACTTACGGAATAATCCTACGGAATTCTTATCAAGTACGCACATAACAAGATGTTACTACTAGACACCCGTAAAAATAACGTTGGTAATGTGTACTAGCTGGGAGAATGTCAGCAACAGGTGAGTCTCTTTCTAATTAAAAATAAAATGATATAATTTTTAATCTATCACATTAACCAATTTGATTGTTTCTAAAATTCAACCCGTGGCTTTCAATCTCCTGATTCAAGCTAGATCATGTTTTTCCGGCCGCGGCTTGAGCAGTGGGCCTTCTTCCATATGTTACTGCCACATTGTTCGGTTCTGGTAATGGTACTGTTTGTGTAGACGTTGATATTTCAACGACATAATTGTCCACTGCAGCCAATAATTCGATTTTGAAATAAGTAAGTTGATTTTTCAAATCATTTTTGATGTGGCATCGCGCTTCCAGCCTTGTTATTAGACTAGCTTGTTCTTTTATTTTTACTCTTTATGCTCTCGAAATATCTAACCATATCACGACGATATTGATTGCATTCAGTTAAACAAGAATTTGTTTCAAATCAAAATTATTTTATTCCGAAGTAGGTAACTTGATGATGGCTTTAAAGTTTAAAATAAACTTTCAACAACAATTATTTAGAAAAATTAAGTCCATTCAATTCAGGTATATGTACAAAAATTTACCATAAGAGGTTTCATTTTTTCCCACAGTACATGAGTCTAACGTTTCAGCGACGATACCAGAACATACCCTACACCCAACTCTCGTGTCACCGATACAATTGACTGAACGCAAGCTACTCAAATGAACGTAAATGGAGTTTAATTAAATTATTCCAGTTGATTTCGCTAACTAATTATGTTTACAATTTCTAATTTATGTGTTCAGTATACGAAGATTCTCTCCTTCATGCCATTCAAAGTTCAAGGAGAAGTTAAAAAAGAATTGAGGGTTCGCTTATTTTAATTAGTTCAAACGTTATTGTATTCTGTCAGGCTTTTGATTTGAAGAAAAATGGGTTCTCATATCAATATCGTTTATTACTTGAGGAATAAAAATAAACAAAAAGTTACTTATTTTTCGCAACTTATTTTACATTCTCATTGCAGCTTAATCAACTTCGAGTTGTATGTTTACCGAGACTTTTCACTTCCTGGTTCATTTCGGGTTCTCGGTGCAAATCCAGTCGGACATTCGTTCCGTTTTAGCCGGATCTTTACCGTTGCAAGCAAATTGATGCATTTGATTTTAGGTTAACGCCATTATATTGCTACCTTCTTTGGATTTTACTTGTTTTTATAATACCCCTATTTCTCTTATTTTAGAATGATAGCAGAAAAATCGCACTAGTCTGACACGCTCGTATTTTGAATCTATTACTTTCAAAATAAATTTTAGTTTTTTCAGGAATTTTTTTATTTAAGCTTGTCGTTTTTTGGTATGTAATTTTTAATTTATATAAAAAATAAATTCTTTAAAATTAACATGAACAAATTAAATAAAATCAATTAATATCAAATAATAATTAAAATTAAATCACACAATATTCAAAGTAAAATAGGCAATATTCACGAATAATTCGCAAAATTTTTAAATTTAAAGTAAATAAATATTCAAACTAAATTCAACAAAATTTGGGAATAAAATAGAAGTTTAACAGAAACACTACAATTTTTATAATTTGTAGAATTTTCAGTCAATTTCAGTAACTTTCTCACACAATTTCGTTTTTATTCCTTTGATTTCTCGTTATAGAATTCATAGACTTTACATAATTTAGCATCAAATACAATTTATTCATTTCATTGTTCTTGATACTTTCGACTTTATTCATTTTTGGATAAAATTGTTCTTCTTGCAGTTTCTCTGAATTTAAACTTATTTTACAACTATAATCATGGCTATTTCGATTTGACATCTTTTTAGTTTCACTTTCAACTTTTTCTTATCGTTTCTCACTTGAAAGTTTCTGTCTATTGATTACTACATATTCTTCGTTTGGTATCACATTTAAATCTTTACCAGGACTAACCAGATCCACCATGAATGTCTAGTGATGGAAGTTCCGGGGAAGATTTCTTGGCTGTTATACTTACTAGTCCTTACGTTAAACTATTTTGATTTAATCATTTTAAACCAAGAAATATTTATATATTAACAATTTTACTAAAAACTTTGAAAACGTTTTTTTATTTAGCTTCATCAATATAATATTTTTTAGTTTCTTTAATTTATAGAATCAATTCAAAAATTTATCTTTGCCACAAAATACAATATTATTTAAACAAAAACAATATTTTGGCACTATCTAATATTATTTAAAATAATTATTTTAAAATCTTTGAAACCCGTATAGGTTGGTAAACCTATCTGATTTACTTATATAAGGAATGCCTTAGTATTGTGATATTCATTGGTGGGTAAAACCAATCAAATGGGTGTTCGGTTTTTGGTGTTGTCGCGTCTCTGTGCTCGAGAGTTGTTTTTTATGATTGTTTATTTATGATCAAGTCTCAAGTTCAAATATTCAAACAACTAAAAATCATATACAAAAACTTTACATTTAAAATGAAACGATTTTAAATTAACATTATACATAATTAACATTTACATAATTAACATTTAGCTGAGTTCTCAGCTTTTGTATGTAAAAAATTATTCTAGTAGGTATTTCTAGTCAAGTAGGCATGGGCAGAGTAGATATATTTACAGACCAATAATTTTAAAAATAATTATTGAACATAAAGCAATCAGTCAGCCTTTACCTTTTTACATTTTGGATTATGTAAATGAATATTAAAATGATAAATATAATTTATCAGAGAAAAAAATAGAAAACAAAATAAAAGTTGATAAAGTTGTCAACGTTTCTCTTTCTTTTAGTTTCTGTCATTTTAGCTAACCATATTTTTTTGAAAAAATATTATTAATAATATATATTGTTGAAAGAGCTTTTTCTAGTTTTCACCTCTGATTACTTATCATTTTGCAATGAATTTTTTTATTGTTTGAGTATGAATCAGATGTTTTACTGATAATTAAAAATTTCAGGCAGCTTTTTTTCAAGTGATATCACTTTTAAAAAATGCTGTGAATATCAATAAAACATCTGATTCATATTCAAGCATTTAAATATTTAAAATACGAAGACTATTCTTTTCCTGGGACAGGAAAAAAGTTAAAAGTATGATTTTCATAAAGCACGTATGTATTCAGCTTGAATATTAAAACATTTATTCTCTATTATTCATGCTTGTATGAACATGTAAATTTAAAACATTTGCTTTCATGAATTTAAAAGAATTTAATAAAAAGATGATAATTATCGTAATTTTTTTAAATTATCATTATCAACTTAATATTGTTTGGGATTAGCATCAAAATAAAAGGAACAATTATTTTCATGAAATATCTAATAATTGACCAAAAATATATTAAATAGAGCTGCAGTTTTGTCTTTGCACATAACACACAACTACCTAACACCGTCACTGGAATTCGTTATTTAATATTTATTTACGCATAATAAACTTACTCAATTCATTTGTGTTCAAAAAATTTAATTTATAAATTTCTAAAAAACTTAGTTAAATTACCAATAATTTTAAGTTATTAAACAAAATTATGAACATATTTTAAAAAATGTTTTGCGTGTGTGTCAATCAAACACCCAATACAAAACGCAACTGAATGAAAATGTGTGGTTATCCATAAAAATATTATTGATCTATCGTCATCTAACGACATAAAACATTTATAACACATTTTTATTGACATGTATTTTTTGCAAAAATCTGTTACGTAAATTATCCATTATTGTTTTTCAAATAATTAAAATTTTATAAAATTTATTTTTTAACATTTTGTTTAACGAGATGCTTGATAATGGAATAGTTAAATATAATTACGATTTTCGATACGCCACACGTGAAATGTAAAATTTAATCCAAATGATTATTAAATTTATTTACTACAGACTATTGACGCAATTAAATTTCTCTCGATAAATAATCATAATAAACAGTGAAATTATTGTGAATAAAAAAAAATATTAAAAAATGTTGAGATCATTAGGAAAATCCAACCACGATTCGCCAGTGGCCAAATTTGAGATAGAATTTCATTTTTAACCAAATTTTAATTATCGTCTGGCAGGTTTCCCCTATTTCTCACTTTTTATTGACTAAATTGTATTTTTCACTGTCAAACAACAAAAATATTACTTGTGACAAAAAAAAACATTATTAAACTGCTTATTCTTGAGATATTTGGAGACATCGACAACCGGGTCTCAATGAACCTCACTTCGTTTGTCAAACATGTCGACTACTTGTAAAATAGAATTGTAAATTTTGTAAACGAAAAAAACTGAATAAAAAAATGATGTTTTGCAGTATTTTGTATCGGAATACGGAGAAATAGGAAACTAGCTGATTGAATTAAATTACAGGTATTTAAATAACAAAAACAATAAAATTAATAATAATAATAATAATAATAATAATAATAATAATAATAATAAATGTTTTACAATTTTAACAACTTTATTTTTACTCCTTTTAATAATGTTTTTCGAAATTAGGTTCATTGCAGAAAAAATTTCGGTTATTAGGTTTTTAGATTGTGTATAAATAGTCTTTGGTGGAACTGTGTTCTTTATTTTCTTTTTAAAACTTTGTCTAGGTTTACGGACATTTTTAAGCCTGGATTTCATAAACATTTTTACATGTTAATGTTTTCAACTTTGTTTATAAGCCATGACACTTACTTTATTGAAAATATCTGTTTTTACCCCTAAATCATCATTGCATTGTTGTGTGAAATCAAGAAATATATATCCATGGGGTGATTTTTTAGCATCTTGAAATGCACTGATAAGAAAATTATGATTATTAGGGTATGCTTGTCGAGCAAAAAAATCAATAACTGTTGCATCTCTAGGATTCTTAAAAATAACTAAATATTGAACATTAATATTCCTTGTTCAATGTGCGCAACCCTGATGAAATAGATGTTGAGTAATTGAAATCACAGTAACACCAACATGTCAACTGACTTTTGTGAATAAATTATTAAAATCATTTTCTTTATTAGCTTCCTGATACAAATCATCGATAATGATGACATCACATTTCCTTAATTGACTTGACCAGATTTTATCGAAACCCTTTACTATTTTCATGTTTTTATTTCAATTTTTATCATTATAATGAATGTACCGAGCTCAGTTCAAGCTATGAATGAAATTAAACATTATGGTAATTAATAATTACTATTATTATTAACTATTTTGTAGATGAATCATCTAAGATGATTATTTTAAAGTTATCAAAAAACGTCTGGAATTCTATTATCCAGATATACATGAAATATTGAAGGATAAGCCAACATCAATAATTCCAGACTTCGTCTTTAATCATACATCTATATGGATATTTTCCGTAATCGATGAGTTCCTATGGGACGTCAAGCAAAACAAAATGTCAAAAGATATGGAACCTGAATATCCATGTGGTGATGGATGTCATTGCTGCGCTGCCCGATATCGGAAGTATGTGGAATGGGCTTTGAATAAAGGTCTTCTACAATATTACTATAGTCGAATTATTTCTTTTTAATAAAGGTTTTTGTTGTATATGCGTTTGTTTTTATTATATATTAATTATAGTATAATAATAATAATAATATTAATAAAAATTAAAAAATATTAATAGTTAAAACATTACTTATAAAAATAATTAATATAATAAAAATTAAAATTAAAAAATATTAATAATTAAAACACTACTTAAAAAAATAAGTAGTAATTTTAAATTTAATAATTTTTAAAAATAATATGACCTTGAGAAATTTTAAAAGACCTTGAAAAATATAATGAGTCATCCAATGATATTCGATGCAATTCACATCATTACCCTCATTATGCGATAATTTCGCTATCATCAGTATCACTAGTATTATAAAATATCACGCAAAACCTTCATTTTATATTTATTTTGTTTCATTTAATAACAACTTAGTTTTGTTATATGTCAATGGTTACTTTTAATGCATTTAAATCAATTTGGTTACGGTAGGATGATCAAACGGTACAACTGTGACACCCAACGTGGCTTATTAGGGAAGTTGTTACATACTAGAGTCTAATCGAAATGTGAAAAGTTTGATTCTAAATTCGATCGAGATTCTTATATCATACTGATGAGAGCGAAATATTATCAAAACAATTCATTTAGAAATTGCATCGAGAATCACATCACAATTTATTCTAATTTTATTAAATAAATTATGATTAGTGAAAATTTCATTTATGGAGACACAGTAATTTATTTGCATCAATCGTCGATTTGAAATGGATTCTGCATTTTATTTTCCGTCATAACTTTGTGGAATAAAATGAAATTGTTATTTATTGATTCATGCTTTTGTCATCTATTAAAACAAAATAAATTAAATTCTCCAGAGTAAAACAAAATTTTGAGTTTGAATAGACATAATTGTATTGAGCCCCAAGAGTGTAATGGTAATGAACCTTACGATTGAGCTATCACGCGATAATTCCGAATATTATCGAGGACAAGAAGTGAATATCCCATTATTATGCTACTTGTTTTAATCATAAATATAATAATATAAAGTTTCCATTTAAAAAGAAAAGATAAATATCATCGTTTTGAAAGTATGACAAATAAAGATAACAATTAGTATAGATTTTCATCCCAACTTGACAAAATATACAAAATAATATCTGTTTCATATTTATAATTTTAAATAAATAGTAACTTTATAATTTTGTAAATTTAAATTTTTAAATAATCCAAGAGGGTTTCTAATTTTAGAAAATGAATTTGATAGCGATACGTTAGGATTTCGAATGAAGGTCTTCGTCAATTACTCAAAACCAAAATCGGCTCAAAATTCATACATCGGGTACCTCGATGAGCACCTATTAACTATAAAATCAATACACAGAGACCCTAAGATAAACAAAGAAAAAAAGGTACTGGAGACATTGAGAAATCGTTGCAACGAAATAAAATCAATAGCCGTAGCAAAAACATTAATCCGAATGAACAAAATGTATTGTAATATATTCAATCAGCTATAAGCGTAGTGCTCGCGGAGGCGAGTTTCTCATAAGAAAAATCCATTATTTATGTTTTAGTTCTAGAGTTGTATAATAAACAGTTAAAATTCATAATTGTTTGAGTTGCGAGTGTGCTTAGATTATAACATATAAATACATATGATAAATGGTAGATTCATGAGCCTATACAACAGGGTATTGAAAGTAAAGCTTCTGAGGTTGCAAGGATTTTTTAATTATACAATATTTAACCCGGATATAATCTATGAGGCACTAATTTATACAATTGGCAAATAAAATCCAGCATTATTTGGATTTTAGATTATAGTGTTAAACAATAGGCGATTAAAATTGATAGTCAAAGATACTCTAGATTTCCGTCGAGACCGATAAAATTCCATATTTATATAAAAATACACATGAGGCAAAGATAAAAGTTCTAATAACATCTTTAAAATAAGAATTCTAATGACCGAATAAAGAAGATACACATATTATCACTACCTAATTTTAAATAAAATATAGTCCTAAATTTAATAACTTAAATAAAATGGTTAATATTTTAAATATTCTTAAAATAAAAACTAATTAATTGAAATAATAAAATAAAGTCAATTTATTAATTTAATTTAATAATTTAACTAATTGAAATTCGACTTAAATTTTAACTTTATATTTTAACTTAATGTATACTAAGAATTTAAATTCATAATTTAATTTTCTATTTTAATTGTGTAATTTGGGTTTCTAATTTAAATTTCAAGTTCAACTTTTACTTTAACTTTAACATTCTAATTTACATATACACAGATAAAAACAAATAAATAAGAAAAACTAAATGTATACAAAATATTTATTAAATAAAACATTCAATTTCATTGACCAGGAAAAGCATTTGATGATTGAAATATATTTGAGGAGGCTTAACTTTAATATTTTTCATTTGTTTTTTCACTGTTTTATCTTAACCAGGTATTATAGAGAACTGGTTTGTTTGAAAACAGATTGCATGTTTGAAATTATGAAGATCTATTTTGTATTGTAATTTATACTAGTTTAAGAGTGTGTGCAGCCAATCGGAATTAACCAAGGAGTAGAAAACGAGCCAATCATAATTATGCATTTACAATGCATCTGATCTGCAATCAATCTAGGGTTAATAAAAAGTCCCAAGGAACTCTTCTTCTTCGATTATTTATTTTATTTCACGGATAATCTGATCGATAAAGTCATGATAATTGTCATTTTTTATCCCTAGTAAAACTACTTTACCACTTGAAAATTTGTTGGCACAAATGGCATTATATTTTGTATACTTTAAAGCCGGAAATAATTTAGGTTCATAAACAATCAATTTTCTCGAATAATTTGATTAAACTGAGAGGGAAACCGATGTCAGCCGTTACTGTAATTGATTGGATTTCTAGGTTATGACGTTTAAATGGAAAATCATCTAACTTGAGAGGTTCCTTACAGCCCATTATCCGGAACTTACTCGACTTGAAAAATATAATCGGATAATTACCGCTTCAATCCACAATTAGTTGAGGTTTACAAAATGGAAAACTCATGTGAGTCACTAAACATCTTCCTTTATAATTTATATTGCTGATCATTTATGATGTAATAATTTTACATAATTTTAAATAAAGGAAAACAGTTAATTAAAACAAATGTAAACAATAATTGTAATTTATAATTTATATTGCTGATCACAATAATTGTAACAATAATTGTAACAATAATTGTAACAATAATTGTAATTTAGTAATTAATTGCAATATTTAAGTACTTTGCGGTCATTAGATGTAATATTTGTTAATTTTGTTATAATTAATGAAAAATTTCTTAACTTTGTTGCAATTTGACAAAACGTTTCATAACTTTGATATCATTTGCTACTGGTTTACCTGAAAAGTCAACTATCTCTTGCAAGTCTAAAACACCAAAACTTTTAGTGTTGTTATTATAATTAAAATAATAATAATAATAATAATTATTATTAATATTATTATTATTGAAAAAACTTTTCCTAGTTTTCACTTCTGATTTATTTTCATTTGTAATGGCATAAAGAATTTTTTTATTGATTTATAGTCAATAAATAAAAACAATTTTTGTCATTATTATTATTGTTAATATGATATATTCTTTAATATTGTATATTCTTTGATTAGAATCAGATATTAGTGAATAATAAACTTAGGTTTTTCAAGTTTTTTTGGTAGTCTGATAGCTTTTAACCAGTTTCTGTGTTGAACATTTAGTTCGCTGAGGTAAGATTGTATCTACCATGGTTTCAAGTGAAAGGAGGTTCAAGATAAAGATTCGTCTTTTTCTTTCCTTAAAGCCAAACTTTGCAAACTTATTTGATGTCCAGTGCTCCGGATGAGCGTATAACGATGCTAACTTCACACTGTTTTACACTTACCTGACGCGAAGAGAAATCTGAGCGCCTCCTGGCATAGTACTGATGAGAGCCATTAGCTCAAAACTAGTATGCTATTGAAAATTGCACTGAATATCATGTAATGTATCGAATAATATTATTATTATTTATATTACTATTAAATACCTTATTGCATCTTAGTAGCTGCACTCCAGCAGTTAAATAGACCAAGTCCTACCCACACTTTTTTGACCCATTTTTTGACACTGATAATTCATAATGTACTAGTGTTATATGAAAATGAAAAATAGTTAGTTTATAAAAAATTACCATATCTTTTGTGCTATTTCTGAAATTGAGAATTTCAGTGCTAAAACCCGGACACTCAGTCAATCATCATGTTGGCGTTAACGTGGACGCTTATATGGTATTGTGTATAAAATATTTTTGAAATTAGACATTAATCTTGTGTTGGGCTATAAGCCATAATTTAAACAAAATGAAAAATTGTGTAAATTAAAACAAAATAATTAATGAGGTTTGAAAATTATCAATATGGCTGCTGTAACATAAGCACGTACCGCAAGCAGAAATCAAAAAATAAAATAAAACATTAAATAAAACAAAATAAAAACATAACAAAATTAAATAAAACAAATATTAATTAAAATCATTGAAAAGCCTACAGATGCAGAAAGAAACACAAAACCAAAATATAAAACCGCCAAAACCTTGCAAAAGAAGGTTTAGAAAATACATAGGCGGAAGCGGCGACCAAAAATTTAAATATCAAAGGGTAAAAAGAGAAACAATCAAAAAGAATGGTTAAATAAAAAATAAAAATAAAAATAAAAATTTACGAAATATTGAGAAAATAATATCAAAAAATAGAAAAAAATAAGGAGAAAAATAAAATATTTAAAATAAAATTAAAGCAATTAAACCCCCCCGAAAAATAGCCGAAAAAGGCTCAAAATACTCTGATTGGTCGCACCCAGGCATGAAATGACTATATATACAGCAGTCATTTTCATAATTTTTAGACATTGCTAGACATTTTGTTGACACAAAATTTTTAGACTGTTAGACATTTGACTGACAAACTTGTCGATCGTAAGTATTGTTTTTTGTAGAAATATATTTTTCTATGTTAATGTTTTGTTTAATTTAACTTATTCTGGATGGCCGCAATGTCTTTTGGCATTGCTCGGCAGGTTCCCCCTAACTTATTTATATTCATTTTATATACATGTTAATTGTGGAGAATGGCAGGGCAAAATTCAATTCCGGCCGTTAAATTGGCAGGACATTGACGTGTTGCTTTGTCACAATCCACCCTTCGGTGTCTGCTTAGTCTGGTCAGGCCTTGTTGCACTGATCACGGGGTAGGACACCGTCGTAATTCACCGTGGCGGCCATTTTCAATGTTGGTCGGAGCGGTAAGAGGGTAAACTGCGGGAAGATCGCCATAATTAAGGGGATAACATTTATGTAAATGTTTAAGTAGGAAAATTGAATTTTTAATTTAATTCCTGCCGATTATTATATTGTCAAGGGTACGACTAGTGATAGTAATTTAAGTCAACGAAAGTATAAAGTAGGTTTAGATCACGTACATTGTTTGATAATCATCGTGGTGGAAAATTAAAATAAAATGATACATTTTGGCATCGATCTGTGAGATGATAATATAAAGATTTACGAATGGTGGTAACTGTGGCGACCATAGGAAAGCAAATATGAGTTGTTGGACTAAAATAATGACCTTATGATAATGCATTCATTTCAATTTACCATATGTTAACGTTTGTATGAAACAAGGAATTTTCCATAAAATAAGGGCGGAATGCTGCCAAATTTTTTGAAAAATATTTTAATAAATAATGAGTAATGATGAAAAATTGATATAGGAATTGTAGAAATAGATGAGTATGGACAAGCGTATAGATAGAAAGAGACGTAAGACCTTCCATCGGCAGTCAGGAACCCGAAAGTGAAAATATCATGAGGATTAGTTCTAGAAATGGAGCTCACCTGCTCATGAATTTTCAGCTGCTATATACAGTACCAACATGAGCTTGCTCATGGGTATATAGTGGTAGGATTAAAATTGTGGGGTGTCTGGGTGAGACAGCATAGACCCTAGGAAAAGAAGGCATTGTGATAGAAGTAAATAAGTTTGAATAAGCTTTGCACAGATTTAAACAAATTAATTACACCCAGTACACCAGCACTTGTTAATGTTTTAGAATATTTTTAAACTGTTATAATTTTTCTGTATTTTTGCTCATATAACACACAAACTAGTTTAATCAACACCTTCATATAAACAATAAATTTTTAATAATAGAAAAGAATTAGTATGGAGTACATATATGGAATATAGATGGTATATCTGAAAATATACAGATAAATCCCGTTACATGCTCAAAAATACTGTAAATAATTTAGGTTTAATATGACACAAATGAATGGAAACAATAAGCTTTTAAAAACATTTGAAAGTTTTTGGAATTTTTTAAAAAATTGAAATGCAAACTTATACGAATGTCACAAAATTAATTTAAAATTTAAAAAATTAAACTAAAAATGTTTAATAATAAGAATCTGTTTAAACATATTATTAAATCTAAAATAAAACACAAACACTTTAAAAATATGAAAAAAGTTGGCAAAAGTTATTGCTCAACGTTATACTAAAAATGAAAAGATATTTGCGAATATCCAATTATCAAGCAAAACAATTTCAAGATTTCTGAGCAAAGGTTTTAAAAAGCGAGACTTGTTTCCAAGCAAGAAATTCAGCAGAATCCTTGATCTTTGATGAACAAAAGTTGGTAGATCCAGAGTGGCTCAAATATTATGCGCTTCCTTCCCAACAAAAAGAGTTCCAAATATATTGCTAGTTCTTGCAATCTATCTATTCTGTAGATCTTTTTAAAAAAGATTCGTATCATTTGTTCATCAATGAATTATCAGATAAACTAGATGATACAGAGTACATCCTTATACATGATAATGTCAGCGGATAACAAGATGGAACATCTACATGTTTCTGATTTTCAAATACAAAAAAAATATCATCCACGTACATTTTATAAACAAAGGCTTTCTAAAATTGAAGGAACCAATTTTATTTTTCAAACTAGCCAAAAATATTGATGTCATCGTTGGTGCTAAAGTGGAATCGATAACGACTCCATTTATTTGTTGATGCCATTACAAGAAGTTGTGAATTGGATAAAAAATTCATGGGATAAAATAACTGATAGTTGTGTTTCTAATGCACTACGAACGGGCTACTTAGACAAGAAGTATATATTTAACGACAACTATATTGCAAGACATGAGAGATTCGGGCAAATGATTCAACAGAAAATGGATTTGGAGGAAAATCAGAACAGAAATCAGAATTTGATTTATGACGATGTTCCAGAAGAAGATGACATGATTGTAAATAAATAAATATTAAATAAAAATGTATAAATTTATTTTTATTTTTGTCTCCCCCGAAAATAAGCCCTAGTGCATATTTTGGACCAAAAAAGAAAGTAAGACAGTGTCTTATTTTCGGGGAAACACGGTATATATATATATATATTTGTGTATGTGTAAGTTAACATTATTGTTATTGCTTTATTACAATTAAAATTATGTGTTCACTTTTGATCTATTTAAATATTAAGCATATGTGAATATTTAACTTTCTTTATATCTACAGAAGAATGCTATGTTATAAACTTTTAAGACATTTAATGAAAACCGACAAGTCACAAATTTCACATAATTAAAATCTTATAATAAATTCGATTCAATTTCACAAATATATTCAATGTCTCACTCTAAATATTGTTTAATCACAATATATTTCTCTTTCTAAAGTTATCCTTCATATTTTTCATTAACTTTTAATAGAAAACATTATTAATAAATCAAAAAAAAATACACAAAAGAATTCACTTCAAGGAAAGTCTACAAATTGTTATTAATCATTTTCAATGATCATTTATTACTTCTATTTGTTAATAATAATAATAATAATAATAATAATAATAATAATAATAATAATAATAATAATAATAATAAAATAAAAATAAAAATAAAAATAAAAATAAAAATAATAATAATAATAATAATAATAATAATAATAATAATAATAATAATAATAATAATAATAATAATAATAATAATAATAATAATAATAATAATAATAATAATAATAATAATAATAATAATAATAATAATAATAATAATAATAATAATAATAATAATAATAATAATAATAATAATAATAATAATAATGGTATCAACAAATAGATGGAGTCGCTATGGGTTCCCCTTTAGCACCAACGATGGCATCAATATTTTTGGCTAGTTTGGAAAAGAAAATTGCTTCTTTCCAATTTGAAAAACCTTTTGTTTATAAAAGGTATGTGGATGATATTTTTCTTATATTTGAAAACCAGAAACATGTAGAACCGTTTTTGCATTTTATGAACAGTTTACATAAAAACATTGTATTCACATGTGAAACGGAGAGAAAGTCATCAATTGCGTTTTTGGATTTGTTAATTCAACGCAAAGATAAACAGTATGAGACAGAGATTTATAGAAAACCAACTGATACTGGTCTTTATACTTCTCCAGAAAGCTTTTGTGAATTTAAGTATAAGAGAAATATGGTGAAAGGATTGATTTATCGTTCATGGGCTTTATCTTCTACTTTTGCTAATTCGGTAAAAAGTGTTGATAAATTGGTTGAGTTGTTGATAAAGAATGGATATTTTAAATCATTTTTATTGTTGATGATAAAAGAAACTGTTGATAAATTGATTAAAAATCCTAAGGATCCATGTTGTGGAAAGTCTGAATGTCATTTGTCGGATGGTTGTGAATTGAGTGTTGATCTGGGGGATGGTAAAAATGGATATTAAAAAATTGAGCCTAAATATGTGTTAGTATTGCCGTACTCTGAAGGCTTTACAAATTATAAGAGGAAGTTGGGTAAACTGATAGGAAATTTAGAGTTTAAGATCGTCTCTAATTCGTGTAAGGTACGCAATATGTTTATTAATAAATCAAAAACTCCGGTTGGATTGTGTTCTGATCTCGTTTATCAATTTACATGTAATGGGTGTAATGCCACATACATTGGAGAGACTTCTCGTCATCTCTGTACTCGAGTTCTAGAGCATTGTCGATTGAAGGGTTTGACCAATATTAGTGAGCACAATAGAGGCTGTAAAAGTGATATAGGAATGTCTGATTTTAGAATTTTGTTGAAAAGTTTTAATAGTTATTGGAAACGAGTGATATGTGAAGCATTGCTGATAAGGTCATTGGATCCAAAGATTAATGTGCAGAGTGCTGTGACTACGAATGTTTTGAATGTTTTTAAATAGTTTACGTATGTTAAATCATGTTTGGTTTTTTTAATTTTATTAAAATAATTGAAAATTTTAAATTACATTAATTTTTAAAAATTAGAATATAAGTATAAAAAAAATTTTAAAATTTTAAATTAATTTAAAATATATTTAATTCATAAAATATATTTAATTCATAATATTTTTAGTTGGTTTTGAGTACCTGAAGATGATAGCTGTGCTATCGAAATATATCGTACGAAAGGTTTTTTATTGGCGTTATCTTTTAATTAAATCGTTGCCAAATTTATTTAATTATTTATTTATAAATAATAATAATAATAATAATAATAATAATAATAATAATAATAATAATAATAATAATAATAATAATAATAATAATAATAATAATAATAATAATAATAATAATAATAATAATAATAATAATAATAATAATAATAATAATTAGATAAATTATTCGTACCTGACAATTTAATCCTGATATTATTGTCTAAGTCAATTGTATTTAAATTAACAATTCCAAAAAATATTAATTAGTGATACTGTATTTATTATTAATATAAATTTGGTACAAATAAATGAAAGTGCCTCTTGTAAAAAATCAACATTTAGCGTATTTTTACTTAATTTATCATTTCAAAATTTAATTCATGAATGTTTTTCATGAAGAAAAACATTCGTTTTCCAATTCTAAATTAATAACAAATATAAATATTAGCTATTATTATATTGTATTTTCTTTCTCAACCTTTTTTGTCACTTTCTTTTAGCTTAAACAAAAAATATAAAACCAAATACTAATTAACCATTATAATTTAACAAAAATAGTTATATTTAAATTTTTGTTAAAACAAAGTTTTCTAAAATTTCCTTAAAAATTAATAAATAATTGAAATATTATTTTATATCTTTAAACCTTTATGTTAAGTGAAGGTAAAATATTTAGTGGAATTCAAGAAAATAATGATGATGTAACTTAATTGAAATTGAGTACATTCAAAAATGTATGTAGCAGATGGAATGCATTTGTAGTGTAATGATTATTTTCATGATTAATTTTGGGCTGATAACTGATGTAATCGAATCGATACATCATTAGTTAACTTAAAAGTAAATATTAGTGATATAGTTTCAAGTTCGAATCTATTGGACGATAACAGTGAGTGTGTCAAAATATATTGCAGCATTATATATAGGCTGGACTCACACTTTCTTTTATTATTAATATTATTATTATTATAATATCCTATTACCCCTAAGTAGCTTTACCCTACCTGTTAAAAAGGTCATGCACATTTTTTGACCGTCTTTTAATCCTAGTTAATTAAATTAAATCATTTTTGCCCCACTTGACTTTGAACCCTATCGGATCCCATCTTTACTTTTAAATTATAAAACCCTTTATGCATCATTGACCTTTGATTTATCAAAAAATAACCTAAAACTGATGTTGTTTTACTCAAAACTCACTTTATGCTAGAAATTCCATTTTAACCCTTTATAGCCATCAAAGTCCAATAGAAGCATTTTGACCATTAATTCATAGATGTTGACATTCGTATTGGCTTGCCTTACAAAATAGCCTAAAAATGATGTTGTTTATTCGAAATCCGACTTTTTGTTCAAATTCCGATACCACCTTGACCAAAACTGCTCAAAGTGTCATTAAATCATGACGTTTTGTGACGTTTCAGCTCAAATCAGCTTTTTCGTCTAAAATTAATCTAATCATTGTTGTTTGACTGAAATCCGATCATTTAAACAAAATTTCGAAACTGACGACTATATGGAAAGCTGATATCTGATGAAATTTTTAAAGTTTAATTTTATAAAAATATTTTAAATTGCATTTAAAATATTAAATTTAAAAATGAAAAAATGAATTATTTTATTTTGTTTAAATAAGAATAATAAAGAGAGATAGTTAGTTTTTGATTGAAATAAAATTTATGGATTTATTTACTGATTCTAGACTTAGTTGCCAAAATACCAAAGGCAGAAAACCTAACAAAAAGTTATTCATGAAGTAATTCCAAGAAGCTAATAGAAAAGAAGGACATATAAGAAGGCTATGCCAAGAAATGAGGTGTAAAAAATGAAACAGAGATGTTCATAGAGCCAAAGAATGTTATACAAGGTTGGGCAACTGAGGAACATTAGAAAAGCAAAGGCAAGCAGGAAACAGACACGGTCGGATAAACGGAATCGATAAAGAAGAAGGAGAATCGTGTGTTGAGACAGATGAAGAGGTTTTTAGAATAAATGTGGAAACTTTCGAGTGTCTATTAGACACAGGGTCAAAAATCAATGTGATGAGTTCAAACTGTTTATGAGAAGAAATGACAAGTACATTGGATACAATAGGAAGAATTCAAAGTACAAGTAATCACTGGAGATATGTCCAAGGAAGTTATATTCATTGTGGTAGATAATGTGATACCAGATTTGATTGGAGGAGTGGAATTGCAAGAGGCGTTTGGATATGGGTTATTGAAAAGAAAAGATATCGAAGTTGCGGCAAAGAATAAGAACTATATATGTTATATTAAGAAAAAATTTGCACAGCCAAATGATAAATAATTACGTACGGATCACATTCGATGATTAGCCACTAGAAAGGGTATTGTATTACAAAGTAGTAGCTACTAGCAGTATATTACTTTTGCATGCATTTTAAACACTACCTTTAGGGAAGAAAATTTAAGCTTAGAACCGATCACAAAGCCATCACATTTATGATGACAACAAAAAAACCAATTACATCACATTTACAAACGTGGATCAATTATCTGAGCAGTCTGGACATGGTTGTCGAATACAGAAAGGGTGTTAATCACCAAAATGCTGACATGGTATCGAGGACTAAGTGTAGTACATGCGTTCAGTGGCAGACGGCTCACGAAGATGCTAAGAAAGGAAAATTAAAAACGAGACTATTAGACTCAATTAGAGAAGAAAAAACAGACAGCTTTTAAATTTTATTTATTTCTTTTAAATTTAAACCTTGAAAACGGATTAATTTTCCTAACATCAATAGAGGAAAGTTTTAAATTGTATCATGAAATGTCAATTGATGAAAATATAAATTGAACGCGCAACGAAAAAATTTTTATTTTTATATAAAAAAACAATGAAGACAGAAAATTAAAGAATAACAAAAATCTAACAATGCAATGCATTGTCTGTTGATGATTTGATATAAGGCTCAAATTATTATTATTATTATTATTATTATTATTATTATTATTATTATTATTATTATTATTATTATTATTATTTATCCTCAAGTTTATTGTTACAGTTATGTTATAGATAGTAACAAATTTTCTTTGAAAAACTTAATTAATTATTCCTGATGTTTGTAGCAAATATTATTCTTATTAATTAATTAGTAAATAAATGGAAACAATAATAATTTTACATACATTTTTGGCGTTGATGAAGTTATGAATGTGTTTCCATAATTTCAAGAATATATAAAAAAATATTTATTATATTATTAAAAATAACTACCCATTTAAAGATAAAACAAAGTTTTTTAAAATAAAATATTCAAAAATATATAAAAGTTTTAAGTAAATATATTTTCATTTGTTATAATAACAATTCATGAATATCAGTAAAATTATTCAAAAATTTGGTTATGCATAATTTAAGAATTTTACACGTTGACAACAGGTAAAAAATATCAAAAGTTTAATTCGGATCCCAAGTTATTATTAATATTTATAATTATTTACTTTTAAACACAATTCACATTACTTAAACAAGTACAGACTTGTTAACGAGTCATATGATTAAGATTATTCATGTCAGAACAATATAACAACATTTATTTTGAAACCAAATAAAAGCATACACTTTATAATGCAACAGGAAATATGACTATCTAAGACTTAGCTGCTTGGTTGTCCTTGGTAGTGAATGTAATAATTACAAAAAAAGTTTTAATTTTAAAAATATTCAATTATTTACAATATAATATGAAACTTATAAAACAATAAAAAGTTATTGAAAAAATTCCAAAAAACAATTACATTATTATTTTTAAAACTAATTAAGAGTCACCGCCAAATTTCAATATAGAAATTTTTAATAAATAATATTTATTAGCAGATCAAATTAATAAGTTAATAAACTTTTAAAAACATCAAAAAGCGACATTATAAAGCTTTAATAAATTATATTTCTGATAACAAAATTTATTGTACGAAGAAATCCATTTTATTTGTATAATTTCTTTTCTGTGTGACTTCATTAAAACAAAATGATTTATTGTTTGTTAGAATTTTATTTCTTCAGTAAGATCGCGCCTATTTGTTATTAACACCAATTTATACTCCTATTCGTTTGTAATTGTTGATCAAAAATAACATTTGATGATCCTCAGTTTACCGAAATTCTTTCTTAGCAGCTAATGAAAAAAATAGAAAAGAAAAGAAAAACCAAGTAAATTTGAAATAAGGTTCAGCACTTCCTTAACTTATATCCTAATTAACCACTTTTCATAAATATTATTATTTTGGTATTTATTTTGGTAATAACATTAACGAATTTTAATATTTATTTACTCCATTGAAGCGCAATGAGGTAATGCCAATATGAAGCACTCAATAGAATTTTGTAAACAATTTAGTGCAGAGGGCCACTTACTACCTAATTTAGTATATGGCATTTTAGGTTGCCCAGCTAGTCTTCACTTTCCTAGTCAATTTTTATTTTATAAACAGTTTTGATTAAGTTTTTAATAACTTTCTGTTTACATATTATAGTTATTAGTTTCCTTTTACATTATCCTCAATCGGGGTTTCTTTAATTATAATTTTATTAGTAAAAATCTAGAGCTTTGTATGGGCTTATTCATTATGCTCACTGAGATTATTTTCACTTTTACGATTTCCATTTTAAATTCATGTTTAAGTAATATCAACCGACTTCGGGTATTTTAAAAACACAATTAACATATTTTGATTTGATGTTATAAGGCATGAACATTAGATCTGTATGAGACTCCTCGTTCGAGCTATATAATTATTGAGAACTTCATTAGAGTTTGACAAATCCAGGAGCAAAGGGAGTGAGAATAACATTTTTAGTTAAAACCAACTTAATAAAAAATCATAAAGCAAGAATTCCGTTCAAATTCACAAATTTGCTGTATTTTCAATGAAAGCTGTTGGGTTTAAAGCCACAATTAAAACAAAAAATAAATTTATGTTAAGTAAAACAAATTGTTGAATTATTAATATGGCTACAGTGAACATTAACATTCACCGTTAAAACTGATAAATAAAACAAAATTAATAAAAAGAAAAGCATAAAGCAGCAGAAAGAGACACATAATGACACAAAAACAACACACACAAAACAAATATATATTTGTTTTGTGTGTGTTGTTTATATATATATATATATGTCACAATAGAATTTCTAAAGGTTTGAATGTTGGCGCTACTGGCTAGTTCAATTTAGATGGTGGAAGTCCTCTTCGACTACTCTGAATCCCTTGGTGACTGCGTCGGTTCTGGAAAATTTTTAAATCTCATTCTAAAAGCTGCGACACAAGCCACAGTTGATACACCCTTCACATGATAACATGAGCAATGAATAGAAAATTACGTCACTTATCACGGGTAACAACTAATTAAATAGGTCGAATAATATTCGCACCAAGGGAACCGCGCAGACATTGTTTGTATGAGCGTTGTGTGCAGGTGTGCTGATAAACAATTACAAGTAGTAGAAAATTGGTCGTAATAAATCTTTCTAATATTGTAAGGGAAACCGTCAACCTTTCATATTTTCTTTATTTAGCAAGTTTAGAGAAATGAAATTTCCTATGGATACCAATCATCAGCCACGGATCTTCTGGAATTATAAAATCCACAACCACGTCTCCTTTAGAGATAGAGTACCGCCTCTTGCAGACAAAATATGAGAATATCAAAGAAACCGCCCGAAAGCACCAAAGAAAAGCCTCAAAAGATACACTCTCTCTCTTGGTGCCTGGACGAATTATTAATTGAAAACCGTTCACCACGCTTCTGATCTCCAAGCAAAATATCCAGCTCCAGTGCGTCTTTACTGAAACGGAGCTGTTGACTCTGATGCCATGTCAAGCAATGACATATCAAATTGATATCATCCCAAATCATCACGTGCACCAATATGGCCCTCCCGGAAGTAAATTAAATTGGTCAATTATGATTCAACTAAGGAACTTTCTGAACTTCTGCCTAAGTCCTTCTACGCCGGTCAAGAACCCGAAAATAAAAGCTGTCCAAAGAGTAATATTGGAGACAGTGCTCACCTGCATAGCGATTTTCGGCTGTTATGCACAGTACCGCTGAAATCACTAGCGGAATCGTTTCCTTGTCGATATTATAGAGCTTCATTAGACTGTTCTTTTTAAAGCTCTTCTCAGTCTTGCTCTAGTTCTGTTTCTCGTTTATTGAATCGTATTTCTTTATGGCATCTCTTGATAAAAATGCCTTCACGATTTTTCCACTGAGTTCTTCTGAAATTGACATCAGGTTAAAAATCTTTCGGAATCTTTGATAAAATCTTCAACATCTGATCCAATTTCATAATTTTATGGAACTTTAATAAAATTGGCAATCGCGGTTACCATACTAGTTACGGCAGCTTTTGTATTTATAACTTCTATTAATAACACTGAGAAAATAATTTATTGTACGAAATTCAAATAAACTGCTAATTTTCAATATTATTTAAACACAATATTTTGTGTAAACTATTGATATTTTCAGAAGGTCAGATTTCATTATTCATTCATTCATTTCACATTAATATACTAAATTTATTATTTTATATATACAAAATATTATGTTAATTCGAAAATACTATTTTAATAATATGCTACATAATTAATATTTACAATTATTAATTAATTTTTAAATAGATACTTACATTCATGTTTTATTATAATTGTTATCTAAAGATTAATTTATTTGTTTAAATCTATCAGATTAAACATTATTGAATTAAATTTTTTTTTTAAAAACAATACATAAACATGATTTAACATACGTAAACTATTTAAAAACATTCAAAACATTCGTAGTCACAGCACTTTGCACATTGATCTTTAGATCCAATAACCTTATCAACAATGCTTCACATATCACGCGTTCCCAATAATTATTAAAACTTCTCAACAAAATTCTAAAATCAGATATTCCTATATCACTTTTACAGCCTCTATCAGAAAGGTTTTGTGAATTTAAGTATAAGAAAAATATGGTGAAAGGATTGATTTATCGTTCATGGTCTTTATCTTCTACTTTTGCTAATTCGGTAAAAGGTGTTGATAAATTGGTTGAGTTGTTGATAAAGAATGGATATTCTAAATCCTTTTTATTGTTGATGATAAAAGAGACTGTTGATAAATTTATTAAAAATCCTAAGGATCCATGTTTTGGAAAGTCTGAGTATAATTTGTCAAATGGGTGTGAATTGAGTGTTGATCTAAATAATAATAAAAATGGATATAAAAAAATTGAGCCTAAATATGTGTTAATATTGCCGTACTCTGAAGGTTTTTTAAATTATAAAAGGAAGTTAAGTAAATAGATGGGAAATTTAGAGTATAAGATCGTCTCTAATTCGTGTAAGGTACGCAATATGTTTATTAATAAATCAAAAACTTCGGTTGGATTGTGTTCTGATCTCGTTTATCAATTTACATGTAATGAGTGTAATGCCACATACATTGGAGAGACTTCCCGTCATCTCTGTACTCGAGTTCTTGAGCATTGCCGATTGAAGGGTTTGACCAATATTAGTGAGCACAATAGAGGCTGTAAAAGTGATATAGGAATGTCTGATTTTAGAATTTTGTTGAAAAGTTTTAATAATTATTGGGAACGCGTGATATGTGAAGCATTGTTGATAAGGTCATTGGATCTAAAGATTAATGTGCAAAGTGCTGTGACTACGAATGTTTTGAATGTTTTTAAATAGTTTACGTATGTTAAATCATGTTTATGTATTGTTTTTAAAAAAAAATTTTTTTTTAATATTATTAAAATAATTGAAATTTTAAATTACATTAATTTTTTAAAAGTTATAATATAAATGAAATTTTAAATTAATTAAAAGTTATTTGAATATATTTTATAAATATTTATTTATTACAAAATTAAATTAATAAAAAATAATTTGTTTAAATTAAATGTTAATTCATATTATTTTTATTTGGTTTTGAGTACCTGAGATTGATAGTTATGCTATCGAAATATATCGTATCAAAAGTTTTTTATTGGCGTTATCTTTTAATATATATATATATATTTATTAAAAACGCTGGCAGAAATCTGTTTCTCGTTCATTGAATCGTATTTTATATATCCTCTGTTGATAAAAATGTCTTCTTTAGATTTCTGGTTGATAAATGACCAACAGCGATGCTTAGTAAAGATTAAAGTCTAGTAATGCAAATTAGCGATGTGTTTGTAGCTAATATATCTGGTAATGTCTTTAGACAAAATTTACTGGAAATCTCAATGCAGTCGCTGGAACAACTAATTCAAACAGCAACAATCTCCGAAATCGCTATGCTAGACTCCAATAAATTGTCAAGCTCGAATCAACTTCAAAACATTTCTTCGATTAAAGAACTCGACACTTTAGAGAAAGATTTCCAGCACGAAATTCAACTTGAAAGAAATGTATTAATCTTGGTCGTTGGATGATTGTTTCTCAAACAACCTAGCTAACATGGAATAAACTCAAACGAGTGAATCGGAAGAAGCTTGCTATGACTACACCTCAGTAGGAATAATTGAAACGACAAATGCAAATTCAACTATGCAAACAATATTCAACGAAGCATTTATCAACACCGGTTTGGATCTCTCGTTTATCAGCTTAACTTTATGAAAGAACATAAATTAGAATAAACTGAAGTAATTGATATTTTTATTTTTTTGAGGTTGACTTCCTTTAATTTTAAGAGCTCAGCTAAGTTTTTTTATTTTATAATATTAATTGTAAAAAGTAACATTGTTGACGTCCACATTAGTCAAACTTCTTAAACCCTCCCCCTCTCCTATTTTGTTGACACAATTTATGGACGTCCTATAATTACGTTTTCCGTTTATTTTCAACTCCACATTGGTAAGGTCCTGGTTCCATTCCTCCAAGTAAATTACAATTCTGTAAAAAATTTATTTTATTTTAACTTCAAGGCAAATCTTACGCTATTATTTCTTCATTTCCGCCAAAATCTAGAGTTACGATGGATGTTTCTGAAATATCTGAAATATTGTGAAAATATTAAATTTCATGAAAAATCTTACGAAATTATTTCATAATTTTTTCGACAACTCAAAGTATAGTTATTTGAATTTTCTTCAAAGTTTTTGCCGAATTTTTTTCAAAAAAATTGTGTTAAAAAGTTTATAATAATAAATATATTGTTGGTATTCTTCTGGACATTTTTATATTTTGAAAGTTCATATGCATTATTTACTATGTATTATTTTTGTGTGTTAAAAAACATTTCTTTAAATTTCATACTTTCTATAATATAAGTTGTTATTCATTTGAACAAATTGCATACCCACACAGATAAGTATGTATGTCTTTATAATATAATGTTATTGATTTTTTCATTTTTATTATATGAGTTGCTATTCATTTGAAAATTATTATTTTTTGGAAAATGAATCTATTGCAGATACAAAAAAATAAGGGTGACTGTAACGTTTTCTTTGAGGTCACGGGCCACAAAACCACTAGTGGTGGGCCAAATGTGGCCCCGGGTCAGCGTTTGATATCACGGCTATCAATCAACTGAACTCTATGTTCAGCAATCTGTACTACTCATCACATATCTATGTGTTGTCCAATAATTTCATGAAAACACACTAAACAAATAACTGTTGTTCTTTACCAAACACTTCGCAATGCAAGTTTGGGCTCCAACCCCTCTATAGCGCCCTCAAATGTTTAAATAATTAATAACATTATAATTAATGAAAAAACTCTGAAAGGAAATTACAGACGTTAATTAAAAATATAATGATAAGATGTCCCTTTGTTTAATTAGAATTTTTTTATATTTTTAACAAATATAAAATTAAAATATCTCGAAATCTTTGATGCTTATCTTTTACAGCTTATTTCTGCGCAACTGCATGAAGTATCTATTTTCAACTTTATATCAACGATTCTATAATTCTTTATTTTGAATAATTATATGGGTAAGGTTTCTTATTTATTTCATTTTATTATTAGATACTTTCATTATAATTTCAAACTAGTATTATTAAAACAAAAAAAAAATTTTCTAAAAATAAATAAAATAAATATAGTAAAATATGCGAAGTTACGGGAAATAAACAAATCATCAAATTTTAATTTGAAAAACGGGTCAAATAGAGATAAGACAACGGTAAAGATTATTTTCATAATGAATTTAGCAGAATACTTTTAGAAAGGGTCGGGAACCAAAGGAATGTATAGAAAAACAGAAAATAGTTAATTAATTAAGAAAAACCCAAGTTAGGTAAATAACAAGAAAAGTAAACAAAAGAGAAATGCCATTGTAATTTTCATAATCTTCATTATTTGTAGATTTATTATTTCCATTGTCAAATCCGCCATTTTCAATATTTTATTACAACATTGGTAATTTTTATTTCATTCATTAATATTCCCATTTCATTAGTTTTATAGCAATTTTCCTTATTTTTATTGTAACATCTGTAATATTTATTTCATTTTTACCAATAATTTCATCACAAGTATCCACTATTCAGAAATTGTTACTTAAATAGATATCACGTCCATTAAATTCCAATCCATCATTTATCGACCCAATAAGCTATCGATGAAATTAATCACTATACTACGAATGCAACCCATCTGCAAAAGTGCGATAACACTGTACAATCCTATGAGAAAATATACAAGTTAGGATTGAAATTGACAACGTAAAACCCGCATTCAACTTACTTTTAAAATAGGAACAAACAGACTGTCAAAACTAAAAGACAAAGTTACACTAACGATTAACCATTGGCCTCTGTTTCTTTTACCAAATTTTAACAAAATCACCGAACTGAACTCAAAAAATTATCTTTCTCTGAGTGGTTAGAACTCAGATGCATCGGCAAACCTACCAACATAACTCGCACAAAACACTAAACAAAATGGTTTGGAGGGAGGTCATGTGAGGGTCTCGCACTGTGGGTTAAATTTGTTATTTATACAATTTTAAAAAGATTTTATTTCACATGCTTATGAGTGTCAAAATCCATCATAGAAGAACAATTTAGCCTGCAATTCAATCTAGAATTGCGTTTCCTATGTTAACCATTATATATTCAAATTACCAAAATTTTATTTATACCCAATCTTATTCTTTTTTCAATATGTTTATGGTTTCAAAGTTTCTTTTTGATTTTACTTGAGGCATTGAGGTTTTTCTGTAAGTGAGTAAACTAGACATAAGGGAATAAAGTTTGAAGGTATCTATGAGATGACAAACATGGTACTCGAACTTAAAATCCTTTTATATTGACATGGAGGAGTGGGGTGAAATATTGACCTAAAATCTATGAATACACGCTTCAAAATACCGTTACACCAAGTAATCATGTGAACATTCACTATACCTATATTGACACAATCCATTCCTAATGTCAAACAAGGTTATGACAGTAGGACAAGCGCTTGAAACTTATACAACAACGTTTGAGAACGATAAATAATCTTAAAGGGAACTAAATTGTTATGTTGATACTGGGAAAGTGAAATTTGCACGAATGATGGGAGTATACGAATTAAGGGGGAAGATAAAGGAGTCAACCAAAATTCATGTCAAAGCAGTAGTAGCACTATAAATTTTACTTTAGGATCCATCCATTGTCGAACCCTAATTCGTCCTGAGTAAAAAGTCTATGGGAAATCTACCGCACCTGGCGTAGCAATCTCGAGACGCTCGAATAAATCAACAAATCCATTAATGCTCTGAGTAGCTAAAAATTAACAGAGTTAAACCCCACTCAATTCAGTTAACCCAGGAATATTCCACATAAGGAAAGTCTAAACGTAAGTTGTTGAATACAAAATTTTACTTTAGCTCAAAATAGAAAACTACTACTCATAATGTAAAGTCAAACTGGTTGGGAATAAGAAGTGATCCTAAAGAAATAATAACTTGGTTGATCTTGATCCGGGAATAAATCTCAGCTGAATCAAGAGTGACTAGAAGTCGCTGGCCAGTATATATCATCAGACTCGCCAAACAGGAGGCAAAATTCAACCAAATGAAACAAGCACAGTGCATTACACTGCTATTCTAGACCAAATTAAATTAATATATCAATTATTATTCAATTTCAATATTCATGTGCCATTGACTTTTCAAATATATTGTTAAAAAATGCGTATGAAACATATATCTGCTTTCACTGCCCATGTACGCCTTCTTCCGTATTACTTGAGGTCAGAGGAGCCAAAATGACTCTGACGACAAAGGATTGCGGACGAGGATGTGGAATTTTTTTATCTCGATATCAAACACGAACCGAGCCTGCAAAGAAGACCCACAGAGAAAGGAAATAGTTATCGCAATGACCAAGCGCACTGTTTCCAATAGCCAATATCATCTGGCAAAAAACCGCTGTCAAATGCGCAAAGCGAAGGAGGCGATAAATAAATTCAAGAAGATGTAATTCAGAGTTCCGACGTAGACCATCCACGATATTCGGTGGTTTTTGCGACATTTGATCCCACACTCGACATTGTGAGGGCACCAATCATAGCGGCCGTTACTAGTCGTTACCGGTAAACAGGAGAAAGTATCATGTCTACGAAAGGTCAGTCAGTCTATAAACTGAAGGTGTATCGAAATAAACTATTTATTTTTGTGTGCTTCAGTATATATTCTAAATAAAACATCTCGCGGATTTTCTTTGATTAGTTTGAGTAGGTAGATGCGTTCTACCTGGTCCACTTTTGACCCCCTCTATTCTACCACATACTAAAATATAACTAAATAATAAATAAACACCGCATCTACAAAAGTAATGAATAACAACCTAAACACATATAGGTATACATTTATTAATTCAATGATCAGTCGGGTGAACTGTTGGATAGGCTGTTGGATGTGCTGTTGGATGAGTAGTTGAATAAGTGGTTGGATAACCAGGTGAGAAATTATTCTGTTTATATAATTACTGTTCGTTTCATATAATGACCATTTGTCATATGAGGTCAGTTCATTGAAAATAAAATAAGATGAATTTAAGGTAAGCCTAATTTCCAATCATATACATTGATTATTCTAATCGTAAAATTTAGATAATTTTATTAAGAATCTCAATAGGATTATTTAAGTTAAACACTTGTTCATTGTGTAGGGTTATTTTTGCATGATGTATCTGTTCAATTATAAACGGATAAAATGTATCATGTTTTATTTTAAATTTATTTTATCTTTATCGTTCAAATCTCTTAATTTTAGCTTATAATTCATGTATTAGATCGCTTAAACGCTTCAACCAAATAGGAATAGTAGTGGGATGTGTCACATCCAGCATAGTACCCCCCCCCGCTGAGAGAAAATTTTTCTAAGTCCAAAAGTACAAAAAATTTTTAAGACAAAGACAATGACTCATTCAAGGTCATTTAAACAAAGACCATGACTCATTCAAGGTCATTGGATGACTCATCATATTTTTTCAAGGTCATTTAAACAAAGACCATGACTCATTCAAGGTCATTGGATGACTCATCATATTTTTCAAGGTCATTTAAACAAAGACCATGACTCATTCAAGGTCATTGGATGACTCATCATATTTTTTCAAGGTTATTTAAACAAAGACCATGACTCATTCAAGGTCATTGGATGACTCATCATATTTTTTCAAGGTTATTTAAACAAAGACCATGACTCATTCAAGGTCATTGGATGACTCATCATATTTTTCAAGGTCATTTAAACAAAGACCATGACTCATTCAACGTCATTGGATGACTCATCATATTTTTTCAAGGTCATTCAAAATTTCTCAAGGTCATATTATTTTTAAACATTTTTAAATTTAAATTTACTACTTATAAAAATAAGTAGTATATATTTTGTAAATTTATTTTATTATTATTAAATTAAATTGTTTGTTTTAATCAAGTCAATTATTTATTATTATTATTATTATTAATATTATTAATATTATTATTTTTATTTTTATTATTATTTTTATTATTATTATTATTATTATTAACATTATTACTATATAATGAAAACCACGACATATACAACAAATTTATTATAAAGAGATCATTCTACTATAGTAGTATTGTCGAAGAGCTTTATTCAAAGCCCATTCCACATACTTCCGATATCTGGCAGCGCAGCAATGACATCCATCACCACAAGGGTATTCGGGTTCCATATCTTTGGACAATTTGTTTAGTTCGATATCCCATAGGAATTCATCGATTACAGTAAATATCCATATTGATGTGTGATTGAATATCAAGTCTGGAATTATTGATGCTGGCTTATCCATGATTCCATGTATTTCTGGATAATAGAATTCCAGACGTTCTTTAATAACTTTAAAATAATCATCTAAAAAACAAGTAATAATAATAATAGTAATAATAAATTACCATAATGTTTTATTTCATTCATAGCTTGAACTGCGCTCGGTACAATCATTTTAATGATAAAAATTGAAATAACAATTACTTTTATACTAATTTACACACACACACACACATCTTTAGCTATAAACAATAAATATTAATTTATATAGATTTAAAAATGATTAAAGAAATTTTAATAATATTATTAGTTTTTAATATGGCCAACTCAATTGTTGTAACCGTTCAAGGTAAAAATTCAACAAGATGTGTATGTCCAGATACCGCTGTATTGATGGGTATTTTGTATATGATAGATAGGCCTAGATATTTGAAAACTCCAGTCAAAAGATTATCTGAAAGAATGAGTAATTTAGAATTCCTATTTGAACATACATATGAGACTTTAAAAAGAGCTAAAAACGAATTATATGATGATATTATATATTTAAATAAGACCATTGGTACTATCAAAAATGAATTAAGAAAATCAATATTAGAATTGAAAGAAAATCATAAACTTAATGAAAAATGATGAATCAAGTTCAATATAGTATAAAATTTTATTCTAATAAAACAACTGATCAGTTCAATCGTATAATGAAATTACAACAACACCCAGTTAACAGTGGCGGCAACAGCTTGAAAGAAGTTAACAGTGCCAACAAATCATCATTGCCATTTCCATTATATATTTTTACATATTTTCTTAGTATTACATGATTCTGATTGGTCGAATATAGTATAAATAAGCTTACACTTTCATATATTTTTATAAAATGCCAGAAACTAAATTTTTTATAACTTTGTTGAATGAGCTGGTCTCTAATAATAGAGAAGAAGATGAAATCATTAAAAACATGAAATTTATGGTAAACCGTACCGAGAAAATCGTTAAAGACATCCCATTCGATTATGAAAAAATTCTCAATTTGCCACCATTGGAGAGAAAGAAGGCATTCCAATCAATATTTAGTTACATGTTCGATGAAAATAATAAATGGATGCGAATAATAGTAGGATTAATGTACATGAAACACATGATATTAAAATCTGGATCCGACTATGAAAATTATTTCCAATGGTCTATAGAGGTATATTACTTTATATTGTTAATAATTTATTATTATTTAGGTGATAGAAACAAAAATTGATCCGTGTGTAGAATCAAACGGTGGATGGACAGCTATTATTCTAGTTGCCGCAGAAGCCAAACGCTCTGATATTTATATCGAGAATTGCAAATTTTTATTAAAACTATTCACTGGAGTATCTGTTTTATATTTATGTAACAAGGTTTATCATAGATTTTAATAAATATTTCTTTGTTATTTTTATTAATAAAAACTATATTTTAAAGATTTATTGATTATTACATGTACATTCTTCATCACCACAAGATTCTATCATAATATTTTCTATAACATGATCAATACAATTCTTAAATTCGGTAGGCTCATCTTTTTCGGTAGCTTCTTCAACATTAATAATTTCTTCAGAATCATTAATAATTTCAGTATCTCCATCATTAACAATTTCATCACTCTGACATTCAGATTCGCAATCCGATTCTTTACTCAATGCTTCAACTAGAGTCAACATATCTCTAATTTTTACACCGGTTATTTCTTCAAGTTTATCAAACAAAAAGTTTATTAAATATTCTAAACCAAATTAATTAATTATTTATATTTATATTTTACCTTTTTCAGACATCATTTTAACACTATTTTAAAACTACTTATAATTTTGTTTATAGAATAACAAAGAAACATTAATACATTTATTAAACACTATACATTAAAATAACTGTGAAAGTCTAGCAGTAACAATTTTCCAGATTGGAGAAAGCACATCGTTTTGATCTGCTTTATATCCTTGGATTGTTATTGTTATATACCAGTTTTCCTGTTCTTTGAATCCAATTTCTGTAAATGCATCATAATATCTGGTATATTGACTCGTGAAGAAAGCATTTTCATTGCATTTTAAATTGGAATTGATCTTTTTGAATGTATTATCAATATCCTTGATATCTAACATTGAGAGAGTACCAGCAAGAGATTGAAATTGCGTTTTATTGAGTTTGACTGGATTTGCCAATTGCATATTGATAGGCTCCTTTAAAAAATACATTTTATAATTGTGGAACATCTGAACTGGTTGGACACTTATTTTCTTGGTCATGTTTGATTTATGATCTTTATAATGTGGTGACGCACTTTTATACCCTTGACAGATACTGATTAACCAATCAGAATCATGCATGATCACAAAGACAATGCATGATAAGTGCATGATAAGCGCAAGACAAGTGCGTGACTGGAAAACTGTATGTGAATTAACTCGTGGATTTTGTATATGATTTTACGCATTCATCTATATAAAATGTATTATTAACATCACGTGTTTTATTATTATTATTATTATTATTATTATTATTATTATTATTAATATTATTATTATTTTTATTATTATTATTATAAATATTATTATTGTGTTTAATTAAAGATAATGCATCATCACAAAGACAGTGCATGATAAGTGCGTGATCATAAAGACAGTGCAAGATAAGTGCGTGACTGGAAAACTGTATGTAAATTAACCCGTTGAGTTTACATATATGATTTTACACATTCATCTATATAAAATGTATTATTAATATCACGTGTTTTATTATCATTATTATTATTATTGTTATTATTTTAATTATCATGATTTTTATTATTATTATTATTATTACTATACTAATAAAATTACTATTTTTATTATTATTACCAACATCAAAATAAAACTATTACTATCAAAAACATTTATTATTATTACCAAAATAAAACTAACAAAACAACACTACCAAAACAATCAAAATAAAATACATTTATTTTCGAAAAAGTTGGTATTTCGAAGAATTTCTAACTGATTTGGCCAGGCACCATTCCACATAGCGCTGGTATCGAAAATCGCAGCAGCTACAACCCAGAATACAAGGGTATTCGGGTTCCATCTCCTTTGGTCTTCTGTCAAGCTTAATATCCCATAGAGCTTGATCAATTATGTTAAAAATCCATATGTTGGTGGTTGTATAGACCAAATCTGGAATTACTGATTCAGGCTGGTCTTTGACTATTGCTCTGAGTTGAGGATAGAAGAAGAATAACCTTTCCAGTAATACGGCCTGATATTTATCTGGAAACAAAGATATTAATATTAATAAATAATAAATAATAAATTTACCATAATTGTCGATCTCTTTTTTGCTTAATTTTGTGCTTGAAGTATTTTCCATTTTAAAAATGAAATAAAATGAATAAGCAATTTGTTTTAATCAATCATTAGCCAATCAGATATCGACCAATCCGGTGATTTCATTTTGTATATCACAAACAATATTTTTGTACTCTAGATTTCGCACCCCTAATATGACTATTTTGCCACTAGCAAACACGTTAACACACATTGGGTTGTATTTTAAAAGCCTTAGTGCAGGAAATAATTCTGGTTCGAACATACAAAGACATTTTGTTGACATGTTGTATAGATTGATAGATTGTCCTATATCCATGGTAACTGTAATTGACTGTATTTTAAGATCCTTTATTCTATATTGTAATTTATTGACATCTAAAGGTTTCTTACATCCCATGATTCTGCATTTGCCTGATTTGAAAAATATTATAGGGTATTTTCCACTCCTATCTACAATTTGCTGGGGTTTACCATTTGGAAACGTCATTTTTGATACATCGAAAGTTCCTTTATAATTTATATTTGATAATATAATTAAACAATAAAGAAATATTAAGCTATATATACGAGTTTTTAGGAAGAGTTCATTAAATCATATAATATAAACAAAAACCTATAATTATACAAATTAATAATGGAATTAAGAAATGATGCGGTATATCAAATCGTTGGCCCAAGTTGTAGTGGTAAAACTATGTTTGTATGTAAATTACTGAAATCTAATTTATTTCAAACCAAATTCAACAAGATTTATTGGCATAAGGGTGCAGATGAAGAACATGGATTAACTCAGGATAATTTCTGTAAATTGAAAAACATGAAAATAGTAAAGGGTTTCGATAAAAACTGGTCAAGTCGATTAAGGAAAGGTGATGTCATCATTATTGATGATTTGTATCAGGAAGCTAATAAAGAAAAGGATTTTAATAATTTATTCAGAAAAATCAATAGACATGTTGGTGTTACTGTGATCTTTATTACTCAAAATCTATTTCATCAGGGTGGTGCACATCGAACAAGGAATTTAAATGTTCAATATTTAGTTATTTTCAAGAATCCTAGAGATGCAACAGTTATTGATTTTCTTGCTCGACAAGCATACCGTAATAATCGTAATTTTCTCATCAGTGCATTTCAAGATGCTACAAAATCACCACATGGATATATATTTCTTGATTTCACACAACAATGCAATGACGATTTACGGGTTAAAACCGATATTTTCAATAAAGAAGGTGCCATGGTATATAAACAAAGTTGAAAACTTTAACATGTAAAAATGTTTATGAAATCCAGGCTTAAAAATATCCGAAAACTTAGACAGAGTATTAAAAAGACTATAAATAAAGTTCCACCAAAAACCAGTTATACACCATCTAAAAAGCTAATAACTGAGAATTACCCTGCAATGAATCTAATTTCGAAAAACATTATTAAAAAGAGTAAGAAAACAGATAAAATTGTAAAAAATCATAGGAGTTTCCCATATTTTAATGCATTGTTAAAGGCTTCGAGTATGAAAAGAATGTCTATTTTACAATCATTTCCAACTTTTGTTGTCGATGATTTACTCAAAATTCTATTAAAAGTAGTCAGAGGTAAAATTAAAATCAGTTATTCTAAAAAACTAGTACTGAATAAACATCGTAAGCCTTTGTTATCACTAGTAAATAATAAAAATCGTAAGCAAATGAGAAAAATCATATATAAACAACAAGGTGGTTTTATTGGAGCAATGTTACCATTAGCATTATCATTATTATCACAATAAACGATGGGGCAATCATTACCTAATGTTAAATTAAAATTTAAATCATCTTGTTGTAATGGAGAACATTTGGACGAACCCAGAAGACGAGGCAGGTTTCGGTGGAGTGGCAAAGTTAAAGAAAAGAGTCCCAAAGTCGAAAAAGGAAACGCAAAAGTGGTTGTCAGATCAGCTTGCGTACAGTTTAAACAAACCGATGCGGAAAAGATTTCCAAAAGAGCTTATAAAACATTCGGTATTAATGATTTATGGCAAATGGATTTGATGGAGATGATACCGTATTCGAAAATTAACAAGGGTTATAAATATATTTTAATGTGTATCGATGTTTTCAGTCGTTTTGCCCGCGGTCTACCAACAAAGACAAAATCTGCCGAGGAAATATCTAAAGCAATTAACTCAATGTTTAAAAATGGACATCCAGATAATTTGCAAACCGATTTAGGTATTATTATTATTATTATTATTATAATTATTATTATTATTTTTATTATTATTATTATTATTATTATTATTATAATTATTATTATTATTTTTATTATTATTATTATTATTATTATTATTATTATTATTATTATAGGCAAGGAATTTTACAATAGTAAAGTTAAGCAAATCCTGGATCGTCTCAAAATAAATCATTATTCTGTACATTCTCAATACAAAGCCGCTCATGTTGAAAGATTTAACCGGACATTGAGGGATAGATTGAAGAAATATTTCGTGCATCAAGGTAATAAAATATGGATAAATGTATTACCGAAAATACTTGTTAGTTATAATAATTCATCACATCGAGGTCTGAATGGTTTGAGACCCGTAAATATCAGCTCGAAAACATTAGCTAAATCAGTACGATCTAAAACAGTTGCTATTACAAAACCAAAATATAAAGTTGGTGATCACGTTAGAATTAGTAAAATATCTGCTTCACCTTTCATCAAAAATTTCGATAGTAATTGGAGTGATGAGGTATTTCAAATTACTAAAATTAATACTAAACAGAGTCCTGTAATGTATGTTATTAAAGATAGTGATAACAATTTAATACAAGGGAAATTCTATGAACAGGAATTACAAGTTATTTCCAAACCTACGGTGTTCAGAATTCAGAAAATATTGAAAACTAAAATGGTGGGTAAGGATAAACAATACTATGTTAAATGGCATGGATATCAAAAACCCTCATGGATATCATCAAAAGACCTAGTAAAATGAGTTTCTATACAATTTTACCTAGTAATAGTTGCCCACTAATCCATCCGGAAAATCAAGCAAGTAAATTTATGGTTGATCTTCAAAATCCTATTTATTTACATGGAAATTGGGAAGTTGCTTTGCAAGACTTTACATTTGTGTACAATACATTCCCATTTTATAGTCATTGTAAAATCGGATTCAAGAAACGTGTACCCAAAACCTGTAGTGGTATTTTCTCAATCAATAATTTTGAACGATATTGTCATATTCCGAATCAGATTTAAGATGAAAATTGTGGCATGTTTTTCAAAGATGGATTGAATGTTAGTTGTGATTATAGTCCATTTACAATAAAGTTTGAAAGTATTGAGGATGCCAAGCGAATGGGTTGTGATAAGCTTAACATAGTTGTTCCTGGTACTGAATACCTAATACGTTTCAAAACATTTGATGAAAAAAGTGTAACAATCGAAAACATCAAAATATCACTATCATATATTAATGAAGTTGAAGAGACATTTACATTTACTAATGATTTATATATTGAAACACTTGAAGAATTACATAAATATATTTCATTCAATTGTTTACATATATTTAAAACTATTGAATTTGTTAAAGATGGATTATGTAAATTCAGTCTGAATAATAACATTTGTGAAATTACATTTGATAAAAATTTGGCTAATACATTGGGATTAGATAAGCAAACATATAGGACAAGTGCTTTTGGTGTACGCAAACCAAAAATAATAAAACTTCATAGGCAAATGTTCATATATACTAACATCATCGATCCTATAATTGTTGGTGATTCTTTGGTTCCTCTTTTGAAATCTGTTTGGGTTGATAAACATGACCAGGATGAAGTTGTCAATATAAATATCGATAATCCCATGTACTTACCGGTATCAACATCATGTATAAACAATATAGAAATAAATATTCGTGATGATAGCGGTAAATTTATTGAATTTAGTAAAGATACAAAAACTCATTTGACATTACATTTTCGTAAATTAGATGGCCAATAACGATATTATTAGTATGTATAGTGGTAGCCAAAGTGGTGGCGAATTACCATATTTTATTGGTAAACAGTATGGATCAGGTTGGTTGAGAACAATTGGTAGATTTGCACTTCCTATTCTTAAACGCCTTGGTAGTTTTGGTATGAAAACTGCTAAAGATGTGATAATGAATGAGCAGAAAATATTGCCATCTCTGAAATCAAATGCATTATCCGAGTTAGGGAAAGTTCTACCTAGTGTTGCAGGTATGTTTCAAAAACAAGAACCTGCACCAACACCGATTCCAAAACGTAAAAGAATGAAAGGACATGGAACTATATTTCAAAAATGATTTGTGGTAAATCTGAATTGTGTTTATTTGATAGACCATCTCCCCAAGCAGTAATTGAAATGGGGGCCTTTGAAGAGGTATTCCCGATGAATTCTATTATGGATAGTAGAACCGATATTGAATTTTATATTAATGGTTCCCAAACTGAATATTTAGATTTGAATGATACATTGTTAACTGTTCAGATCAAAGTTGTAGATAAAGATAGAAAACCGTTGGGTAAACCTAGTGATGTAATACCAAACAATTTCTTGTTTCATACACTTTTTAAAGATGCAGTTCTCGGATTTAATAATATCAAGATTGAGGGTGGAAACAGTACATATATTCACAAAGCTCTAATAGAAACTATTATAAATTACAATAGTGATACTAAAAATACATGTTTAACTCCTATGGGTTATGGTAGTGATGATGATAGGAAAAAGTGGATTAAAGGATCGAAGTTATTTACCATGTGCTCATCATTACAACTCGATTTTATGGATCAACCGAAATATTTACTCCCAGGTGTTAATGTACACATTAGATTGAAAAGATCTGATTCGGCATTATCACTAACAAGTGCTACCACAGCACCAATTCTTCAATTAGTTGATGCAAAATTATTGGAAAGAAGAGTTCGTGTTGAGCCTTCTGTATTAGCAGGTCATCAATTGGGGCTTAATTCTAAGCATGCAATATATCCATTGAAAACAAAGGAAATTGTTCAATTTGCAATTGCTAAGGGTTCAGCTTCTTTCTATAAGGAACAAATATTTGGAGATAGAAGAATGCCCAACTTTATATTGGTAACATTTCAAAGTGAATCTCAATATAAATACTTAACATCGAGCTCAATTTTCAAAAACTTTGGTGTAACATCGCTAACTTTATCGAAAAATAGTGATTATAGAGAAACATATACTCAAGATTTCGAAAATGATAATTATTGTGCTACATATATGCAGAGTATAGTTAGAAATATGGGTTATTTGGATAAAAACCTTAATTGTGGTATAACTCTTGATGATTTTAAAAACAAATATCCATTCTTCACATTTGTTTTGGCACCCGATTTCGATTTAAATCAGAGTCAATTACCTCAAAATGGTAATTTACGATTAGATATAAAGTTTGTTAAAGCTACAACTGAGCCGGTACATGTTGTAATATATGGAGTGTTTGAAAATGAAGTTCAAATAACTGCAAACAGAACAGTGTTGGTTTGAACAGAGTTCAAACATTGTTGGTTTGAAAATGTTGGTATAAATGGTATAAATGTATAGATAATTTATGATAATTTGTCATGGAGTAAGTTTTTAAATGTATTATTAATATTATTGATGTAGTTCTGTTCAGGTCTATTGAATTGGAAAACAAATACTAGGACATGAATTTTTAGGGGTATTTCCTCTTGATAAAATTCCATATTTACGTAATAATCAAGCCATAATCGTCAATACTCAATCATCTCATCTCGGTGGAGAACATTGGTTAGCAATATATATGAAGCCTAGCAAGATATTTGTATTTGATCCTATGGGTTTCTATTATCCGGCTTTAATGGTTTCGAAACTGCAAACAATGGGTAAACCTATTGTCTATAATAAAACTATGTATCAAAAACCATGGACCTTAACATGTGGTCAACATTGTTTAGCTTGGTTATTATCCAAGAGATTTGATGATTAATAAATGTATTAATGTTTATTGTTTTGTTTTAATTATTAATATTTTTTATTTATTATTATTTTTATTATTATTATTATTTTTATTATTATTATTATTATTATTATTATTAATATTATTATTATGTGTTTAATTAAAGATAAGCTAATGCATCATCACAAAGACAGTGCATGTTAAGTGCGTGATCACAAAGACAGTGCATGATAAGTGCGTGATCATCACATGATAAGTGCATGCATACACAAAATTGAATAAAGAAAACACATGCAAACTCAATGTATGTATGTATGTGATTTACAAAGAAAACACATACAAACAAAAGTATGTATGTGATTTACAAAGAAAACACATACAAACAAAAGTATGTATGTGATTTTACAAAGAACGCATGCAGTCACAGTGTAGACTGCATGTGTTTTACAAAGAAAACATGTCTAAAAATCTCTCACCTATATGTGTGTATTGCTTAAATGTGATTGGCTAAATCCTTAAAATATTATTCTCTTTATAAACATTGACAAATGTAGAATTTGTCACAATTATTTCAAAATTTTACTCGCGGGATTTCAAAAATTTTAAAATGGAGAACTCAAGAATTTTACGCCAATTGTTGGTCGATGAAAATGGTAAGGATTTTTAATTTATTTTTAATTTTATTATTATATTTTTCTAGATTGGTATACTTTAACAGAAATACAAGATCAGTTAGATCGTGAAAATGATGTTATAATTATCGAAGATGATGGTAAATTTTAATTTTATATATGTTTTATTTATAAATTATTTTAGAAGTTATTTTAATCGAAGATACAATTGTTATCAGCGATAGCGAAGACGATATTATCGAAGATGGTAAATTTTAATTTAATTTTATTATATATTTAAAAAACATTTTAGTTGATTTGGATGCAGATGATCATCATAATGCCACCGTTTTTGGAGATGCCCTCGTTACTGGGGAAGATATGGAGGACCTCTCTTCTATAGAGGATGATGATTCGTCGGAATCAGGAGATAAATGTTAGTTTTTTATTTATTTTTATTTATCGAAATTAAGTTAATGATATTTGAAGTATTATTAAAATATTACATCAAATATCAATAATTTATAATAATTTATAATAAATTTATAATAAGGATCTATTTATTTCAAAAGTTTAATGATAAATATATTTTTAAATTGATGAAATTTAAAGTATTATTTTAATAATAAATTTCTCTTTGGTATTTTCATTTGTTATAATTATTTTATTATTATTATTATTATTTTTATTATCAATATTTTCATAATCAAATGCCAAGCGTGAAGAAACGTGAAATAAAACTTGATATTTGTTTAATTGTATTATTAATAATTGATTTACTTTTTATGAAGTTGTTGTTTTTTTTATATATAGTTGTTTTTTATATAGTTGTTTTATGTATTTGTTTTATTATATATATATATATATGTATTATTAATAAAAAGTAATAAAAATAATGATAATAATATTTATAATAATAAATAAAAAGAATAATAAAAAGAATAATAAATAAAACTTGTAATAAAAATTAAAACATGTAATAATAATAATAAAAATAATAATAAAAATAAAAATAAAAAGAATAATATTAATAATAAATAAAGCTTGTAATAAAAAAATTAAAACATGTAATAATAATAATAAAAATTATAATCTTAATAAATAAAACTTGTAATAAAAATTAAAATATGTAATAATAATAATAAAAATTATAATCTTAATAAATAAAACTTGTAATAATAATAAAAATAATAATAATAATAATAATAATAATAAAAATAATAATAAAAATAATAATAAAAATAAAAATAATAATATTAATAATATTAATAATAATAATAATAATAAAATAATTGACTTGATTAAAACAAACAATTTAATTTAATAATAATAAAATAAATTTACAAAATATATACTACTTATTTTTATAAGTAGTAAATTTAAATTTAAAAATGTTTAAAAATAATATGACCTTGAGAAATTTTGAATGACCTTGAAAAAATATGATGAGTCATCCAATGACCTTGAATGAGTCTTTGTCTTTGTTTATATGACCTTGAAAAAATATGATGAGTCATCCAATGACCTTGAATGAGTCATGGTCTTTGTTTAAATGACCTTGAATGAGTCATTGTCTTTGTCTTAAAAATTTTTTGTACTTTTGGACTTAGAAAAATTTTCTCTCAGCGGGGGGGGGGTACTGTGCTGGATGTGACATGTGCTGGATGTGACACATCCCACTACTAGGAATTATTCCTTTAAGTTAATCAAGTTTATATTTGCCGTGTCTAAATCTATTACCTAACTTTCTAATACTTAAAACTCTGATAAAATCTTAAATTTAAAATCCATTTAAAAGTAAACGTATAAAATTTCATTTCAAAAAATATTATTTAATTATCAAGGCTTAAAAGTCTACTTTAAAAAAAAATCTAAAGGTTAATCAGAATAAGAAGAAAAGAAGTTACATATAAAAATATCAATATTTGAATCCGGAAAAAGCCATTTCTTTTTGGGTTACTTGACTTCTATCAAAAAAACTGCAAATAAATTGACATTTTGTTTTGAGAATCAATAAATTCATTATGTGTTGGGTTTTGTAACTTTATTTTATAAAAAGAACTCTAAGGAGTCAGATGTTAATTGATATTTTAAATAATAATTCGATGAAAGTATTGATTTTGACATTGTTGGTACTTTGGGTACTTATTTTAAAAAAATAGTGAAGGGGGGCTCAAAAAAGGGGCCAGGTAAGACAAAACTACCTATGACTGTGAATTTCGTTAATAATTTTAATTTTTTTGATACAATTGCACAAATCTTTTAACGAATAATCATTAAAATAAAAATTAATTAACCCATTTAGTGTCTAAGTGAACAACCTTCCAACAATCAAGTGGTCACATTGAAGAAATAGTAAACTTGCATCGCCAACCGCTGCAGGAAATAAAGCGGCAGAGAAATGTGGAAGTCCCGTGGTTTCGCTCCGAAACTGTGATGAAATTGTATGGACAGTAGTAGGTGCTACAGGAAAGTTGCAACACAAGCACAAGAAGCATCTGTCCGGCAGAATTTAAATCCGGGTATTAGAAATGACCATGGCAGCCTGTAAGGAGGTGCAATCGGTGACATTGCTGCTTGTGTTCACGTCCCCTTAGGTGACCTATCGAAAGATGCTGCTGAATAAACTACCGTCAATCGAAAAAATCCAGTTCGAGCAGAATGAGCCCGTAAGCTCTGACTCTCGGACGAAGGACAGCACGCGATGAGGAATACACCAACCTTTCTATTTTTAGGCGTGGTCTGCTCAACGTTTTAGACACGTTGGTTGAAAATAAATGTTTGCAGTAAATTTGTCTTAGAAAGCTTTTCACGGAAATGAATATTTACAAAAACATTTAAAATTGAAGGGTTAAGAAATAGTAAGACAGACAGATGAATTCTAACGGCACACCGCTGATCCCGAGGCTCATCATGTCTGGAGTAGTCCTTGAAATAGAGCTCACCATTAAAGGACAAATTAATCTCTTGCCACATGATCAATATTGCTTCGTAACGGATGACAGCAATACGAACGTTTGTTGTACGCGTCTAGATTATGGGAAGACCTAAATTCTTTTGCTCACAATCCACAAAAATTAAATTGAAACAAAAGCAACGAGTGACTACAAAATAAATAACTTATTTATAATCTTTACGTAACTGAAGTTCCTAGCAGTTTGCTATAATAATGAATCATTTAATTTGATAATCCAAATTTGCTTTAGACCAGTACTGCACTTCTTTGTGGTATGTCCGTTGGTTGAGGATAAACCGCAAAAATGCTCTCATTAAAGAATATTTTACCATTTGTAATTACTTTTTTGCTTATAAAATAAAAAATGATTTTATTTAAAAAACATTATGCATATTGTATTTGTACTTTATAAATTACAGAAATAATGAGGGATAGGTGAAATTCTAAATTTTTACAAAGGGGTACTATTACTGCAAAAGGTTGGGAACCATTGATTTAGACAGTTGTATTAGATTGTCGGAATAATAATAATAGATTTATTGAAAAATATATTGAAGAAAGTGATGTTCAAAAGAGAATTATTGTGTAATAATGGTTTTCTTATTATTATTATTATTATTATTATTATTATTATTTTTATAAGGATTTTTTCACCTCTGATTTCTTTATAAGTGACATAATATTATCATTATTAATATTTTTACTTTTATTTTTAATATGCCACGCATGACTGAACACTCAACATCACACATGACTAAGCATAAGCTGGAGGTCCATAATGTGGAGAGGTCTGGACCTGCGGGATCACATCTTGCAACTGTACTAAATCAAATTTACAGTGAGAAAATATGGAGTATGATAATAACCTAATAAATCTAATATAAATAATTATTATCAAAATTTCTGTAAATGCATGTCTCAATTTAGTATAAAGCGCAATATATATGTAAGAACGTATTACAAAAGTAAAGCTGTATAAAATCCAATGATTATACATCAATCTGATAACATAAAATTGTGGCCCCTTTGAAACCAGAGAGTAAGAAATTTTGGTAAACGAATTATTTTTCAAAATATATTCTCAAAATTTTATAAAGAATTGTAGAGTAAAAAAGGTTTCAATATTATTGTGTGTTAGTATTTGATTTTTAAAGAGATTTCCACTACAGAAACCGCAATCAACCTAAAATTACTTATAATTTATTTATGGAAAAAGTATATTAATTTGTAAATTTTTATTTGAAAAAATATTATTTCATAATCGAAAAGTAGAGCAAAGCTGGAATCGAAACCTAATCTTGTCATTTATTAGTTGTTTAACATTTAAGCTATGCTGCCACCAAGAAACCATCATTTTCTAATAAGTTTTTATTTGAAGTAATTTTTTTTTCTTTTATAGAAACATAATAAAAAAGAGTACCAATCTAAAATTTTTCTTCAACAAAAAAATATCACCGAAATTCAAAAAAAATATTATAATAATATTAATATTTAATTTTAATCAAAATAATTTAATTACAAAAAATATCGAAGCAATGAATACTGATTTGAGAAAATTAATGAAAAAGAAAACAAATAATTAATTTAACTCAATTTCTGTAAATTAATCAAAGTCCGTAATTCCTGATTACGCTAACTAGATTATAAAAATCTCCTTTCTACTAATTGAAAAAACCTATAAAAAATATTTTTAAAATTATTTTTAAACAAACAAATATTTGTGATTAAAATTAAAATTTTTCTTATATTTATCTTGATTGAATTTCGTTCCTAAACAAATATGAAATAAAATAAAAAATCGTTTACTATAAATGCTCATGAAGATTTCATTTGACTTAAAGTTTTCAGGTAAATAATATTAATATACTATTTAGGAAGTCGGGTTGTCTTCAGTGCCTAAATGTTAGTTATATTTCATTCTTTTTCTGATTTTATTCCCCATGTTTTCATTGGTCAACGCACTTTGTATTTGCGCAAAAGTGAAATTATTAAAATCATAATTATTTCAGCTTTAGCATCAATTCTGCTGATATAATATTGTAACCGATAGATATATTATGGTAGACCCTAGCATTAATGTTAGAACAGTTCTAAGACTCAAAAAACAATTAATAATAATTATACAGAATTCGATACAAAGGAAGTAGAGATAAAGTTTAGCTTCATTAGGCATCTTTTTGGGATTTATTAAGGGGTTTCAAAAGGTCTTCAAAGTTTAATTTTAATATTCAGATAAAGGTGGAAATTAGGTCACTATCTCATCCAAACAATATATTGTTATTTTAATAAATAGAACAACTCACCACAATAACGTTCATTTAGAATCACAACAATAATTTAAACTTCAGACTGAAAATCTCAATAATAACTTTCGAGATAAAACTAATTAACTTTTACACTTTAATTCATGGACTGCCAACCCGCGGACCGTGAGATTAATCGCACCTTTACAAAATATATTTATTTTATAATAGCAGGTGTATTTTAAACATTCTAATTATATAAACAACATTTTATAAGTATAATTAAATAAATTCATTTTTAATTAATTTAAGAGGTATAAATAAGAATATAAATAAGTTTAATTTTAAACTTTACATGTAAGAATAATAGTAAACACAAAAAGTCTATAGTGTATTTAAATCCAATATTAAAATATATATTTTTATTATGAATTTCCAAAGTGGCCCGCAAGATCATTTGGGTTGGCCACTCTTGCTTTAATTATTTATTTTTGAATTATATTGCTATTAATTGCCAGGATATGAAGTTGGTTGATTACGGTCTGTCCTTTACGGACCATGGTTAGGTTTTAGTTATTCTTATAGGGTAAGTTCACTTTAAATAAGCTTCGTTAGTCAAAAGAAAAAGTATTTGTTTTTTAAATGAAACTCTCTAAGAATAACAGTCTAGGTTCTAAATTTGTCACTAAAAGACCTTAAAGAAAAGCAATCTGATTATAACGGAAACTCAATTTTAGTAGCACTGAAAAACCCGGAAAAAGTCATTTGCGCTGGATATTGTGTAAACAAAATTTAAAGCTCAACAATAGCTACAATGAAAAACTATAAAATAAATGATAGAATTTCCTCACAAAATTTGAGAATAGTTCAAACTGTAAAATCTTGTAAAATATTCAAAAAAATTATTATTAAATTCCAGTTAAATAAAACAAATAAATATATTAAATTTAATTATAAAATCACATCAGAGGAATTTTTATGAAAAATACCCCACGGATTTTTATTTAGGAAATTCCGTAGGAAAATAAAAATAAAAATAATCAATTATTTTGTGAAGCGTTTTATGAGGTCTTTGATAATTTTACTGTGATAAAACAAATGAAATTAGAATGGAATTCAAATGAGCTCATTGAATCATGAAAATATTGTTGTAAAAAATCAATGACTTAGAAATTATTATAATTATATTTTTAAAATATTCGAATTAATAATGATTATTAATAATTTTCTAATAAATTAATACCAACTTTATTAATGAATTTACTGTAATTAAATTTTATTAATTATCCAGTCAAACGCGATGATGAGAGAAACAAATTTATATATAGATTTTTAATTATAAAATAATAATAATAATAATAATAATAATAATAATAATAATAATAATAATAATAATAATAATAATAATAATAATAATGATAATAATAATAATAATAATAATAATAATAATAATAATAATAATAATAATAATAATAATAATGATAATAAATAAAAGAAAAACCCATCCAAACTTAAGTTTTATGATATATTTCGACAGATTCGCTGTCATCATCAGGTACAAATTTCAACCAAAATAATTTGAATTATTTCATATATTTTAAACAAATTATTATTTTTTTATTAAATATCTTGATATAGCTTTTTGTTTTTTCAATATTTACATTGATTTTAAAATTTATATAAATAAAATGAATTCATTACTAAATAAAAAACTCAAATTAATATTTTAAAGATTAAATTTTAATCATCTTTTAATATTAAAATAATATTAAAAATTCTTTAAACTCAACAAATATAATTTATTCCATAATCAAACTATTTAAAAACATTCAAACATTCGTACTCATAGCGTTTTGCACATTTATCTTTGGATCCAATGACTTTATCAATAGTGCTTCACATATAGCACTTCCCTATAATTATTAAAACTTTTTAATAAAATTTTAGAATTATTTAAATATAATTTAATAATTTCTATGCATTTTATTAATATTATTTTTTATAATGTTTAAATTTCTGGATATTTGAGGCTTTGGACAGTTCTCTTTAAACTCATTTTTATTTTGGTCATGATAGCGACTAACAAAAAGCATAGGATAGCTCACTCGAGGCATTAACATGTTTCGGATGGTGTGCTATTTCGGACAACCATTGGTTCGACAAACACCAAAACTGTCAGACTTAGTCACACTGATCCGAAACGTAGTTTTATCATCGGAACTTCTAGCATCTTGTGGTAACGTTTTTCGGAAGCAGTATGCATTACAATTCTTATAGAATTGCATCGTAGGAAATAAAGAAGAAACTACGATGACAACCTTTGTCATAATACAAGTTGGGAAATGTTTAATTTAACAGAGAGGAACAGGTAACTATTAGTTTTCGCTCCAAATACCCAACAAGTGAAAATAGCGTTGGAGTGATTGCAACTTTTGAGATGTACGCAGTTGAAAGTAATGAAGGATGAAAACTGGTAGACTTGATAGAATTTTTCATCTATTAGTGCATCAACTTACGTACAAGAAGCTTACAAGAAGATTATAACGCACGCGAGTTCTCGCGTTTAATTTCAATCTACTCCCAAGAAAAACCCCACTACGTGGACTTGGTTAAAGACAATCCGCTTCAAAGAGTTAAATTAAAAACTCCCGCGTCTCGTCCGTAGTAGGGCTAATTTATTCACGGAAAATCGAGCCAAGTGGATTCTCATATAATATCAAAGTAAAGCGATTATGGTCAAGTACACAAAATCCGAAGTGAATATGTAAATCCTTAGGCTGGACGTTCCTAAGAGTACTAACTCTATTCCATCCCAACGTTTAACTTATACGGAACCATTAAATTACAACTTGTGTCAAACGGAATTCAACTAAAAATAAACCTGAGGAAATTATGCTCAAACGACTAAAGCAAAACGACGACAATGCCATCTTAAAAATCAGAAAATTGAATTGTGATATCTTTGACTTGACTGGAGAGCCAGATGCGGTAACAGTGACAACTCAGCACATGTCCCCGGATAATACCATTGTTAAAGTCTCAACTTTTCACTGGTGTTTCTTATATATAATGAAAACAAAGTCTATGTATAAATATTTTTATTAAAAATTTACCAATCAATATATTCGGTACAGATAAATTTTTAACTCCAAAATCTTAAATTTTTCAAAACGGTGCCTTTATGGCGATGTTATTATGTATGTTAGTGTATGCTATATTATACATGCAAAAATATATGTAGACGTTTTTGTCTGTCTTAGTTTAAAGTATTGTAAAGATTTACTTTGCAAGACTGTTTTCTTGGATAATAATTTTTTTGGGCGCTTTCTACTAAAATTTCTCCGCTATTTATACTAAATTTTTTCTAATTTTTAAAATATTTATTTATTTTATAAAAAAGGAATTATTTGCTATTCATTTAATTTTATTTATTTTATCAAAGGAAATTCCCTATTATTTATTTAGGAATTGTTCGTTGAAAGAAATATATTATTTGATTCATTTTGAAATTGTTTGTTTTCTTTATTTGAAAATTGAAAGAAATATAAGATTTTTATTTATATATTCCCTTTGATTGTCAATAATTACATTATACTATAAGACTAATTATAAATTGTATTATACATAATAATTGTTTGAATCGTCAATCAAAAATAATAAAATAATTACATTATACTATTGTATTACACATAATAATTGTTTGAATAAAATAATAAAAAACCATATATAATAATTGTTCGAATAAAATAATTGTCTTAATACAAAGGTTGTTTAAATCACAAAAATTATTAATATTGTTTTTTCATGTTGGGAATTGGCTTGAAGGCTCGCTCTGGACTGCTCGTTAGACTTTTGAGGATTTGGCTTGGATTGCTGTTTGCTTAGATTCACTCTTCAGCGTATACATTTACACTATATTTCCTAGGCCCTGTTTTAAAGTATTTATTTAAGATAAATGTGGTGATGGGCTTCCCATCATCATCCAACACCATCATGTAATTGCCACTCAAACAACAAGCTATGATGGAAAAGAAACTGGTTTAAACTTATCCACTTCCTGTGAAACCCAATGCATCTAGGGTACACAGGACGCGAATGCCGAGCCGAAGATATTTTTCTGTGGAAATAGACGCCAGCAAAAGCGTGCAGTAGTTGCATAAGAAGAACCCATCATATGTATACATCCGTGTCAATGTCATTCATGGATAAATGCAGAAGAAATATCGGGATAAGTAGAGAAGAAAGTGCAAATCAGCAAGTGAGTAAGAGGGAGTTCATTGTGTAGCATCACTCCGTTAGATTCCCTCCATGTGTGTTTCCTCTCACATCAACGGAGGGCTTCGAGAAACATGGGTTCACGATCATAGTGATAGGAATCAAAGGTCATATTTGGCATTTGAGCATTAACGACTCCTTGTGAAAACTATTTTCATTTATGCAAGACCCAAATACCAACAACAACTAAAACAAATCGCTGGATAAATTAAATAAAATAGATCAGGACCCTCTCTAGAGACATTTGCCCAATGCGGCAAATCAAAAGGGTGACATTTTGACTGTAAATGTAACAAAGTTAAATACATTATTAATCTGAATTTATATTTGTTAATTTTTTAAACTTTTATTTAAATTTAAAAATACACTTATCCCTCGTTTTGCACGTTTTCGATCTTACAAAGTTTTTTAAATCAAAATTTGAAAAACCTTATGAAGAAAATGACTAATTTTGACTGCACGCGAATTTATTTCTACTTAATTTTAAATCTGGTAACACTTCAGACATATTAATGCTCTACTGTCATTAACTTATACATATGTTGTACTTTATAAAAATACAAAAGAAATTGGAATGCCCCTTTTAGTGTTCAAAGAAAAATTTTACGTGTCTATGATATATATTTTTAAAAGGTGTATTTAAAGGTTAACAATCTGTCTTTTGAACCTCTTCACGTAAACGATAGTGAGGATGCTTACCTGATAATTACCTAAAGGTGAGGAATTGCTTTTTATCAGAATAATATTTCAATTAACTGTCTAATTTAGGTAATATTCATTATTACATTTATAAATTAAAGTGTTTTCAATTTAACACAAATTTTTGACACTGCGTTTTGAAATGTCTATGAATTTACAGAGAGTTTGAGGAACGTTTGATTAATTTATAGTTTCAATGGCGATTTTTTTTATTCTATTTAATTTAGTTTATGATAATTTTACAAAGGGAACTGTTGATATTAATAGAAACTTTCTTCTGCAAAGATTTTTAGCTGCATTTGCAGATAGGAAAACACTAATTTTTGACATAAAAATATAAACAGTTAGTTAAATTAATTTATGTATAATATCCAACTTAATTGTTTTTTAATTAGTAATTCACTTTTCCAGAGGAAGAAATAATTTTTATCAAATAAATGATGTAAAAGTAAATTTTTTTTTTAGAAATTGTTTTGTTTTTAAATTTTGGATATAAATTACTAATTGAAAAATTGAATATATATTAATAATTAAATTAATTATTTTTTTTCATAAAACTTGCTTCAAAAACACATATAATCATATTCACTAAAATAAAATGATTACCAAGCAATAAGAACCCCCCCTCACTTCTCAAGACAAAAATATTTTAATGATTATATTAAAACAGTTTTCCTCTTTCAAGCGTAATACAATAAAATTCTTTGTTGTGAGGATTGACAAAAATGAATTATAAATTTTTAAGGATTTCTCGACGGCCAAATCACAAAACTTATTAATTTTAAAGTATTTAATATTAATTTCTTCTTTAAGCGGTCACCTATCACCAGGCTGCTTTAAGGCCGCCAGTTATCTCTTTACCCGCTACTTTCTTTCTAGAAAGTTTCAGCGGCCTTTGATGGATTGTTTTGTAAACTTTGGGAAGAAATGGTCTGAGTGAATTAAACGAAAAAAGATTTATATGTTAAAATGTGATAAAATTGTAATATTAATTGTCTTATATGCTCCCATCGTCCCATTAACACTAACAGCAATCGTTTAAATCAGGAATAACCAACCCGCAGCTTGCCTGCCATATGCAGCCCATTTCATTTTTTGCGGTCTGACGAGGCATTTTTTGCCTTACAAAAACATTTATTTTTGAAACGAAATACTAAAAATTCCTCAGATTTCAAAGAAGCTCTAATTATTTTATGGATTTACTTTTTATTAGAATTTATGTAGAATTGTAAAATGGTTAATATTTTAATAAAAAATAATAAGTTTATGATTATTTTTCAATGATTTTGTTACACGTGTCCCGGTAAAAGTTTTTGTGTTTGTAATTGCCCCCCCCCCAGTTAAAAAAAGTTACTCATCCTTGGTCTAAATAACATCGCGCAACATATTTTTGTAGTTGATACCAAATATGAAATATTATTAGGTATTAAATTAAAACAAATCAGCAAAATTTATATATCATTACATAATTTATTACAATAATTTATTAAACTGTTAATTTTTATTTGTCACTTTGTCGAGTTTTATTTATATCAAAAAAAATAGCTAATTTTTTAGATAAATTAATTTTTTGTGCAAAAGTCCGTCTAGGAATCTCCATGACATTTCAGAGGGAGATTTCTCAGAAATTTGAAGCAAATTGGCAGCACCAAATGTTGACGGTGCAAATTTGTTTATGAATAAACTTAGTTTTCCATCGAAGTACTTCTAAATAATAAAATTTTGATAAATATTTTTCATTTCAATATTGTCCAGAAAAATCCAATGTAAATATTGTTTTCATTTAACCCAATGGAAAATTTTCGTATTAGCTTTTTTTCATGATTTGTTTTGTTAATCGCTCGAAGTTTCCTATTTCTCCGTAAATTAATAAAATATTTTCATCAATTTCTATGAACCACTTATGCATAATCTTTCCGGGGTGGCTTTTTTATATATAGTAATATATTTTTTATATAGAAAACGACAATGATAATAAATCTAGCATTTACTTACATTTCCTTTAATTCAACAATTTTCTGTCTAAGAATAAATGATTTTTTAATCATAATTTTTATTATAAGAAATTAATACGCATGAAATGTCGAGTCATTATATTTTTCTTCTTCATTGAATAATGATGAAATTGATGATGATGATGATATAATAATAATAATAATAATAATAATAATAATAATAATAATAATAATAATAATAATAATAATAATAATTATTATTATTAAAGAATAACAACACCAATCCAAAATATATATTCAGCTAAAATATATTTCGTCTGAATAACAGTTTTATTCAAGTAGTCTTGAACTTTAAACTATTTAGAGTAAGTCATTGTAATTTAAACAAATTTCTGCTTTTAAATTCCCAAAAATTTTATCAAAAATTAAAAATTTTGCTTTTTTTAAATCACAAATTTTACAAAATATTTAGAAATTAGTTTTTTAAATTTTACAAAACCGATTTTGTGCGGATCTTGGCTTTCAATTTATATATCATGGGTGTAATACCACATACATTAGAATTACTGCCCGTCATTTCCGCTCTCAAGGTTTCGATCACATGCGACTGATAGAATTGATTGATATTAGTAAGTGCAATTTTTTGGAGCAAGATGAAACAAAATGTAATATAGTTTTGGTATAAATTTTTGAATGAAAAATTTGAAATTGAAAAATTTTGTTGAAAATTTTATTTAAATTTTGTTTAAGTCTCGGTTTTGTAAAATTTAAAAAATTAATTTTTTTGATAAAATGTTTTGAAAATTTAAAAGCAGAAATTTGTTTAAATAACAATGATTTACTCTAAATAGTTAAACGTTCAAGACTACCTGATGAAGACTGTTATTCAGTCAAAATAAATTGTAGCTGAATATATATTTTGGATTGGTGTTGTTATTCTTTAATTTAGTTCACTGCCAATTTTGTGTGATTCTGTTTTAATAATAATAATAATAATAATAATAATAATAATAATAATAGCTTTAGATCATAGTCTCTCAACAGAGTGGTTCCGTTTTTAGGAAAGCGTTGAAAAAATCTATGGGAATATCTTAGATATCCAAAACATATTCAGGGAGTATCGAAGAACTGACTGTAACATGCGATTTAAACAATAAATCAAATTTAAAGACATCTAATGTGGTCGCCATAAAGGTTATGACCCTAGGTCAAACTAAGAACGATTCTTGAAGACAAATCATAATTTACTTTTCGCCGTATTAATTTAATAATCTAATAAATTTATGACATATCAAATGTCATATTTTAAAAAATCATTTTATTATAATTTAGATTTCAAACTTTTAATTTCTATTTCCTAATTAATTTTATAAACAAATTAAATTTAATTATATTCATTGTTCATTAATTTGTATTTATTATCTTAAATATTTTTTAAACAAACCTAGGCTTTACATACAAATTATTATTATTATTATTATTAATAAAGACTTATAATTAATTGCAGTTTGATCTTGACAATTTTAAATGCAAATTCCCCATTAGTATTAAAGTCTTGTAATATAATTTCTTTTTTTCATTGTTTTAATTAGTGAATTTCTTTTTTGTGTTAGTTCGTTGGTAATTAAATAATTAATTTTAACTATTTTCGTTATGTTCTTTCTTCAAACAAAGTTTGTGAAATTTTATTGATTTCATTATAAATGAGAAATAAACTCATTAATTATTGTCTTTTTTAAATTATAATTCATAAATATTGCATTTGGGTTTTGTTAATTAATGAATAAAAAATATTAGAAAATTATAAATTGACAAACGAAATAAAAATAAATATATCATATAAATTGTTAAATCATAACTATTATATCATTATTGTTTCCGTAATCGTTATCTGTTTAAATCAACGTAAAAAAGATATAAATTTTATTGAGGTTAATGGAAGGAAAAAGTTACGTTATTGAGTTTACATTAAAAGAATATTTATCATTTTATTTAATATAAATCAAAATTATTTATATCTTTCACGAACAAAATGAATAATTAATTATTATTAGTAATGATAACCACTTTTTAAGAGAATGTTTTTGGTTTCTCTAATCATTACCGTTATATTTTCCATGATATCATGTCTATATGAATTTCGTCTACGACACTTTGTCTAGAAGCAACATGGTCTACCAACAGTAGGTCTACTACGACATTTTCGTCTACCAATATCAGGTCTATTAAAACTTGGTCGACGGAAACATTGCCAGAAAATTACCTGAAAACAATCTTCAGTTATATATGTTGGGGTTAGGTGATTTTCAAAAATTATTATAATAAATAAAAAAATTTGGAAAAATAAAATAATTAATTAAAAATAATCAAAAAATTAAAATTAATATTTTCCGGGGGAAATGGGTATGTGCCAATTGATACCAATTGACGAGGCGAGTACGAAAATAGTAATATAAAATTAATTTGGGACCCCTAGAAAAAGTTATTTAAAAAATACAAATTAATTAATTAATTAAAATGACGAAAACAAATAAATTAAATTAGGGAGAAATTCTCCGAATTGGATACATTTAATTACGAACGTAACTGATTATTCCCTAATGTGATTTATTTCGCAGTCTTCTCCTGGGGAACGGCCGGAGCGGCCAAAAGATGAAAGTAAATTGTTTAACTATTTCCCATGGAGTCCAATGTAAATTGACGTAAATCAGATTAGTTGTTTGAGGAGAGATTCCCTATATAAGGGAGTCTCAAATCAACAACAGGGACACAAATAATTTTGAAAAATTGCGAGTAACAGAAAAGTTAAAAAGATTCGTGAAATTGAAAAAGAACTAGTCAAACTTGTCAAGGATATTTTAGTAGTTAATTGAAAAGGCGGCTTCCCATGGGAATTTTTGCCATTATTGTAAAAGTAACAGTCGAATCATTGTGAAATGGTTAGTATCGAATAAAAGTTTTCCAGTGTTGAGTTATTCCAGTATCATTTAAATAGCACGTGGAGTCAGAGCAAACAGTTCTACCGAACCAAATAAAATTATAACTCAACATATATATTTTACAGTGCTAATAGACGAGATGTCGGAATACCTGTTGTTTGTAGACGAAGTGTCGTGGCAGCATTTACCATACATGGAAAGTTTTAATCAATTTCTATTCGTATTAGAATAAAAATATTCAAAAAATATTTTACAAAGTCATTATTTTTAAAAGATTGTTGTTAAATAGACAGAAATTGTGTTTGCTATGTCACTTATATATATATATATATATATATATATATATATATATATATATATATATATATAAATAAATACTGTGAGTAACAAAATTGTTAACACAAAGATAAGTTAGTTATAATAAAAATTAATTGCATATAATGGGAAATTATAGAAATTATTACTGTCAGAAACCAGTTATACATCATTTACTTTAATTGTGTCAATTTCGGACATTTTTACATTTGTTTTTAGTTTTTTATACGATCGCTGGTATTATAGTAATTTATTTAGCATCTTATTCAATAACAATTTTATTTATCTGAATTTGCTGTTTGTTTTACGCATTTTAAGTTGTCTTATGCATCTTTATATATTTCATAAAAATTTCAAGTTTTATGTTATGAACTGTAAGAAAAATTATCTGTTGAAATTATTTTTATTTAAATGAAGTTATAGTAAGATATTTTGAAATATGTTGAATTGAAGTTTCTTTGGGTCCATGAAAAATATTTTGATAAGGATGAAAATTAATAACTTCTATATTTGCATTAGGTTGCTGCAAAAATAATGCGGTTTTGCGTAAGTGTAAATTAAACATTTATAATTATTATAATTAATATATGATAAATCTCATTAATAATAATCCAAATTACATATAGATTTCAACCTTATTTTATCATCATTTTTATTATATAAACATATCGTTTATAATTAAAATTTATTAATTTTTGTAATTTTCTGAGATTGTTATTATTACTATTATTATTATTATTATTATTATTATTATTATTATTATTATTATTATTATTATTATTATTATTATTATTATTATTATTATTATTATTATTATTATTATTATTATTATTATTATTATTATTATTATTATTATTATTATTATTATTATTATTATTATTATTATTATTATTATTATTATTATTATTATTATTATTATTATTATTATTATTATAGTCTGATTGTATCTACCATGGTTTCAAGTGAAAGGAGGTTCAAAATAAAGATTCGTCTTATTTTTTTGCCTTAAAACCAAACTTTACAAACTAATTTGTGAAATCTGAGCGCCTCCCGGCATAGTAATGATGAAAGCGATTAGCTCGAAACTAGTATACTATTGGGAAATGCACTTGATATCACTTAATGTATCGTAGATTATTATTATTATTATTATTATTATTATTATTATTATTATTATTATTAAAAAAATTAAATATCAATAAATTAATTAATTAAATAAACAAATTATCTAACAATTATTATTATGAGAAATATAATTGTTTTAAGAATTAAAGAAATTATCAATTCAACAACAAATTAATTGAGGTAAATATACAGAGGTTCTTATTTGCAATTAAAATACGTTTTCTTCACTCTGAGAAATATGTTGAAAAGATTTTGTTTTCAATTTTTGTCTATAAAGCAAAGCTTCTGTGAGCTCGGAACTAGAATGAGACTAAAAGCAAAATCAAAATATTTAATTAATCTCTTCATTATTATTTCATTTGAAATCGACATAAAGTTGACTTCTCTGTTATTTTGTCACATCTGTCGATGATAAATAGTAATCCGGTCTCGCATTTAAATATATATATATATACAAATCAGACTTTTGCAGAAATCTCAAAACCCTAACAAAATCCATTGTAGAAAAATCCAAAAAAAGAAAAACATTTGTCCATTTCAATTTCCAAACTACATGATGAAAATAAATATTGTCATCCATTTCCGTTGTTCTTTGTCGAGTAATTGTTTGCTTCCTGGATAAGAGCCTCACAAAAGCCAACATTGAAATGGAATTTTCTTTGTCTCATTTTTATTTCCAACAAACAAAAATTTTTTTACTATAATCTGTTTTGATTTTTTGAAAATTAAATAACATTTTTTCCTTTTATTGATAATAAATATGTTGAATTATTATTTAACAAGTCAGTTAATATTTGACTCCTTTTACTCTTATTTCATAAATCAAATAATCAAAACCCAACACAATACGTTTATTGATTTTCATCACAAACTCACAAATGATCACACTATTTGTCTCGCCTAGAACGTTACTTTACAGTTCTACTTGACTTCTGAATAAATTTCTTTGTTATGGTTTTGAATAATTTTTCTATCTTTCGACTCTTTGTTAACAAAACCAGCAATTCCTCTCATTTTTTAGTTCACTTTTTATACCATTTTTCGCAAAACATTTAAACTATTGTCAAACAATAATTTTCGAAATCTGGGTCTAACTTGGTTTGATAAAATTTCCACGAGTATTTCTTGTTGATTTTCTATGATATCATTAATTTCTGTTCTCAAATAATCTTTAGAAGGCTTGTTGATGACTATAACATCATCTTCTAATCAGTTTTTTATCTGAAAGAATATGTGTGATGTCTTTAGTACAATGAGTGATAGCCGAATCCACAATTAACATACTCTTTTTACCACTACCAAATACTAGAGACAAAACAAAATCAACCCATTTTCTTTATACAGCTTGTGTGTACCAATCTTTTTCGGTTTCGATAACATTAATGCTCGTAATATATTCCATTCTGTCTTTACCTTTTAGGATTAATAATGGCGTAATTCTTGTACCATTTAAGCTTATTTCAAACACACTGATAACTTGATAACTCTCATACTTTCATATCTTGTTGAAGGAACATAAATTGTAGAAGTTCCTTTGAAATCAATCGTTGCCTGAGTTATTTGCTCAATGAAAACGGCTGTTTCATCCATGGTCATAATATTGAATCGGGAAAACCCTATAGAATCAATGAATGATTTGAAAGCACTTGCTCGACGGATAATTTCACCATCTTGCAATTTGAATAAATTTGTCGATTTTTGCAGTGTCAACTCATAACGCTTTAAACAATCATCAATCCAACATTGAGAAGCCTTAAAATCATCGAGAGTGTTATCAATCTGTGATGCAAGTGAAAGAGATCGCCTTACTAAAAGAGTATTTGATCTTCGTTCAGCAAACACAATGTATTCCAGCTCTGTGAAAGGTTTTCTGTGAGAGGTTTTCTGCCTGATAACGGACTGCGTTTTATTCACTTTCATTATTTGGATATTGAAGGAATTTATCATAGTGAGTACGTCATTTTGTAACTAATATTAAGTCTAAATTGTTTTATTTACAAAAAGATTCTTGTCTTTAGATTTCTCCACTAATTTTGGTCAATTTCAAAAAAGAATTTTTTGAAAATTAAATTAAAACTTTAACCTATTTAATGGTTAAAATTTTAATTTAAATTGGCTACTTTTTTATGATTGTTTGTTCGCATCAATGATTTTGAAACTTTCTTGTAAATTTTGAATATTTATTTAATGAATTTTATCAATTGTATAAATTTTCAAAGGTTTTAATGAATTTTGTATTGTTAAGTTATTTAAGAATTAATTTTGAGATAAATTTGATAATGTTATTTTAATGAATTTGAACTTGTTGTAAAGATTGTAAGACTTTTTTGGTTTTTCTCTGATTTCTTTTTAAGTGATATAATATTTTCTACAAAATTTGACTATGAATCAGATTTATTTAAGGTATTAAGTATGAAAAGGCTGTGCGAAAATTCGTGATAAATAAATCTGATTCATAGTCAAATTTTGTAGAAAATATTTTGTTGTAAAGATATTAATAAAAGTTTAGCGGTACTCTTAATTTGGTTTCATATTTTAAATTTAGTGGTTTTACTTATTGAGAATAATTATGGGTAATGAGCACGGAAACCACTCAACTCCCAATTATATTACAGATACAGAACGAGGGAATGGGTATGCTGCGAAAGACCCAAAGATAAAGGAACCCAAAAAACAATTTTTGACGCCAAGAGATTGACCATAACATTTAATAATGATAGAATCATCGGGACAAAAATTATCCAATTTTCTTTCTGTATTCGATCGAATAGCTATTTTGTTTGTTTACATTGGTCATTTTTTATGGGATAAAGTTTTATTAAAATAGATTGTATTTCATTTTTTAATTATCATATTGGTATTATTTTACTAACGCTGATTTATAAATTCTATTTTTAATAACTATAGACTAGGTCTTATTTTCGAGGTAGGACAAGTTTTTTAAAAAATAGTATTTCGCAAATAACATTAAATTTGTAAGAATTTATTATTATTAAAAATAAATGAATAATTAATTAAATTCAGAAAAAACGTGAAATTTTTTAATAAAAATAAATGGCAGATTCCAAAATGTAATTTCATTGATAACTTTTGATTTCTTTTTGAATTCATTAAAATAGCGTATTCAGAATCATAAAGCTTCATTTGTACGTTATTGCATAAAAAACATTAAATTAATTTTTTTAATTATTAATTAATTAATAATTTAAAAAAATTAATTTATTTTTCTTCGTGCCAGAATAATTATTAATATTAAAATTATTATTTTCTATTATTATTATTATTGCTAGTGTGGGAAATTTTTTTATGAATTAGATTATAAATTTTCCTAATTAATGAGGTGTAAATAAATTTATAAAAAATGGATTCTACATAGAATGGTAAGAGATGAGGTTTTAGTTCCATTAGCATGGATATTTGAGATTGGGATTTTAGGCTTACATGGGAAATTCTAGCAGTGCAATTGGGATACATAATACAAAATACAGCTCATATATTTAGGAGGGAAAAAAAGAAAAGGACAGAAATTATTAACTCGTAATGAATATTTATATTCTAGTTTTTTCTAGAAACTGAATTTCTTCTTAGATTTTACTTTAACAGAAATTTTTCACTGGATTTATTTATTAATTTCATAACAATAATACTAATAAAATATAACAATGGCTAATTCTTTGATTCTAAATGCTCACACCAAAATTTAGTTGAACGTTTGGTACTAATTTTCTTCATGCACTCGCACATTTTCTCAATCTTTTGTCTCTGACGTTGTTGGCTCTAGCCAGCGTAAGATTTATTCATAGTTCATTTTTCAAAGAAGTCTTTTTTTCTTTTTTTAAAACATAAATATTTTTTATTTAGCAAAATGACCCCATTTATTTAAGACATAGGTGATTATTTGTGTATTAAAAATTATTTTATATTATCTCGTTGTCTTTCATTTAAAAATAATGTTCTATTAATAATTTTTTCTTTCACTAGAACCTTGTTTTTCATTTGTGGACTCTCATATATTGAGTCTGGGGGCACTTTTGAATATTCTCTTTAATAATCTTAAAGAAAATGCTCATATTAAAAAATTTACCAATTTTATGAAATTATTTCGGATTTCTAAATTTTGTTTGAAGAATATAAAATCAAATTTAATTTTAAAAGTAAATTTAAATAGTTAAAACATTTAAAAAGAATATTAAAATATTGAAAAAAAATAATTTGTTGGAATATTTATTTATAATCCATATTATTTTTTTTGGTTTTTTTTACTTGATTATGACATTGAATCTGTCAAAATATATTGCATAAGGTGTGTTTGCATGTCACTGCTTGTAACATATTTTTAATTAAGTTTTTATTTATTTGTAAAATCTTTTATTTTTTATTTACTTTTGACATGTTTACTGTTAATATCAGTTATTTTGGTTAAATTATAAATTGATTAATTTGCTTTTTTAATTTACAATACCGTATTTTAGCTCAAAAATCGCGTGTGTTGGACAGCATATTTTTCCGTATACCATATATATTTCAAACTTTTATACCAAATTTAGTTTACTTTATATTAATTTTATAGTAAACTTTCTTTTACTGATCTTTTAAAATTCACTGCTTATATTAAAGTGCTTGTTTTACCCAATTATGCGTTAAATGCACTAAAATATGGTATCTGTTCACGATTTTATAAAAAAGTTTATGTACACCAGTTTGCATGAGATATTCTCAATATTAACAGTTTCGGGTCAAATATGTTATGTCACTCTAAATATAATAAGTTTATTTGTGTAACAATTTCACGTAACGATAATTTACATGCATACTTTACGATGTGTTGTGTTTGTGTTTTTAGTTAATTTTTTCTATTATTTTCTCACTTTCTATAATAAATGAGTTTGTTCATTGGAAGAATAAAATTGAACGCATAGTTAAGTTTGTGTATTTCTATAATATAAAATTATTGATTTAATTTTATATTACAGATTGTTTTTAATGAGTGAAAACGAGTGTATAATATTTTTACTGATAAGTTTTTGACAGGCCCATCAGTCCAGCGCTTATTAAGTTTCTTGGTAGCTCATAAACTAAATGTTAAACTTAGACTTGTTTTATTATGTAATAACTAAAAAATAAATATATTTAGAATAAAGATAAAATCAAATTTTTCTCATTTTCATTTTTAGCATGATAATAATAATAATTATTATTAATTATATCATAATATTGAAATAATTTCTAAAGTTCTGTCTTGAAATAATATATTACTTTCAAATTTACCAGAAATCTTTCTTTTTGACAATAATTGCAAATTTTAGATTTTCCATTTATCGATTTTAAAATATTACATTTTCACAATATTCACACAGTAAAATTTCAATTTAATTTAAAAAATTCGATAATACATAATGATTTGCACATCAATCATTTCCTATAATTTCAGGGTAACCTTTTGAGGAGGGCCAACTCCATTATTTCACTAATTTATTAGGAATTTTTAATGGCAGTTATAAATACAGTTATATTATAATTATTATTATTATTATTATTATTATTATTATTATTATTATTATTATTATTATTATTATTATTATTATTATAATTATTATAATTAAAATAATTATTATTATTATTATTTTATTATTTTATTCATAAAATTATCAATTTTTATTTTCTCTGGACTAATTTATATTAAATTTTTTAAAAATATCAATATTTTATTTTGAAAATTTTAATTGTTTTAATTAGCAAATAAAAACTATTAGAAATATTAAAAAGCACATCACTTTAAACATGTAATATAATTTAATGATAGTTATTATTTATAAATTCAACAATTTTTCAGCATACCTTTGATTTTTTTTATAATTACTTTTTTGTTTTTATTGTCATTATTTTTACATTATAGTTAATTTTATTTCTTTATTATTGATAAAAACATTTTCATATTGATATTAAAAATTTATTATTTACTCTTGAAGTTGATTTTTAACATATTTTATATTTACATTAAGTTTTCGAGAAGTTGTTTGTGAAAATAAAAACTGTATTACATTGACTAAATAAATAATTTATATATTATATGCGTGATAAATAAGACTTGAAATGTTTTAAAACTTTGTACACATTCAAAATTCTATGTATAAAAAGTTTAAATATATTAATAAAATTTTAGTAAACATAAATTTAATGATATTTGTTTAAAAGTATTATTGTATGTCACCAAATTACTAAATATTAATCGGAAAATATAAAGGTTTGTTAAAACTTTTTTTAACACATTCACTGCCTACTACGAGTATTCTCGTAGTATAAACTTATTCTATAAACTTATAAAAATTCTGTAAATTCCTATAATGTTTTTATTGCTTTCATTTCCAAAACATCTCTATTGCCAAACTATAAGTTAACTCGTACATCTTTTTTATTACATATATGAATTCTAAATTCCATTTCCACCATACACACAAAATCCCGCGTTTTTATTTTTTATATTTCAGGAAAATTCAACGTTGGAAAAAGGTGTGAACACGACAAAGTCGAGTCTGTAGTGAATGAGTTAACGAGTGTTTTGTGTTCAAAAATATTTGAAACATCAATTTTCCTGTTAATTTATATATCGATTTCCTATTGGTTGATAAATGTCTTCCAATAATATCTTTACAATTCAATTGACACCAGAATGCTTTAAGTTATTTTTTTTTCTTTTTTAATTATTTCATTTGCAGTCATGAATTTAGGTCCTTGTTGATTTATTACAGGCGGAATTGAAGTTTTTCTCCTTTAGCGATTATTGAGATGCATTCTTGATGAGAGTAACCAAATAGAAAAAAATACACAAAGAGAATAAAATCATAAAACGAGAAAATTATTTCTTCCCTAGGCATTTGAAAACTTTCAGAGAATTCACTAAATATTTTCCCACTACTAAAATGTAAAATGTTGACTTTAATCCTTCCAGTGCACAAATTCTAATAAGAGTATTTATTCTCATATTCACATCATACTGTTCGTATCATTTAATACGAATTGCATTTCTTCAAATTGAAAAAGAAAATACAGATAAGATATTTTTAAAAAATAAATGAATATATTTTTTAAAACGAATTGTGAATTAGAAAAGCTTTTTCAACGAGGTGTCATTACTCTCAATTAATTTCTTAGCAAACTTTTTTTAATAATACTTACCCCACCTTTAGTAAGTCTAAACTGTGGATATACGCGCCACACAGGCTTTGGACAAGCAATCATAAAAAAGCTGTAAACAAAAAAATTAATTAGTTCCATTCAATTTGTTTGAATAAATTTCTAAAACGCATGTTATTAATGATAAAAAATATTTTTGCATGTGAAACTTGTTTGCATATTTATTCTTGAAATGAATGAATTTCTTCAGCATTTATAAGCAATTCACACTTCAACTAGCTGTTACTAGAAAGCTATGGATGCTCTAGCAACCATTCATAAATTGTCGTATAGAGGTAACCTTGCTTGTAGTTGCTGTCATGGATTAAATGCAAAACAGTTTATTTAAGCACTAAATCAGCGCTGCTGAGCATTGATTACCCCCAGACTCTATTGTGTGCAAAAATTTATATTCTTATTATAAAAGTTTACAAAAAAGTCATTTAAAGCTCAAATATGTTAAATGGAACATTCGTACACGCTTAAGTCTTAACTGTTAACATGAAGTACCAATTGGAACAGTGGTATGCAAACTATGTTGAAATTGGGTTTATTCCATCAGAAAATGATAGTTCTCTTCCTGTTTGTTTAATTTGTTTAAAAACTCTTGCAAATGAATCAATGGTCCCAAGTTAGCTTCATTGACATTTGGAAAGAAAACATCCGAAAATGAAGAATAAACCAAAAATGTACTTTGAGCAGCTCCAAACTAATTTAGAAATGCAGTCAAACAAAATTAAAGTACTTTTTTTCGACTCCTAGCTATAAAATTGCACAACTTTTATGTAAAAATAAAAAGCCACATACTGATGCTGAAAAGATTATTTTGCCAGCGTTAGAAATAGACGTTGAAATAATGTTCGATCATCAAGCAGTTGAAAAAATTACACAAATTTCATTATCAGCTGATACAATTTCTCGAAGAATTCAAGACATGTCGCAGGACGTTGACATTCAGATTCATGTACGCTTTGTGGCAAATACAAATGAAGTTGGAAAACTTTGGGCGCTTCAACTTGACGAATCGACTGATATCAGGGGTAAAGCTCAGTTGATTGTGTTTCTAAGATTTATAGAAATGTAAAAATTAAAAACCAATTTTGCTTTTAGTGAGCTGACGAAAAATAACCTGGGAAAATATGTTTTTGAGTTGATTAATCAAAAAGTAAAATCAAAAGGACTCCAGTGAAATAAATGTATTAGTGTCTGCATTGATGGCGCTCCAGCAATGCAAGGTCGAAACTAAGGATTTGTTGCTTATGTTCTGCATCTCTGCCCACTCGGCTTCTTCAGACAATAAATGAAGTAATCAAATTAGTGAACTATATCAAGTCAAATCCGCTTCGGTCAAGGATATTTATGTCATTGTGTGAGGCAATGGATTCAGATCACAAAAGCTTATTATTTCATACAGAAGTTCAATGGCTTTCAAAGGGAAAAGGTTTGTTCGTGTCGTCCGTTTGCAAACTGAGATTATTTCCTATTTTTCTGTTGAAGGTATTAAGTTCGAGTTTTTTGAAAGTGATATATAGTAGCTGGAAGTTATTTTTCTCCATGATGTATTGGCAAAATTGAACTTACTTAGTTTAAGTCTGCAGGGTGAAAATGAAAACACGATCACAATTACAAGAAACATCAAATCAGACAGGCAAGCAGGAAAAAATAACATTGAACTTTTGCCAGGTGTCCATGTTTCTCAAATTCGTAGCAAAAAAATGAACCAAATCTATACAACATTGCAAAATCTTTCTTCATAATTCTTCAAATATTTTCCGTCGCTTGATACTTCACTATCACTTCAATATCCGAATTCAAGCATAAAATCCATCAAGTCTTTGCTGCCATTTGGATCATCATATCTGTGTGAATTCAGATTCTCTGCACAAACTGAAATTAAATCTAAAAAGGTAAGCGATTACTGTTGTATGATGAGCTGCGAGTTTGTTTAACAAAACTTGAACCACGTTTATAATTTTTTTGTGCCAAAAACAAGCGCATTCATTCCACTAAATATAATACATAAATATGATTTCATTTTTTTAAAGAAATTCTATAAAAAAGAAAATTTCTTTTTATTTGTGCCTTGACTTTATTTCTTTCTTTTATTGTGCCAGGAGGTATAAAGTTTGCGTACCACTTAATTAGAATGAAAATATTGCAATGTTGTAACAGTGAGTATGGTAATTTACTGTATAGAAATTGGTTTACGTCGAAAAGGTTTAGACAAAAAGAAAATCTTCTCAGTTAAAAATCACAAAATAAGTAAACTTTTTCAGTCTATCTGTAGCAGTTTGCTTGCTACTTGGAGGTACATACAGATTTTACAATGTTGGAAAAGGACATCTTTAACAGTGTGAGGAGTTTTCAGCAGAAAATTGAATATTTCGGACTGTTTGTAAGAGAGATTTAAACTGAATTTAAATAATTTAAAAAAGATAAAATCAGTTTTTATTATTAAAATTTCAAATTTCAAATTCATAACTTCTCGATAATTTTTTTAAATAATTGGCATAATTAGATTTGATTAAAATTTAAATATAAAATTCTTTAACTTTTATTAAATATTTAATGTTGAATCTCTATGATAAATTGTTTTAAATTATTTGGTTCAATGCTTGAAAGTTTGTTTAAATATTAAACAATATTGAATTAGAAATTAATTTTTGAAATATGAGTTTTCTTAATGCAAATGTCATTCAAGATAATTTAGCAACTGAAGTTGGCAATAGATGGTATTTAAATGAATTTTAAAATAAGGCTTGTTTCTCTTATCTCATAAATGATTTTACTAAAATAATAATCCTTGAATTCACGAGGCCATAAATCTTTTGTTAACTTTATTCTATGAACTAATACACGGCGGCTGTGGGCATGGACCATGATGCTACAGTTCCACATAACCTTGGAGGGATGCATTCAAACTATAGAAATCAGTACCATACTATTTAAATTTTTATTTTCTGTAAAAGTTATTGTAATTAAAAGTATTTATATTATTTAGGCTTTTTGCTATACATCATTTTTTAATGAACTTTCAGTAAGTAAATAAAATTGATTAAAATATTATATAATAATTTTAGAATAATTGCCAAAGAACAGATGCTGAAGAACATAATTGATAGTTGTTTTACTCATTTACTTGCTATGTTTTTATATTAAGATGGCGTTTAAGCCTCAATTAAAGTTTTGTGGTATGAACGTCGTGTGTACAATTCAGTAGTTAATTGCTCTGACGATACAATTAGAGATGGGTTTTATCCAAGTAAGATTAGTTCGCGCAAGGATTAATCATTCATGTAGAATTACACTGTTTAAATTACATTATCTTTCGATGATGTGGCTATTGTGATGTTCTTTATTGTGAGGCATTCTTTATCTTAAGTATATTATTTTTAAATAGTATTAAAAGTTAATTGCATTTACTGACACTCAGCCTTAGACAACTTTCAATAAATTCATTTTGATTTAGCCACTCTCGTTCATTTAATCTCCAGTTGCGCAAATAACTCAGATTCCAGGACTATCATATAACCTCTGTCTTTGCCAGATCTCCTTTAAACAACCAATTGCGTACCACCTTGATGATTTTTTTTATTTTAGAATTTGTTCATTGAACTTTTATGACCAAACCTTTACAGACTTTGGTTAACTTTAGCTCAATCACATGCTTTCACTCACTCTACAGTATTTGCCAATTTCCTTATACCAATTCTTACATTACCCTCTGAACCCATTATAATTCAACCTTTCTTACTAACTCTCTAGAACATTTACATTATGGAACGTGAAGTCAGGAGAAATCACATTTTTTGTAAAATAAATAATATCCGATTAAATGACACAACAAAATTCCAAAAAAAGATAATAATAATAATAATAATAATAATAATAATAATAATAATAATAAAATAATAATAATAATAATAATAATAATAATAATAATAATAATAATAATAATAATAATAATAATTAATGTTATTATTATTGTTATATCTTTCCAAAATGTTTTTTTTGTTTACACTAGTAAAAATAAAATAATTATATCTTCAGGAATTTCATGTAAATATGTAATGCTTGAAGTGATTAGCATAATAACTATTATCCCCGATTTTATACCTGTTGCTCCCTTACAAAGCCACGAACAACTGAAATTATGATTGAGAAAATAAGTATAAAATGTTTATAAATTTCCCGTTCGAATCCGTTTTATGACAAAAATTAGAAAGATTTCGCATTAATTAATATAAGCAGCATCTAAATAGGCCTAATTGATTCAGACAATTTGTTACATTCTCAAGACGAAAGCCTTTATAAAAATTCATTTGTTTTTTTCTGTAGTATAATGAATAATTAAGTTGAGTAGGGAATAACAATTCCCCCTTTTTACGTATCGTTTGCGTTTCATTGAAAACATTCACATTGACAAAGTCTGAATTCGGTCTAAATATCATTTAGAATTGCTAATAAGTATCGTTTTCTTTCCTAGGAATCTGAATGTAAAGGAGAGATCAGCTTTTTTAAAACATTTTTAATGAGATTTTTTTGGAACTGTTTTTTAAATGAAAGCTCTCATGCCGATAAATTGTTGATAAAATGAGATATTTCCATTCTTTACATTTTTCTAGATTTACTAATATTTTTAATTTTAATAAATTTGTTTTAAGTTTTATAGAAGCTAATTTTTTTTGTATGAATGAACCACAGTTTTGTTTTAAATGTGCTTTTGTTTAAATAATACTAATACATCTACTCTATACATCATTTTTCAATGCCTGTAATTTTACTTTAACAATAAAAAATTACTTATGTCATTGCAAAATGAAATTCAACCAGAGGTGAAAACTAGAAAAAGTTCTTTAAATATATATATAAAGATTTACAAATTGATATTTATTTTGATTTACCAAGAAAAAAATTTATAAAATAAAAGTATATAAAAATAATAATATTTTTTTATTAAAATAATTTTAAAATATCTTATTTATTTAATTTAAAATTTTTAAAGAATTATTTTAATTATCAGAAAATTGTAAAAAGATAAAAATTGACCATAATATTTTTTCAATGCAACAGTCCCATTTGTGCACTTTTTGTTTTGGTCTGAAGTTGCGGTTGAGGAGAGTATTGTTTATTTTAGTGATAAAATTATAATTTCGGGTGTTTTTTGTATAAATTTAGATTTGGCAATATTTTCCTAATTTGCGCCCGCTCAGACATTCAATTAGGCAGATCTAAATTGTCGAATAAAATTAACATTTGTAATGAAATTAAGAAATTAAGTAAATGATTTCGTCCGGACACTTTTGGAAAATAAACTGGTAAAATAGGAATCCGTTTTTTATTTAAAATTTAAAACAAAACATAAATGTTATTTTATTAGTATTTTCAGTGGTATTGGTTCTCAATCTTTGGATCGTGACCCCTGTCGTCACCAAAGTCACCAGATATTTAGAATTCAAATACATTTAATGTTAGAAACGATGCGGTTAAAAAATCAAACAAACAATTTTATTCGACAATTATATAAAATATATTTCATTTTATTTTCATTTTCATTTAACATTTTCATTTCATTTTTTTAATTTTGAATCATCAACTAAAAGAACTAAAGGATAAAGTACTAAAAAAGAATCTGAGATGACTATTTTTATTTTTGGCGTAAATTTGAAACTAACAGCTTTAAAGTTAAAGTTGTTGGTGCTCTCCCTGCCAAATCTTTAGTGCCAATCTTCAGCACTCGACTTTCTGAAAATATCAAAAATGGAAAAAATAAACATCATTCACATATAGAAAAACGCAATTGGTATTATGGTTTTCAGGACGGTAGGACAATTTTAAATATTCCTCGCAAAAAATAAATCGGAAAATTTATTATAATTTAAAGTTATTGTTGTTGATATTTTGTGATTTGTTGTATATTTGTTATTTGTTGGGCCGTGCGTTTTGATTGAAGGCACGAGTTAAATCAGAATGAAGCTAAATCCTACCAATATTATTTGTATACCAAACAAAATGTTATTAAAAGAAATTTCAAAACTTTTTGAAACCTTGAAAAGTGTTTCTTTCTGAAACTCAAAATTGTAGTTGTCTGTGGATCACATCTTTTATAATTTGCATTAACATTATTGCTTACTCAATTTCTTTCAGTGAACTTATTAAGGGAAAAAACATTTAGCTACCGCTTGAGCTGTCATGTCCATTGTGCTAACTGTAAATCAATGATTTTCAATTAATTGATATTTTTAACAATCTAATTAACAACAAATTAATTTAAGATTGTTTTAGTTTATGTTGTTGTTTGATGGCAAATTTTATCAAACCATTGGAAAACTATTGTTTCAAATATAGGAGAAATTATTCAAGAATTTGAGAGATGTTTTGATCTAATGACAATTCCAGAAGAATATAGAGGTAAATTTGTCAAAGCATTTTTATCGACAAATGCTACGAAAATTTTAAAGCTAGAGAAGAAAATAAATGTTATTCTGATCGATTAAGTGAAACGTTAAAAAATCCGATAAATTTTATTGGTGATTTAACCCTTTCTAAAGCAAAGGAAATGTAGTAGGCCACACACACTTGTCTGTCAGCGGTCAATAAATGTAGCGGGAAAACACATCTATGGTTTCAAATACTATAAATTTGTTCTCTTGTGGCTCAATATATGTCAGTAGTTGTACCAAAAGTAAAAATGATTACCGACAGCGTTACGCTTAGATATTTTTATTAGTGTAAAATGGTGTACAGTATATTGCCACCACATTAGAAAGGGTTAAATGAAGCTCTTCAATATTGCCAAGGAAACTACACTGCAAATGTTTTTTGTGATAAAATAGAAAAATTGGCAAATCAAATTCTCAAACATAAGTTTAATGAGGAAGAATTACAAAAGTTTTTAAATTTTAATTCATTAGAAGATAATTATTTAAAAAAGATTTGAAATGAAAGAATTTAAATCTGTAGAAGAAAATCGGAATAAAAATCGGAACGAATCACGAGAAAGTAAATACGGAAATATATAATTAAGGGTCCAATTGCATCAATTAAGGAAAATATAAAATATGCAGATGTAGTGAGAAATGCTAAAGATTCTCAATTGAAATTTCAACCCTCAAATAACTATCAAATGAAAATAAATCAACCAAAACGAAGTTAGAATCTTATTAAAAATGAAAATACACGTTCAATATTCAGTATTTTATCAAAGATATTGATCAAAAAAAGTTATGCCATATATTTGCAGATTGTCCAAACATTAAATGCGGTCAATGTCATTAATCAGGACATTTCACACACCAATGTTTCGAGCTGAAGTCAAATAGAAGTCTGCAATATTGAAAATCAGTTGCATCAGTTAAAGGAGATAGTGATAATGACAGTTAATATCTGAATGGATATTCTCCACCAAGAGAGGAGATGATTAGAGCTCTTCAGTAAATGTAAGTAATGTATTGGAGGAGGAAAATATGATTGAGATGAATGCTGATTGTTTGCATGTTTTGAATGAAAATTATAAATTTTTTGATGATAATAATTGTGACTGTTTGTCTGATCCGAACATATACAGTAATTGGTGTATTGATAAATGGAAAATGAATAATTTAGAAGGTAATAATGACTTTATTGTTCTTAATAATAAAATTAATATTGATAGCTCAATTAATAATATAATAACAACTTAATAACAATTCGTACTGATCACAAGACAATTACATCTATAATAAAAACAAAGAAACCAATAACTTAACAATTTCAAACGTGGATAAATGAAAAAAATCTAAATTTTCTATAGATTTTTACTTTTTTTCACATTTTTTTAATGTTTTAATTTCATAAAATTGTTAGAGCGTTAATACTTTTGATATTGAAATTTTATAGGTTTTCTTATTGTTATTTTGATTTGTGTTATCAAAGAACTGTGATTATTTTATTCTTTTTATGTTTATTTTTGAATTTTATTATATTTTATTTTGATTTTTGTTATTGAAATAAATTTTCATTTTAAAATGAATAATTTTTTTTATGTTTGTAAATGCACTTTTTGTATTTTTTAAATTAAACGTTGTTTATTTTTGTAAATAAAAAATCTGAAAACATTTTTTAAGGTACCTTATAATACCGCCTACCACGCTTTCTGTCATCCTCACCTTTATGATGCCGAATTATCAGAAGAAAGTATTACACGAAGACTAATTACGAAATGAATTGATTTTCGAATTACACTCAAAAAAAGTGAAATATAAAAATATCAATTTAATATTATAAAATTCATTGAAAAAATTAAAAAATAAATATCAATCAATTTTCGTGTAAAATGTCGCAGCTTAGTAAAACAGCAGAACATTTTTACTGATAAAAGTAATTGCCGGGTAGTTTAAAACAACTTCATTAATACGCAGGCTGACCTTTTCTGATGACATTTTTCCAAATTTCGACAACCGAAATTTAGTATTTTTCTTCCTTTCTTTTCAATTTATTTTAAGATTTTTTTGCAAGCTTCTATGAATATCTACAAAAAATTTCCACCAATCCAATATGTACAGGAAATCAGAATTTCGATTTCAATTTACGCTTTTTGCATCATTACAACCAGCAGACTGTGCAATTTCATTATATTCGGGAGAACTTTTTCCCCGATTTTAAGTAAATATCAATAATTTATCTGACAAATCATTTTAAATAGTCAATGATTATTAATTAATTTCAATATTTTGTTTAAATTTAATAACTTTTGTTTTTTACATTTTTGTTTAAATGCAACTGGATTTTATTTTAAGTTCATTCATTGTTAAACTGGGAGAATAATTAAAATTTTAGTACAAATTTAAACAATCAAGATAAGAAAATTATTTGGTTTACTTAAGATAAATATTATTTACATTAAATTTTAAACAAATGATGCGATTACGGTTTTGTTAATATATATTCGATAACACTGGTCAACATATATTTTTATTACAATATTAGATTTGACGTTTGCGTCGAAAATCCCATCAGTTTGCTAGATGCTGTGCCGAGTAGGATTTACCTTGAAAAAAAATTATAGTTTACTAGTAGTAATTACTACCCAAAGAGCTCCATTCTTATTACAATTAGATAGATGTAAGTTTTCTAACTCACTTTTAGTAATCGAGCCTTTCCTTAGAAAAAAATAAGTTTTAAAATTTTATTACGTTTCACCCACTAAAAAAATTTTAAATTTACTAAATTAAGGAATTTTAACACCTCTGAGGGTTTAAAGGATGCTCTTTTAGGCAGTTATTTTGAAATTTTTGAATAAAAGACTTTTTTTCAAAACAATAGAAGTATTTGAACAGCCTTTTTTTGTTGACTACGAAATTCTACTATTTTTATTGGAAGTCGTTCAGAAATAGCAAAAGAATGTATATTTTCGTATAAAATTAAGAAGTCAGTTAAAATGGCGTTTTAAAGATCATGTAATATTTATAATTCGTTGTCAGTTATAGAACACTTCTGAGTTTAAAGAATGATCTTTTAGGCAGTTATTTTGAGATTTTTTAATACATTATTTTGCTTATTTATTTTACTTCCTTACATAGTTGAACCTTTATAAACCATTGTTTCATCGAAATCCTAACCAAAAGAGACTTGACTGACTTTTTTTCGGAGAGTTCATGTCATTCGCATTTGTGTGACAATGATATTATAAAATTTAATACAAATTTTTGCACATATTCAACTGAATATTACTTGTGAGATCCATATTTTATATGACTGACATTGTGCATACAGAACTTGTGGTATCAGATATATACAACTGACATGACGATTACATGTCAATGGATATATACTGATTTCTTGTATAAAACGGGATCAAAATAATTAAACTTCAAACTTTTAAAAAATTTGATATGTCTATTTAATTTCAGACTAAAAACCAATATTTTTATTTAATACTAAATAAAAATAAATAAATGATTTTTCTAATAATTCAAATAACTATCAAGTAGAATAATTTTGTTTAAATATTGCGATTTTATATTATTTGTTTTTGTTGGCAACTAATTATATTTATAATGTGAGATCAAATTTGTTAAAGTTGTTTCCAATTTCGTAATTGGCAACGAAAAATTAAAGCAAAAAATAAATTCATGTTTAATTAAAAATTAAATTGTTTAATAGACTATTATTTTCTTTTAATAAAATCTATCTACTTACAATAGTCAGTAAATTGTTATAAATAAAGATTTTATTTTATAATAATTCGTTAATTTCTATTCTATTTTTTACATTTGTTTGTGTATTGCTTTTATCTTGATGTTGTCAAACATTTAAAAATGCCAAGCCTCCCTAATAACAGCGCCTCACTCGACAAAAAATGTATGTTATAGACATAAAGAGACCCGATGACTAGAGAAGATTCACTTTTTTACATTGGGGCAGTTCAATTCTTGGGTATGCATTATTAAGGAAAAATAGGTCCGATTCCACTTTTTAATAAATCGGAGTAGAAGCGCTGAAAAAATGAAATAATCAAGATTCATCCAAAATTATCATTAAATATATGAATAAAAACTTTTTTGACCAAATTGACAGCAACATATTTCCGGTGCAAACTCGAAAGTTTATTTGACATTTTCTGTAGAACTTTACTGTTTTTAGTTTAAAATCGAGATTACCGAAAACCTCCTCGGAATTTAGGGCGCTATTAAAGATTAAATACAGGAAATTTATTTTCGTTAACTGATTTCGTTTTGGTAAGACAGCAAAGATTAAGATTAAAAATCTTTATAAAAGAAAAAAACAATCAAATTCGAATAGAAATTGTAAAGAGGAATTATAGTTCCAGTTCCGGATCCAGTTTTGAAACCATTTTATTTCTTTCGCCCTCAGCCTGTTTTTTTAGACCCATTTTAGATTAAATATCTTTCCCTATTTTGACGGTTTTATTATGTTAACATATTTTATAGCAGTAAAATATTTTGTAAATATAAGTAATGGCATAAAAATTAAATAAATGAATATTTTTTCGGTATTTGTGGGAAAAAACCCTCCTAAATGTCCATTGGACATTTGTCAGGTAGGTGTATTAGAAAATGCAATTGAATCGGGTTAAACTTTTTTTGCACTTCAAATAATCTTGGATAAATTGTCCAAAATTATCATAATTAAAACCTTCCATTTTAACTTTCTCTCTATCGCATTTCTGTCTCATTTACAGTAATTAATAATCTTTTATAATTTTTATTCTTTGAACTTTTATTCCATCGTTTAATTTTAACTCGAAATTCTGGACGTCCCTTTGGGATGTTTGATTTTTTTTCTAAATCATTGAAACTTTTATTAATTGGTCTATCATATTTGTTGATTGTAATCCTCTTAACTTATGGAAAATCTAGATCTAAAATTTTCCGATTTTAAAATTGAACATTGAAGGTTGTCTTTTATCATTTTGCCATTTTGTACTTATTTTAAAGAGACTTATCTACTGTATTAGGACACATTAGATTGGCCTATATAGCCCTAAAGATTTACCTTTTGTGTCTTTTTAATGCTTTGCATAAACCGGCAAGACAAACTATTCTTACTGTAAAGATTCAGAATTTGCAAACAAAATGTGAAATATAGAAAATTTCAAATTTTAATTTAATTAGAATTATATTATTTTAATTTAATTGACCGAAGTAGAAGTTAGTAATAATGCATAATCTGAATTTTTCAACCAATATTGACAATAACCTCATGAAGTAAATATTTTGTTTGATCCATAAAATCAAGTTGTAATTAAGAACACAGGGTGAAAATATTTATGTCTTTAACCCACTTTTCCTTTTCTCTTCACTACTATAATTCCGTGGTGTAACAACTGTATTATTCGATTTTCTGTTATAAATTAAATAGTTTCCATTAATGTCTTGTAAGCATACTGTTATATTTCTATTAAATTATAATGATAATAATTTAAAAGTATAAAAGTTTAAAAACTGTTTTCATAGCATCAGTATTAATTAAACAATTTTAAATAACATAATTTTAAATTCCACGATAATACTTTTAAATTATAATATATGAATTGAACATTAGCTTAATCCATATAACACATACGTATTGTTTCCACTCTCAATCTTAATATTATTAGATCCAAGAATCTTAAAAAATTATATGAAACAGAAAATTGTTTTGTAATACATATGCAGCGTCAGTCAAAGCTTTTTATCTTTATCTAAACTTTCACTTGAACAATTATTAAAAAATCGTTCAAATTCAAATATTAAGTTAATGAGCCGTTTTAACATCAAATCTACTATTAATAACGAAATTCGTTTGAAATACTTCTTTAAAAGCCTCAAACTCTATTACCGCTCGAGGAGATGGTCAGTTAAATATGCACGATTCAGATTTGCCACAAATGATTTTTCAAATATGAATGCTCTTTCTTTCGTTTGTTTATACATGATACCTCGTGCTCTTTACCTTTTGTAGCTGGTTTTGCTTCTTTTTTGAAATAAATCTATTTATCCAAGTTCAGTGGAGCATTTGTTCGCAACCAGCATGATTCATACTATTACCAATAAAATACGATAATTGACCACTATTTCGACAACCGCTATATACCAAAATAATATCGTTATTTACAAATTGTTTTTGAATCTTTTGCAAATTAGATTAATTTGTTAGAATCATCAAGAATTTATATTTCTATGTAGTTTATTTTTGAAGTTGAAATGGTTAAATACATGGGATTTTCAGATACTGCTTGTACAGCTTTATCCTGTAATTGGTTTATATTCCATACTGAATTAAATAGATGAACACTGCAACCCCCAATAATTACTGGTTTAATAATGTTGCTATCAGCGGGGTGGATAAGGGGCATTTGCCCCCAAAAATAAAAATAATTGACACAACTACTTGTTTATTTTATTTGTGTAAAATATTTTTTTTCTATTTTTCGTGTGAACTTTTAACATTGCTCAGTTTTGCCCCACCTAAACTGAAATCCTGACTACGTAAGTGGTTGATTTAGTTCAGTGTCTGTCAACCGGTGCGCATCGAGAAAATCCTAGTGCGCCGCGAAGATTTTTCTAAATATCTTAAATTGCTAGCGTTTTTGATCGCTCAATAGTTTAATAAAAAATTGAATGAAAATATTATTTCATGAATTTTAAAAATATTTCATGTTGACATGAAAACATTGAAAAAATAATAATAAATTTCTTTTTGATCAACAATTATCGGAATATAAATATTACTTAAAATATAACATTTGAATATCGATTTGAAGAATCATAGGGGTTAATTACTTTTTATTTTAAAATAAATAAGCTTAATTCTGCTTTATAGCTCATCATTAATTTATTTAAAACTTTCCAAACTATGTAGATGAACAAATTTGTAATCCGGAAAGAAGTAAGTGATAAGAATGATAAGCCAAATGAGAACAATGAAGGCAAAAAACAGCACCAAAATCATCAAAAGGAAAAAAGCGGAAGTACCAAGACGAGCATTTAAAGTATGGTTTCATTGCACTCGATAATGATCACTCACGGCCATTTTGTCTTATTTTTCTGAAAACTCTCAGCAACGAATCGATGCTACCAAGCAAACTACTTCGACACATCGAAATAAACCATTATGAACAGATGAACAATCAGATCAGTTATTTTGAGAACCTAAAATCCAGTCGGCAAAGCGAATCAAAAAAATTACAGAAATTTGTAGTTACAGCAGATCAAGCATAAATTGCTAGTTATAAGATTGCTCAACTCATTGCACGAAAGAACAAATCACATGCTGAAGCAGAAGAAATCGTTTTGCCCACTTTCAAAATTGCAGCTGGATGTATGGTGACGAATGATGCTTTGTAGAAATTTAAAACTATTCTGCTTTCATCGAAAACTATTGCTAGAAGAATCCAAGATTTGTCGAATGATATTGAAAAGCAACTAAATGATTGTTTTGATGATCCTTCGAGAAAATTGTCGATTCAGGTCTATGAAACCACAGGCATCAGTGGTAAATCTCAGTTGCTTTCATTTTTGAGATTCGTCCAGCAAGGAAAAATTGTGAATAATTATTTTTTCTGTCAAGAACTTCAGAAAATCACAACTGGCGTGGATATTTTTGAATTGGTTGATGAAAATGTGAAGAAGAACAATTTGAAATGGAAAAATTGTGTCAGCGTTTGCACAGATGGAGCTCCAGCTAGGCAAAGACGTAAAAAAGGCTTCATTTCGCACGTTCTGAATCAAAATAAAAAAGTTAAAATCTTGCACTGTATGATTCACAGAGAAGTTCTTGTGTCGAAAGCTGTTCCTCCAATTCTTGCACCAACTGTTGATGAAGTCGTCAAAGTGGTCAACTATATCAAATCAAACGCCCTTCGGAGGGGAGAATTTTCGCAGCATTATGCGAAGCAATGGATTCGGATCACAAAACATTGCTGTATCACACTGAAGTACGATGACTATCAAAAAGAAAAGTTTTAAATCGATTTGTGTTTATGAAAGTCGAAGAAGATGACTTTTCGTTCTTGAACGATGATGTTTGTTGGTTATGAGTTACGTTTTTGAGTGATCTCTTCGACAAACTGAATGAAATTAATTTAAGTCTACAACGTGCTCAGGAAAACTTCATCACATGCTCAAGAAAAATGAAAGTGTTTGGAGAAAAGCTCGTTTTATGGATTTCAAAAGTTAGTAAATCTAAATTCTTATCTTTTCCAAATGTCTAATTGAATCCTTCAAAACTCCGAATCAAGCAAGAAATTGAAGAAACTTTGAAGTCTTTATCAAAATCTCTTGAGAAGTATTTTCACAATCTTGATGTTTCGGACATGGAATGGATAAAGAATTCATTAATGAACTTTGATGTGAAGAACCTTGAAGAAGAGGAAGAACAATTAATTGATTTAAAAAGATTTGATTTTCCAAAAAATGTTCTCAGAAATGTAACTTTCCGAATTCTGGTTAAGTTTGAACAACAAATTTCCTCTATTGAGCAACAAAGCAATTGAACTGTTGTTGCCGTTCGGAAGCTCTTATCTCTGTAAGCATGGATTTTCGGCACTCACGGAAATGAAAAGCAAGAAACGCAAGAGACTGCGAATGATCAACGAGGAAATGCGTGTATGCCTATCAAAAGTTGAACCTCGCATTAATCTAATTTGTGATAAAAAACAATCTCAGCGTTCACATTAATAAAAATTAAGTTTTTCTGATATTGATTTAACATCTGAAAATAAATTTTCTCCCGATCTTACAAAATTATAAGTTTGTTATTGGGTGCGCCACGGAATTTGTTTTTGATTTAGTTAGCCACGACCCTAAAAAGGTTGCCCGACACTGCTATAGTTGAACGTTTGTTAATGAAGTTTTGGTAAAATTATTTCTACATTATATATATCGTATTTTACATAAGCAGTTTTTGGTAATCACAAATTTATTTTTAAATTGAAAACTTTCAATTGTATTTTTAATTTTTAACTATCAGAAGGTCAAAACAATTTATAACCAAAATATTTGTATTTTATCTATTTTAGTTAAGTACTAATGGACTTTGAGTGTGAAAGTAGAGACCTCTTCCTAACACAATATCCTCACCTTAATTTCTTCTTTGTCATCTAACACAAATGGAGGAAGTTGTATTTTTTGTTCTTTATTTTCGATTTTATTAATTACGATTTTTGTTTTTCCTAGTGAATTGAATTTCTTCAATTCTTGCTTTAACTTCCTTGGCTTTATCAACTGATTTAACTTCTTCTTAATTTCTCCACCTAAAAAACGCTTTTGTCACTATTTATTTAACTTCTTGAGATTATTAAGTGATTTCAAAAGATCACTTCAATTGGATATTTCCTAATTACCAATAATCTCTTCGGAAGTCTTTCAAACAACCTTGAAGCCTATACAAAACAATTTTTTCATTTTTTTTATTCAATTTTATTTACCTTCATTTCAGACTTCACATCAATTGTAAAAAATAAAATATCTGGATAATTGTTTTACTAAATTGCGTGATAATTGACGCACTGCCTTGACAATCAGTAACAATGTTATATTAGTTTTTTGTTTAAACTAATTAGAATAAAAGGTTTTAATGGATGCTACGGTTGTGTGAATTAGTAAAATACTCACTGTGGCAGGTCTCACAATGAAGCATGACGCAGATTATGACAAAATTGTTATTGTGTATCATTTCAATTGTTATTGAATAATATAGAGGGGGTGTGGGGTACTTAAGTTAATCTAATTTTTTTCAGCAATTTTATTAGTTAATATAGCAGATTAAATATTAGCTAGTATGGGGACCTATTATAAGAAGTACCGTTTTAGAATGATTGTTTAGAGGATTTTTATAATGAACTCCATACGCTATAGTACTTTCAAAATTAATAATTTCATACTTTAGTTATCCTTACAATAAATATTTAGCAAAGTATATAAATATATAAAGATTCTGATAATTAAGAATAGAAAGTGCAAACGCTGAAATATAAAGTGTTTTGCGATATTCAATAGCAATTTCTAATGGCATACTAGTTTCGAGCTTATTGAACTTTTATCAATAATCCTATTTTTATCACTTGTTCAATATAACCATTCCTTCCCATACCTCTAGAATAGCTGTAACTTAGTGCTATATCTGTCTAAATGAAAGTATTTTTATTATGATACTAGTATGGTCATTTTATGCTTGTCATACTGAATAGAAATAGATGTCTTTCTATTAAGTATTATAAGCCTAGGGCATCTTTCAGTTATTATTTAGTCCACAGTGAAAATAATAATTAATTAATAAGTTTCAAAATTGAATATTAAAAAGCAAAAAAATAATAAAAGAAATTAATTAAAAATTAAATAATTAAGATAAAAGTGTAACTTTTTCAGTGATATTTTTAGTTTTGTTTTCAACGTTATTTCTCAAAAACAAATATAGTGCAAAACAGTAATTCGATAATTGCAGAGAAAAGTTTATTATATTTTCTGTTGTATTAAAATAAAGTTATTTACAATGTTAGTAATGCTGTAATTGGTTTTTGTTATTGGCTTTTTTTTAATTTTTTTACATGGAGATTTTATAAGGTAATAAATATATTGTTGCAGAGAAACATATTTTAATTGCATTTAAATTTATTGGTTTTTAAACAAATTAAATGATAATATACTCTATAAAGTAAAGCAGAGAAATCCTTACGTATATTTGTATCTACAGTTGTTTATCATAAATTACACACCAAAATTATTACAGAAAAAACAATATACGTTAAGACATTTCAATGAGTCACCCTGTGATTGTTTGGCTTCGTGAACTTTGTAACAATAATCATCTTCGATAATATGATCCTCTGTCGACTCTAACTACTCTACGTATTAATCTTAATTTTTCTGTTTTCATACTTCCAACAGATTTTTTTATGCTGTTAGTTTTTAATTTCGGCTTGTGTTATATATTGTTATAGTTCGTTTGATTAATGATCCTCAACGATTAATGATCCTTAGATGGATTACTCCCAAACTGTTTTATGGTCCATTCCGCCAGCTGGTCGAACCTCCAGTCACCAAACTCCTGAAATAACTGATTTGATGAATCAAACTCAGAATTATTCAAATGTGAAACAACTGTGATATAAAATTCAAAGAGGCTTCATTCACTGTGAAAGGATTAACGGAAATATTATTAGTCATTTTTATACTGTGTTCTTCTTTTCCACTTGAACTTATGAATTAAGAACAACCTCTTTGTATTTCTTTGTTTAAATTTATGGATTTTTTATTTTTCTTCTCAATATTTATTTCTTGTCGCCAATCTTTTTTGAAGAGATCTGGAACGACATACACTTTGATTAATATATATATTTTATTCAATTTCTTTTCATTAAATATTTGTTTAATTTTTTATCATTGTTGAGTTATAATTTTATTTGGTTCTGTAGAACTGTTTGCTCTGACTCCACGTGCTCTTTAAACGATACTGGAAGAACTCAAGACAGGAAAGCTTTTATTCGATACTAACAATTTCACAATGATTCGACTGTTACTTTTACAATAATGGCAGGAATCTCCACAGGAAGCCGCCTTTTCAATTAACTACTAAAATATCCTTGACAAGTTTGACTAGTTCTTTTACTCGCCATTTTTCAAAATTATTTGTGTCTCCGTTGTTGATTTGAGACTTCCCTTATATAGGGAATCTCTCCTCAAACAACTAATCTGATTTGCGGCAATTTACATTGGACTCCAGGGGAACTAGTTAGATACTTTACTTTTATCTTTTGGCCGCTTCCCGGGAGAAGACTACGAAATAAATAACATTAGGGAATAATCAGGTCCCTGCGTAATTAAATTTATTCAATTCGGAGAATTTCTCCTTAATTTAATTTATTTGTTTTCGTCATTTTAATTAATTAATTTGTATTTTTTAAATAACTTTTTCTAGGGGTCCCAAATTAATTTTATATTACTATTTTCGTACTTGTCTCGTCAAGTGGCATCGGCACATACCCATTTCCACCGGAAAATATTGATTTTAATTTTTGATTATTTTTATTTAATTATTTTATTTTCCCAAATTTTTTATTTATTATGATCATTTTTGAAAATCACCTAACCCCAACATCATTTAGGTTTCCTTAGCAAATCATATACTAAGGCAATTATTATCAATAATCCCACAACATTGACCTAACCAGAGATTACAGAGCTGATTTTGCTTTTTCAAAGTTTTTAATACTAAAAAATTATTTTTTTTAAATTAATAAAAATTATGTCCATTATTTCATAATCTTTACATTTTCCGTTATAATTTATTATATTCATCATTGCATAATACTTGCAAAGCCATCCGCCCGAAGACCTCCAAATGCAGTTTCAAACCTCACAATTTAAAAAGTAATCATTTAATCTTTATTGGTATTAAAAGAATGATTTTATATTGAATGCTTATTTTGTTTAAAGTTACTATTTTACAAACTTACCATAATACAAATCAAAACGCTGTAAGCATTAGGTTTCGCTATTCCGTGGCACATTTGTCTATAATGTGAAAGAATGAAGGTAAACGAAATCGTAAATAAAGGAACAAAGGATAATTAAAATGAAATAGAAAAATGGATAATTAAAATTTAATTAAATAAGGTATGAACACTTATTTAAGAAGTAAATAGAAAGAAGTTGTTGATATAAAAAATGGTCTCCAGAATTTATAGAAATCAACAATCTGTGATAATTTTGTATTTCAAAAATTTTATAAAAATGACACTAGTGCTACGATAGATTACATAATATTTTCAAATAGAACTTAAAACAAATATAAATCAAACAATAAATACTTCTTCGTAGAAAAGTCTATTTAGGTAAATATTTATTTTAACTTCATTGAGATAATCAAATATTGATAATAAAATAATTTTCTTTTTAATTTTAGTATAATAATAATAATAATAACAAATATTTATTTATTAAACCTATATGACCCACTTATTTAATTAAATTAAATATATTGTATGTTTGTTTGACCTACTCTGAATTAGAAAGCCCTTACTTTTAAAGCCAATTTATTAAAACTATATGGTTTGTGACCTACATAAATACTTAGAAAACCTTCGTAAAAAAATAAATATGAGTTGACCTGCTTAATTTAGAGTTGACTTACATAAATACTTAAAATAATTTAAGGAAAACTTTGAAAATCATGAAAAATCAATAAATTTGATTTGAACTACTGAAAATACTATGAAAAGTTTAGCTTAATATTTTTTCCTCATCAGGCGTGATTGGGTACTGCACCAGTGGTCCTCAATCCACATACTAATGTAACTTATCAAAATATTTTTAAAACAAATTTAATTAATTTGTTAGAAGTTATAGCTATTAAATTAATTTTATTTAAAATGTTTTCGATAAGTTCTTTTCGTTTTTAACACTTAAAAAATACAACATTATGTGATTAAAATAGAAAATTCTGCAAAAATTTCTAAAAAAAATAAATAATAATAGAGTAAAATAATTAATAAACATGTAAAATGATTATGGGAAACAATGATAAGTGATTAAGATAAGGTTCTGGAGCTTAATAAAAATGGAATGAAAAAGAAATGTCGAATAACGAGAAGGGAATAAGAGAAAATCAATAAAAACAGGCAATTGAATAAAAGAAGGTCATTTATAATAAACGAGTGCAAATTTAGGAAAACAAAATCAAAATTTGCACGTTATTTCGAAAGCTCTTTCAAGATAAGGAAGGAATGTTGTTTGGGAATCCGGGAAAGGGCATATCTAAAAAATTATTTATCTGGACAGCTGTCAGTGATAATATAGAGGCCCCAATGGAATTAGAGGAAAAAGATATTGGAAATTCTATTTGAAATAAGTAAGTATTATTGGATGACGGAGCATGAAAAGGAAGCGCAGCTAGAATCAAAGAGAGAAAAAGTGATTCGAGAGAAATTGGACAGAATTCGACAAATAATTGGAAAGGAGAAAATTACTGAAAATTATTGAAGAAAGGTATTAAAGAGAAATTTGGAGAAAACTTAAAGTTAAAATCAAGGAAAGAAGAAATTTGAAACAGAAATTAAGCGAAGTCAATGCAACTAAATCACAGTCACCGATCTCAGAAACAAGTCACAGTAATCAAGTGATTGTGAAATCTAATTGATCCGAAAAGTGCTATTCTTTCCGAAAGGTCGTAATAAGCACCAAGTCGTGACTGTAACAGATAAATCTTTTTGTTATTTTAAAGTGGAGATAAAGTGCATTAATCAATAAAGTTTATATCGTTTGGAATTTATTACTGTTGTTTAAAAGCACGCTTGGAGTCAGATTGACAATAAATCCTATTCAAATTCACTGACAACTCCAACATAATGTAGAGAATTATTTTTTGTTTATTTATTAGTATGACAAATAAATTAGGATATTTACCTTAAGATAATATATTAAATAACAAAACAAATATGAGACGTTAATTTTGAAAGTGGCTCAAGTAACTTTTATCGAAAAACGAATTAGAGCTAAATAGTTCTAAATTACAAAAATGTTTTTTAATGTTTATCGTGTAATATACAGAATTATGAAAGAAATAACAATAAATCAGTAAAATATAAAAAAATCATACGTATTTGTAATCACAAATAGCTCTAACTCATTTTTCACCAGAAGTGACGTATGCCACTTTCAAAATTACACTTCGGGAACGAATTATTACATATTAAAAAATAAAAGAATATAATCTTCGTTGTGGGACTTTTATTTTAACATTTTTTATTTAATATTATTAATTAAAAAATTTAGAGAAAATATTTTACTTTCGCCATTGACTTTTTCATTAACTTCCTTTATAATCAATTTTTTTAAATAATATTTTTTGTTTTATTTTGTAACGTGAATTTTCGGAATTTTCTCATATGTTTTGTAAAATAAGTACAAACACTTCGTATTAAATGTTTGGTAATATACTGACCGATAGTTTAAAAAAGAAATGAAAAAAAGGAATTTCAGATATAATTTTAAAAATTATATTAAAATATTTAATAAATTTTTAAAGTTTTTATTGAAATTGATTAATTTATTATAAGGACTTTTGTTTTTCACCTCTGATTTATTTTTATTTATAAAAGACATTGTATTTTCTACAAAATTTGACTATGAATCAGATTTATTTATGTTATTCACGAATTTCCGCACAGCCTTTTTCAAATGATCAAATATGCTGGTAAATCTAGTGTTAATTAATCTTAATTTTGGTTCAGCGTTTTTAAAGTTTTTGGGTTTTATATAGAAAGTTGGTGCTTAGATCTGACTCCTTGGTGTCCTTCTTTAATCGATTTAATTAACCCCAGCACATTAAGATTTATTTCCAATTATATATCGCAACTTTATTCACAACTTTCACAAAAAAATCGATTCAATTCACAATACACTACAAAATTATTCTGCACGATTTCACAAAATTCAATGCGTAGGATACGTCTTCCAAAGGCAGATTTCCCTGTCTGGTACGCAATTTGTTTGACTGGTTGATGTATCTTTAAGTTTATTACCTCCTTTATTCCACTCTCTGAAATATTCTCTTCAACCAACTGTCGATTTTGTTGATCTGCCTTTTCTTTTTATACTCATCTCGCAACTCCAGTCCCCGCAAACTAAATTGGTTTTGGCATTTTTGACATCTCTGTCCAAAACCAAATTAGTTATTTCTCGGCTCCTGGGGTTTCCATTTGTTTACAATAATTATTTTGGTGGCGGGTTTATCTTTTATCCCGGGTTTTCTTCGTCAACCAATTTTGTTTTCCGTAATTAGAAAATTTGTTGACGTTCCGGGTTTCTCACACTATTCGAGTTTTCTGTTGGCTCGGACTTCTCATTAGCTCGGGTTTCCAATTAGCCAATTAATTTTTGTTTAATTACTTTCTATTTTTATTAAATATTTCCTTCTGGGGACCCCCAATCGATTTAATTTTATTATATTTGGATTCGTCTCGTCATTTGTCATCCGCCCATACCCATTTCCCCGATAAATATTTATTTTAAAATTTTAATTGATTTTGCCTTTTTAATTATTATTTCGAATATCATTACTTTTCCATTTTTTTACTTTTGTGCATTTTGTTAACCCCAACAAGTTTAATATAATTTTTTTAAAAAAAACTTCAAGTTAAAATTTTTAATAATTGTTCAACAATGACAAATTTAAAATAAGAAAAATAAAGTAGGAAATAAATGATAATGGACAAGTGTCAAATTACTTTGTGAATCTCCAATCTATTATAATGGTAAACTTACACCATTACATTTTTATAATTTATGATTTTCAATCATTAGGGTACATGAGACTGTACGCCTAAACTTCAATAGACCCAACACGATAAATTTATTTGTCAACAAAATGAATGCATGTATCAAATTGTCTAAATAACTGAACTCACCGTGTTCTTTTCTTTTTAAATAGTATTTCTTCAATTTCAATACCAAAAAATTATTCAATTTATTTAAATTTACCTTCGTAATCTCCTTGACTAAGCTCCATGAAGTTTCTACTAAATTAAATTATTTGATCAATTGCGCATGCCAGGTATGACCGTAGTCTGCTAAGCTCTGGAATTTCATTTCCTTCATGACATGACTGATAACATTAAATAATTTGTATTTTTTTCAATAACATTGCCTAGGGATCCCATGAAGTTAAAATTTAAATATTCGTGTTCATATTATTCCTCAGAGAAATAATGATCTTCTCAATTTTTCGACAATTTTTGCACTTCAATTAATTATTTTGCACCACAAATTCCGTGCATTTAACTTTCTATAAGTTTTCCACAATATTCATTTTAATATTTTAAATTTAATATAAATTTATTTCATGGCACATGCAAGTAATTTAAATTTTAAAAATAATATTTTGCAAACATATTTTACATTTTTAAAAAGTATTTTTCTTGTATTAACATATTGCAAAATCTTTTCTTCCTTTCCAGAAATATTTAACAACAAGCCTTTCACCTTGTAAGTATTTGGATGCTATTGCTTGATTTGTTAAGTCTGTTTTACCCATAAACGAAATTATAGAAAAAATCATAGCTTTCAAGACTATCAAGTATGAGAGCTTTTACTATGGACGTCCCATGGAAAGAAGACACGGTGGAGAACACTGGAGTGATTCAAAGTCAATAGAACAACTCCAGATCACTTTTAAATCCACACCAACAATAACTTAATATTAATTACTCTATATAATGCCGTTTATTTCGGCAAAAATTCACAAAAGCACGTGCAGTCATAGTGTAATATTTTTATAAAACATTACAGTTTTCAATGAAATTTCATTCTGGTGGGTTTCTGGGTGTTGATATTTTGAAACTATATGGTTGTTACCCAGACAACCTCATACCAATATCTTTCACTTACCACTCGGCACCCGTTGATAAGCAACGTTGGAACTGTGTTCGAGTGGGTAGATAGTCCGCAAAAAGTAAGCGTTATTGCGAATGCTATAATTGACCGAACGATCCATGGGTCCAACGAGCTGCCGATAGAAGGCCTGTTCTCGATTTCGATTTTTAGGTCCCATTATTCTCCTATCTCTTTCAAAGGTTAACCTATCTCATATCATTCATTGTCATGTCCATTCCCATAGTCCTTCTTATCGTCGTCCGTGTTGATGATTATTCTATGGCATGTACACCATTTGTTAAGTTAAATATTCCCACAGTATATCTTTTACCCTTATCCCTATTATAACCACAATGTTCTCTATTATTGATACTAGTATTGTCATTGTTACTATTATATGTATTACCTTTATTAAATGTTACTACTATTACATTTATTAATATTCTTATTACTAAATTACCATTATATTTATTATTATTACCACTATTATTATTATTATTATTATTATTATTATTATTATTATTATTATTATTATTATTATTATTATTATTATTATTATTATTATTATTATTATTATTATTATTATTATTATTATTATTATTATTATTACGATTATTACTGTTATTGTTACTATTATTATAATTACCATTATCCTTACTATTATCATTATTATTATCCAGTTTTTAGTAGGGATCCTTACTTATTTCTCAGCTTTACAATATATTCTTCTTATATAACAATTTAGCCTTACTCCGTCCTTATTCTACAGGTTCCGACAAAGTATTTTTATTGATTCGGAAAATTTGAGCAACATTCCGCCCTTATTTTATGGTTTTATGATAAAAGTTTCGATTATTTCCAAAAATTTGCGCAGCGTTCTGCCCATATTTTCTGTTTCAATTCAACATAATTTACTTAATTCTTATATATTATTTAAAAACATTATTTTCCATGATTTTGGTCGTCCGGATTAATCTTTTTCCGATGGCTGTTCATTTTAACTGTTGCAACGATTTCGCAATTTTCCCCGCTACCCTTTCCCTCTCTTTGTCCTTAAGATCTATGTAGGTTCATTTCATAGTTAATGATATTTCTATCAAGTTGGAAATAATACTGCCAAGTAGTTGTGTTGATTTGTGAAAACACATCAGTATACAGGTATCCCTTTTATAACGCGGTCTTATACAACGCGGTTTCGATATAACGCGATTTGGAAAAAATTTCTGTTTCAGTACAGCGCGAAATTTCGACTTATATAATGCGAAGAGGAAAATACATAATTATAAAATCTGGTAACACTAATTTGCGTACCACATATTTATAACAGATTAATTACCATATGAAGTTTGAAGAATAACAATAAAGTTTTTAATAAACCTTTAATTTGTTTTAGTTTGTTCTTAAATTTTTTAATGTGCACATAATTATTTATATTTTGTTTTTTGAATTTTGAAATATGTACATATATGTATTATTTTTCATAACTTGTGTTTTTAATTGTATAAGAAAGTCTGAATTTTAGTATTGAGTTGAAATATATGTGCATCTGTTATTTAGTATGTATTTATTTTGAAAGAAACTTATTGGAACGTAACCCCCAAATTTATATGAAAACTATGTCTTAGATAACGCGGAATCCCATAACACGCACTTATTCTGGAACGTAACTACCGCGTTATACAAGGGATACCTGTATATACCAACAATTTGACCTTAACCTTGCGTGTTAATTTTATTGCGATTAAACAAAATTCGACCTTGAAATTATTTGTGTTATCTAAATTAAATTTTTATTAATTTCTTAATTTAAATTGGTAATTTATTTTTAACATTTTTAATTAAATTTATTCAGCCAAAAATATTTTATTTTTATTCATTTAATTCATTAATTTTTACTTTTATATAAATGGTCATTTTACGGTCAAATTATCTTGTTATTATGTTATTTTTTATGTAAATTTCGTGCGGTTCTTGATGCATTTTGTATTTATTTTATTTTACTTTTATGTTTTTGATTTTATATTTATTTATATTCTCTCAGGTTTTAAAATGTTTAGTTGGTGTTGTATGTTATATTTTAAGTTATCTTGATGCTGGGTTTTCGTGCTGTATTACTGATGCATTCAAACAATTCTCAAGGCTATTTGTGTGCTGGCCCAACAATTCTCAGTTTAACAGTTAAATTTAAAAGAATGATATTGTCTTTTTGGGGGAGGCTGGGCTGGATCCAATAGGTGCGAGGCACGTTCGGATTTCTAACTTTAAAAAATTAACAGCTAGAATTAAATATTTGAAATATAGGTTTTAATTATTTAAAACAAAATACATTTATAAAAATCAAGTCGGCAACCTATGACACAGAAATTCATTTCTCTCTGTATAAAATTTCATCGCTTTAATTATTTGTATCATTTCTTTGATCACTTAAAGTTTGGTAATAAATTAAAGAACTGAACTAATTGCAGAATATTATTGCAAAGTAAATCATAACGAGTTCAGTATAACATTAACACCTTGGCAACGTTGTATCATATATCATAAATCTACACAAAACAAAAAAATATATCCATACAATACTTTAAATAAAATTACATGTTAATAAACATTTCTTTATTAACTTTAAAATCAACAAATACAATCTATTTATACTAACCCATCATAATCATTGCAAATTTTGATTCGTTAGAAGTTCGCTAATAAAATTATATATTGCATGCTCGAACTTTGATTGTCAATCGAAAATATTTCTTGTTGAAATTAAATTATTCAGATTACAATCAGTTGAAATACATACACACACATGAAGCAATTTTTGGATAGATAACAGCAATATAATGCAAACTATATTAGACGTAAAAAGCAAACACATAAATTTTATTTCACAAATTGTTAAATAAATCAGCTTTGATTTGAAAACTCTGCATGCTAGATCGCCTCATGTTAATTTTCTTAGTGTTTTGTTGTTCTTGAGAAATTTTCGATATATTTGTCAAACTGAATCGTTTCAATTCCAAAGATGTGAAATTAACGAAACCAGTTGTGTTGTCATTTATATTCCGTAATTTCACTTTAAACTTTCTAAAATTTGTTTTACATTTGGCATTAGAAAAGAATGTTGAAACTGAAAATGTTTTTTTTTAGGAAAAACTTTAAATCAAATCATTACCTTCATCATAAATTGCTTTGCTTCTGTTGCTAAGTTGGGAATCAATTATGTAATTAGTCATACAAAGACGATCCAGGTCAGGACGATTGATAATAGTTAAAATACAGCCAGTAGATTTAGAATTGTGTTTGATTTCTTTAACACACTGCTCAACATCATTCATATAAGCTGAAATTATATATTTATTTTTTATCACAGATCAATTTTACCAACCTATACTTTTTCCATTTAATTCCAAAATGATATCTCCATCATTTAAATATGCATTGTACTCGCGATCATTGGAAATTACATTCTCAATAAAATACCCCAGCAAACCTTTCTTGCAAGATATATTGAATAGCAAATTTTGACATGTTTGAGGTAAGAAACAGTATTTCAAAATAATTTCTGTCATCTAATTTAAAGTAAACAGATCGAAACATGAGATGATTACATATAATATAAACAACTTCATTGTTAACTTAATAAAATATATAATCAATTAATTTAATATTTAAAATAATTAGGTTTAAATTTTAATAAAATTAAAATTTATTTGTTAAAATTTTAATAAGAATATATTAAATTTATTAACGAGCTCTAATAAAAAAATAAGAATAAGAAAATTAAAGATTTGTGAGATTCAAAATTTATTAAAAATACATTATGTTAATTTGTTTTATCGTTATTTTAAATAATAAACTATTTAAACCATTCTTCAAATTTTTTAAATAGGGATATTGTTGCGGCCGGACCAGAGTTCAAAAAAGAATGAACAAATTCCTGGTATGTACTGGGCACTGATGGGTCCTTAAAATAGTTTTGAACTGCCTAACGGTTATCATCCCCACCTAGCGCCTGCATAAGAATTTGAACCGCTAGTCACCCGTCATAAATGACGTTGGTACTGTGAACTAGTGGGTGGAAGGTTAGCAAAAGGTGAGCTCCTTCTCAAGAACTGCTAATGCCCTAACGCCCCTCGGGTCCATGAGCTGTCATAGAAGACTTCATGATCTTACTTAATCGGTCCTCCTTTCATCTATCTATCTAATTACCAATTTATCTAACCATTAGTTCACTCCGTTTTCCCATATTCAACAACTTCAATCACATCCACACGTCAATAACAAATTCAACATTAAGTTAACAAGTTATATTAAAGTAAATAAACAATTAACATCTATAAATTACACGATTAATAAGTTATTCACATCTATTAATTAAGTCAAGTTAAGTACATCATTACATAATCAAAACCCATTGGCATCTAAGATATGCCCCAATAGACGAGCACGATTTAGCCTAAACTGCCGCTCCCTCTCTCTTTTGTTTGGCCGGTTCTTCTTGCGATTCCTTTTCGGCAACTCTTCTGATGCATGTGAGGGGCCTGCTATTACGGGTCTTGCGCCATCATCTTTTCCGGTAATGTTTCTTAACACTATAGATTCCTGCTCTTCAGAGAGTGAAACACCACTACGTATGAGGCCTGTACGTATGTTGTCCTTGAGCTTCCACTCGTTCACTTGCTTTTCAAGCTCCTGGGCCTTCTGTTCGGCCGACCGCAGGGCTTCATTCTTCTGCTCTAGCTGTGCCTTAAGGGTGTCGACTTCTGCCTTTAGCCGGGTTGCTGCCTCGGGGCGTGTCCATGTCTGCTCCATGTAGCGGCACTTCCGCACCATGGCCTCTGCCCTCTGAGTTTGTGTTATTGCGGTTTGATGGTAGCCGGCTATGTCTCTTCGGAATTGTTCTAGAGTTTTCCTATGTGGATCCACTAAACAAAATTAATTTTTAACTTTATTTTTATTATTCTCTATTTCATGCATAATAAGTATTAATGTAGTAATATATTTTAATCATTTTTAATACAACAAACAATTATGTCATCTGGATGGGGGAAGGATGGGTAGGTCCTTTTCTACTTATATGTCTTAACGGAATCTACTGGTTTTTTATGATCAATTAATTATAACAGGCATTATCAACGATAACGTTGACAATACCTGTGATAACCAAGGGTAGTTATGTAATTCATTATATTATCAACATTACAATAACATTATGAAATTTATATTTTTCTATTTAAAAAATTAATTTACCAAATTTAAATTTATTAGCTTCAGATATAGAAATTTCTAATTTAAATTACCCTAAAATGATTTACACACTTTTTATTGTAAAATAGTATTAAAAATTATTTCTCCAACAATTTAAATTTTATTATTTTTTTTTGACAAATTAAAGCAATTCATCTTTTGCTTTTCACTCGTTGCCATAGCAACGAGTCAACAATCGGCAAATTCACAAGGTTATAAAATTTTGTATCTTTTTTAATTATTATTTTAGAGATTTTAGGTTCCCTACTGAAATCAAAGCTTCCGTGATGATCCATTTGAACTTCCACACTTTCTTTCAGGTATGATCTTTAAGATATAATCTATTTTATTTATCATTAAGATTATCGAACGGAAACTCTGAAAATTGTAATTTATCTATGGGAAGATCTTTCTGTTATTTTGTCTGGTAAATTTTTATATGAATAAAATTTGGTTTTATGACTTTTGAATGTTGGTAAAATTTTTATGTCGGTAATTAATAGATTAATAATAATAATATTAACGATAGGTTGTCAATAATTTTGACAACAATGATAGTAATAATAATAATAATTTGGTGCTTATTCCAAATTATAATAATAATAATAATAATATTATTATTTCTGCAATAACAATCACTGTAGCATGTGTAATATGCATAACAATAATAATAATATTTTAATAATAATAATAATAATAATATGATTCCTGACGACAGGAATAACAATGTTGTAATAATAATAATAACAATTACAATAACAGTAGTATTTTAATAATAGTAATACTAGAAATATACTGGGCAATTTATGGCAACTAATGATACTATATAGTTTGAGGGATACAATAATGTGTTAATAATATTAATAATAATAATGATAATAATAATGATAATATTATTTTAGTAATAATAATAATAATAATAATAAGAAAATATTACTATTAATGATAGTAAGATTAATAATAATAATGATAATAATATTGATAATGACAATATCCGGATCATTCTAAGGATAATGATCTGACTCCAATGATATCGTGTACCGACATTAATGGTACTAAATAGTTTATAACCATAATAATACTGTACTATAATATTAATAATAATAATATTATTAATAATAATAATAATAATAATAACATTAATAAGGATAACAATATTTCAACAACAACAATAACAATAATAATAATAATAATAATAATGGTGGGTTACAGGGTTACAAATCTTGCTTATCATTCCAGTTGCCCTCGTAACGCCATACAAAATGATGCTGATCGCCACTTGGCACCCGTTGCTAGGCAACGTTGGTAATGTGTTCAAGTGGTGGACTGCCCGCAAAAATTGAGTACCATGTGCTAGTACTATAGTTGCTCGGACAATCCTCGGGTTCACGAGCTGTCGATAGAAGACCTATGCTCGCTTTGCTTGTCCTATGTGTACGAAAATTTATGATCGGAGGTGGACGACTGCTTACAAACCATGATGCGAATATTCCTAATAACGCTTACGTTCACATGTATCTCGAGAATGAATTGACTGTGCATACAACTATTTTATTCAATAAAAACAAAAACGTGTAACATTCATGAGTTCATAGGATAGTTTGGAGCTGTGCTGCTCGACGTCGGGCACGCTCCTTGCGTCCTGGGCGTCGATTCTTCGATGGAACGCTGGATTGATTGGTGGACTGAGGATTTGTATGTGGCATCTGGGACGGGGCGAAGACAAGCGGATATGTCACCGCTTCCCCCTCCCGACAGACTGCTAAAGCAACTTCCAACCCTCTGATTTGGGTGCGTAGGCTCTGGTTGAGCTGCCGCTCCTCTGTCCATCCCTTTTGTGCCGCCGTGAGTTTGTGATAAATGGCTTTCATCTTTGTCGGGTCGGACCAGGTCGCTTTTATCTGTTGTACCTCTTTAGTCATTTGAATGATCTGGTTGTGAAGATCCGCGTTTGTGTTCCTTGCACGATCTAGCTCCGTTTGCAAGATTTGATTAGTTGTCATTACTACAATGTACAAAATAATTAAAGTTTCTCTATTGAGTTGCATAACTTTTATTGATAGTTATCTTAAACATAATTGTTAAAACGGGTCGACCTATGTAACTAATTAAGGCGAAGATAACAAGTTAACAAAATTTTCTTTTTATCAACATTCAATTATATTCAATGTTTGTGTTCTTAGGAATTAATGTCTCTCGTCGAATGTCCTCTTCCTCTTTAGGGTGGCCACTGGATACGGGCGTCGGGTGTCGCGGGCTGGACGAGGTGGGTAGGCTTCTGCAATTCGCCCGGCGAGGATGTCTTCCATCACGTTTGCGAGATACATCCTCGCTTTCACCACCTGTAGATCTACCTGCTCCTGCACCCTTTCCCAATGGGTGAGGAGGCTCCGTGCGGACATGTATGTCTCCGCAGCTGGATACTGTTGTCCCGCGAGTCCGCAAGGGTCTCTTTCCAAGCCTAGTATCCGCCAAGTAGTCGGGTAAGGCCATCGTTGTCGTATCTGGTCGAATATTTCCGTAGTTGCCGGGGCTCCTTCTCGTCCCTGTTTGTCCGTTTCCTGTCTAGCATCTTGTTCGAGTGGCATGTCTAAAATATCATTGTTATTAAGTTCAATTAAGTTATCTGCTTTATGTAAAATCAACTAAATGAGGCCTAGGCTAATGTTATGGGAGTTGTCTAAGTCTATTAACTTGTATTTTAGTTATATCTTTTGTAAAGCGGATGGCGGTTCACCTAGAAACTTCAGGCGTGCTATATTCCGTTGATTGTCTCCTCCTGACTCTCTGATGTATCCTTTACTATTATGCCATTCAAGTACTACTCTGATGCTATATAAATTGGTTTACGGGCGTCTCGGTTGACTAGGGTTCACTCACCTTCGATGGGTAGTTGACAAGTGGGTTATATTTATCTCATAGGCCTTGCCTTTCAGTATGCGCTCCTTTAAAGCAAGTTATGTAATGGTGCAAGTAATAATATATGTGGGATAAGGCTGATAATTAGTTTACTTTAGTGTCAACACGTATTTTAATTCTAAAGTTTTATCTGTGTATAATTTCCGCTAGAATTTATAATTTAATTGAAAATTTGACATAACAATTTTGGGTGCCTACAAATTGAACGTTTAAGTCAAGGCTGGATGTTGAACCGGATAAATTAAGTAGACGAATCGCTCGATGATCTTAACCGAACGATTTCCGGCGGATCTTGTTGTCGTAGCTTCAGTGTTTAGTTTGTTTATATCCGCTGTTTATCCTATTTCGATTTTATTCGTAGGAGTTACTGAGCGATCTTAGACGTTTTACTGGAGATTAATTTTTCGATTGTATCGAAGCTATTCCGTAAGTTGCTATTTTGGTGGTTTAAATGTATTTTATCGTCGTTTAGGGCAACTCGATAGCGGATCTCGCAAGTGAACCTTTCTTATCAGGATTTTATTCGACATGTTTCGGGATCGTAATTCGATGAATGTTTATCTCGTGTGATATCAATATGACATTTGATTGTTTCTCATGCCCTATCTGTTATTCTGAATTTTGTTATTTTCATTTGCGTCGATTTTATTTTAATCCAATTTAAGCAATAACATATTATCATTGATCTTTGTTGGATTCCTAAATTTATATTAAATTTACGGAAAAGAATTTTTGTCTTAAATCAACGCATTTCTTTATTTTTCTCGAAGGGTTATTCTATTACAAATCAAGGTATTGCTTTCTTGATGAATTTAATCAATAGTTGCATTAACTTAACTCAACGAATTATATTAATTTTTATTATTCAAACTACTGATTTTGCTTTGAAAATTAATAGACGAATTTCTCTAAGTAATGGACCACTTTATTTCAATAGGTTAGGTAAATATTCTATTTAGTGAATTGAAACTTTACTTCATTTTCTAAAAATTTTACTTGATTTTTAACCAAAATTTTTCTACCTTTACCGTAATTACGTTAATGATAATCACTGAACTAAAGGAATTTAACCAACAAATTGATCCTTTTCCTGTTCATTATGTTAATGTTATTAAAAATAAATCATATTACTTTAGTTAAGAATTAATCATTATTCCTTTAATAAAAAAAATTTATTATATTGTGTCAATTTAGTCGATGGTTTACCTATCCTCGCTCACTAATCATTAATTAATCAATTTAAATTAATCGATGAGATATTTCTTTTCATTTAGTAATCATCTAATTTTTTCCAAGAATTGAATTACTGAATTACCTATTCAATGAGTTTTATCATTTTAATTCAAAATTATTAACCAACGATTTCAATTTAGTTTACCCCGTATCCTTTCCCTTTAATAGACCTTAGGCGCACATTGTGTTCATATTATATTTACTGAGTGCCCACTGGACTACTCGGTGTGATGATTTTAAGCCGTGTGTAATATAATTTTAGGTCGATTTTACAGAATTGAGAAACGAGGAAGCAGCCAGAGACTTCTTCCTTATTTCTCGCTTCAGCTATAGGGATAAGTATTGACGTTACGACCGCTGCGTTGCGCAAGCTGAGTCTTCACGGGTGCATATCATTGGCGATTTTCCACGCACTTACATGAATCTGCACTATGTTGATTTTTCTATCTTGCGTGATGTGTCGGCTGTGGGCCGGAAAAATTTCGACATTGAAAATTTATAAAAAGCATATAAAATAAGTTATGTATATTCATAATATTTATTAATTATAAAACAATAAATTTACCCATTCTTAACCATTCCATAAAAAACATCAAATCATAATATAAAATGACATAAATACCTCTCTCCCCACGCCAACGCCGAGCAGAGCTCCATTGAGATGCAAGGACGTGACGTGGAAAGAGGGTTCCACCATAAATAATTCTCACCTAAAAATTGATCCGACAATAGATTAAAATCAAATTTTGCTTCAAAATGGTTCTAACAATTTTCAAAATATAGTTTTAAAACAGTCTGAAAAATGGTTTTGTAGTTTTTTGGTTAACTTTAATGTGAAAATGGATCAGTATATATACCTAATTTTATGGTGTGTGAAATTTGATGTAGTAAAACAAAATTCGACCTTGTTCTTTTCTAGCAAATTCTATTATTTATTTTTATTATTTTTCGATTTATTTTTATAATTTTTTATTTAGAAATTTTATTGAATTATTGCTAATTCAAATTTTTTGATTTAAATTTCACTTTAATGAACTTTAATTGATTTTTTCAATTTCGTCGAATTTGTCGTGTTTTCTTGTTGTATTTGTGTAGGTATCGTGCGGATCTTGGTGCATTTTGTTATTATTTTATTTTATTTTTATGTTTATTAATTTATATTTAATTCTTTTATTTCTCAGATTTTATATGGTTTAATTGGTGTTTTTCAGGTTTATTTTAAATTGCGTGTTGTATCTGCGTGTGTGTTTCTGATCCATTTAAACATTTTTCAAGGCCGTTTACGTTCTGGCCCAACATAAAATACTCGGGGGTCCGTAAAATTGCGACCCGCAATTTCGATTGATTTCAAACTAATACATATATTTTCATTTTCCATATTCACATTCATAAAATGTCTACTGTACGGTTAATTATCAAGATAAAGATGGACTTAAGGTCCGGCTACTGTATATAATCAAATAAAATCCGATAGTCCAGTTTTAATATCAGTGCAAGTTTTATAATATCAGTTCGAATCACTGTAGATCAGTATGAGTTGATAAAATCAGTTCAAATCAATGTAAATCAGTTATATTTGGCTTCGAATGAATCACTGACGGCTTGGGTTTCGCTTTCGGGCTGGGTTGATCTTGAGGGGTAATTGATAGAAATCTGCGAGAGTCTTGTCGTTTCGTTAGTTTTGTTAATTTTTCGAGTTTGGGTGAACATTCTTCTGACTTTTTGAATTTGGGTATTTTGCCTTTGCTTGTTTTTTGTTAGGCCGAGGATGAGACAGCATATTAGGAGTATCATGTTAGAGGTTATACTAATTGGTAGTATAAGTTCGATTGATAGCCTTGTTGTACTGGGTTCATTTTCCTGTCCAATTTGTTTTCCTTGTTGCTTTCTGATTGACAGGACGATTTTTTGGATTTCTTGAATTGGTTTGTTATTGGGATTTGCTTTGGCTTTTCTTTGAATTTGTTTGATGAGGGTTTCTAGGGTTTTCTTCGTCTCTCGATTCTCATTTTTTATATTGGTTATCTCTTCATTATTTTTCAGTAGGGTTTTTACCATTATTTGGGTTCTCTCGATGTTCTGTTTCAATTCGTCCTTGTTTTCTTTTGTGGGACATTGTATACATTGGAGGTTTATTTGTTGGCATTCTTCATTATCAGGGTTTCTACAAATTTCTTTGTAATCGGCACAGGTGCTGTCTTCTCTTCTGAAGGGTTGGGATTTCTCGCATTTTTCCAACGGGTTTTCAGTGTCACACTCTCTCATTATTATCATCATTATTATCCACAGGCTTGGGTTCATGCTTTCTATTTTATACGTAATCAATTTTTATATTTATCTACAAGATTTATTTCGTTTATTTACAGTGGAGTTTTAGCCCTTTTTATTCTCTCTCTTTTTCTGGGGTTGAGTGTATCTCGCACTCCTCTTTAGTTTTGTTTTCTGAAAACCTCATTATTAGGACTTGGGCTTTTATTAATCGCTCGGTTATTTTTGGGAGTTCTTTTAGTCGTTCTTTGTTTTCTTTGATTACTCTTTGTTGGTTATAGATTTTCATCTGAAGATTTCTTTCTTTTGTTTGTTTTCTCTTGAGTTGACGTTTATAATTGACTCGTTTGGTTGTTTGTTTTTCCAGCTTTCGTTTTGTTTCTTGAAGCTGTTCTGTTAGCGTTTTAATCTCATCTTGAGCTTGTTGGTGGCTCTCTTTTATTTCTCTGGCTTCTTTACAACTATCTTCTAGTTGTATTACATATCTCTGTTCACTTTTTCTACTATCTCTCATTCGTTCTGCTTCGGTTTTCCAATAGTCTTCCAGGATTACACGAGTCTTTATTTCAGCTAATTCTTGTCTTAATTGTTCATTTTCTCTCTTTTGCTTTCTATTTTCTCCCATGTTGGATGTTAGTTTTCGTTTTATCATATTTGGCTAACTGTTTAGATTGTATTAACTGTTGATTTATTCGGGCGATTTCTGATTCTTGCTCCTCCGCTAACTCTTGCCATTCTTTTCTTTCGGCTCTCCATCTTTTACTGTAATATCTCAGTGGGTCTTGTTCGATTGGTTCTACTAATTGAATTGGGCTTGGTAGGTATTCTCCGTCTTCTAGATTCATTCGGATTTCTACTTCATTCAAATTCATGCTAAATATACATCGATTACAATTTTTTGTTTTTGTCATTTTTATTGTTATTTTTATTGTCTTTTTACACTTTTTACAAATTTTCTCTTTAGATTTACATTGCCGCTTCGTCCGTCTCCCCGAATCCTTCATCGGGTTCGGCGGGTACTTGGTTTAGAATTTCAGTTGGGTATAACGGCATAAGCAGGATTGGTGGTCGGTTCTGCAAGGTATTTATCTCCTTCACGCAAGGCGTTTGATATTTGTATCTCTTCGTCTAAGAGATAGGCAAGATATTCCGCATTTTCGGTTAATTCCTCCACTTGCGTTTCCAATCGATGCGTGTTTTCCAACGCTTTTAACTTTTCAATCTCTTTTCTCAGATTCTGTTCATTTTCCTCATATCCTTGCTTTATCGTTTTGATCTCTGCTTCAACTTGTCCTTTCAGCTGTTCGTTAACTTCATGTTGATGTCTCAAACTGAATTCTTTAAATACTGCAACTCCTCGGTGTCCGTTCACCTCCTGCTGGAGTTCTGTTATCCTCTCGTTTAATTGTTGGTTTGTCTTCTTTCATCCGTTTGTTCGTGTTAGGGTTTCCGTTATCTTTTGATTTAGCTGATCAATCCATTTTCTGAGGTCCTTGTCGGTTTCCTGAGCCTTCTTATTGTATTTTGTCTGGCTCGTTCATGGTATTCCATTGTTTGGATTTCCTCGTTCAGTTCCTCAATTGTTTCTTCTGCGCTTCGACTTGTTCCCATAGTTCCCAATCCTCCATATTCAATATCTTTTGGGTAACAGTCTTATCTCTTTCTTGGCTTCTTGGTACTGGTTCTTCCATCTTCTTGCTTCTGGTTTGATCCACTTTTCTTTGTCTTCCGTTTTATTTGTTGTATTTGTCTCTGTTTAAGAGTCTTTTCTTGTTCTACTAGCATCTCCTTCATTCTCGTTTGTTGCCATACTATTTCGTGGTCTTGTTTTTGTATATGTTCCCATTGTGTCGCATTCTCTATTTTCGACAATCTATACTTGTCTTTCCACTTTCTCGCTTCTCCTGTTGCTTGGATTACCATTCTTTCCTGTCTATCGTCTCTGGGCTCTCTAATTTTCTTTGATGGTTTTGGCCCTTGATTTCTCAGCTTGTTGACTTCCTCTTTCGCATTTTCCATTTGGTTTTATAAGCTCTTGTTCGGTCCTCCTCTTCGGCTATTTGCTGAATATAATGTCTGATCCGTGCTTCCCAATCATTCCTTGCACGCTCCTTCTCTCCGTACCACTTCGTTTTCCAGTGAAGTGCTTGTCTTTTTGCCCATTCTTTGGCTTGTTCCATATGGGTTCTCTTTGTCTTCTCTATTCGGTATTGGGTGCTAATTTGCCCAATTTCCTCCTGCATTTGTTGTATAATCTTTATCGTCTCCTCTCCTTCTTCTCGTATCTCTGCTTCTTTATCTTTTATCACTTCCCGCAATCTTTCGATTTCGCTTTGTTGATCCTGATTCTCTTGCTCCAGGGTTTGTATCTCTTTCCTTTGATTTTTGATTCTAGTTTGGTTCTGCATAAATTCCTTCATCATTTCCTCTTCTCGCTCTTGGTACGTTTTCTCTTTTCCTTCTGGGTAAGTTACTTCTTGTTCTAGTGCTTTTTCCCACTTCTCTTTCATCATTTTCGTTTTTTGGTCTCTTATGCTAATTCTTCCTCTGCGATTAATAGCATTTCTTTTAATTGTAACGTCCTTTGTCTCCATAATTCTACTTCTTCACTTGTTACTTTTATTGATTCCGATTGATCCTTGATTGCTGGTTTTGACTCTTCAGCTTCTGTTACAACTTCTTTTATCTCGTTTGGATTCATAATTGTTTTCTAAATATTAATAATCGATTATTCTCTCTTTTCAATCATCTCTAAATTTTATCATAATTTACATCATCTCGTATTTTTGTGATTTTTGAGTTTTATAATTTTTGTTTTTCGTTTATCTTTATTTACACTTTTTACACATTGTTTTCGTTTTCTATCTACTGATCAGCGAAACGGAATCCTTTGATCCGCCCGTTGATCGGCTTTCTACATACTGGGCATATATTGACTTTTATCCCGCATGCTTCACATGTGACCATATGTCCACAAGGCATATAAATTATTTCTACATGTTTTTGCCAACATGTCACACATTGATACTGCTCCAAAATAGCTTCCTTTATTATTGATTTGTCTCGATTCTCTTTAGGTTTCTCTTGATATCGCTTGATTGCTCGGATTATTGCTTGTGTCGAGTCATACCATTTTAAATTATTAGCTAATCTTTCTTTGATTATTTTCCTCATCTTTTGAGTATCTATTCCTGATAATAACATTATGGTTCTCGTTTTTGGTCGATCCAAGATATCTTCCACTTGCTGATTTGTAATTATTATTTCGATATTCTTTGACTCTTTTTCTTGTTTATACATACATTTTCCTTTATGTTTTAGCTTTGTGACGTTCTGATCTGGTATTGGCTGTTGATTTTTACATCCTTCGCACATTATTCCTCTGGCTGTTTGGCAATATCCTTGACTTGCAAATTCTGCTGCTCTTGGGTTTCCTTTGAAAGTTTTAATTCTCTCTTCAAATGTTCTATTTATAGTCTCTTTTTCCCATATTGGTTCTGTTGGATCTTCGAAATTCTTTATTATTGTTACCTTTTTCTCACCTCCCTTTTCATCTTTGTCTAATTCTGATTGTCGAAGTCCTTCTGATCTGTTCATTGCTTGGTTTCTGACATCAATATTAATTCTAAATGGGCAGGTTGAAAATTTCCTCAGGTGTTCTCGTTTTGCTGTCTCTCCCTTCTCCCATTTTGCGAGTTTTCCTTTACAATAAATGCATGTTACCTCGTCTGGTAATTCTGGCGTTCCCGTAAAATAAAATCCTTCTGCAGCCATTTCTTTGCTTTGCTGGTCGGTAAATACTTTATTCTCTTTAAACGTTAAATATCTTCGTTCCTCTTTTCTCAGCTCCTCGTCTCTCACTCTCATTTGTGAGTATATCGCTTTTATGATTCGCGTTGGCCGTCTTATTCCGTCGTAGTCTTTATAGTATATAATTGCTGCTGCGAGTGTATCAACTTTCTCTTCCTCCTCTGGTTTTTTCCATAATCTCGTCCATATCGAATCTGGTCCTTCTCTCATCTGTATTGTTATCTCTTCGCTGATTCCGCTTGCCATCTAAATATCGTTATTTATTTTTGAATTTTTCGTTTTTCTGATTTTTCTGATTATTTGCAAATTTTTTGATTTTTTATTTGATTTTTATTGTTTTATTTACATTTTATTTACACTTTCTTTTTCTTTTTACAACGTCTTATCTGGCTTCTCTACTTCTAATTTTATATACAGGTTATCTTCTCGCAAGAATCCTTCTCCTCTCAATCGTTGTTGTGGATAAAAACGTGGTGTACCAATTGCTGTATTCCAGTCGGTTGTTGGTATTCCCATCTGTGGTTCATTTCCTGTTCTGATTGGGTTGCGGTAATCCTCTTGTCCTTTCATTGTAAGTATCATATTTTGTTTAAAAGGCCATGTTAATAATTCATCGTAATCTCCTTTTCCTACTCTGACGAAGACACTGATATGGGTGCCTGTTGCGTTCCCATCTCCATTTGGATATAATCTAATGCCCAATTTGTATCCATTCTCCCAACTGTATATCGGTGGACTATCTAGAATTCTCTGTGTTCCATCTTTTGCTCTCTGGAGTTTTTCTGCAAATTCGGTTATTTTTCCATATAAATGGTGCTGTGAGGTGTTTTCTGGCTACAGAGCTGTTGGTTTCTAATTCCTTTAGGCTGTTGGTCATCTGTTGCATTTTCTTTTCTATTTCGGCCATTCTCTTGAGGGTATTTCCTTGGCTTCTCTCGAAATTCTTTCTGGATTCAAATATTTCCCTTATTAGTGCCTTTTGTACATCATTTTCTGTTCGTAGGCTTTTTACTTCCCATGCCAACATTCCTATCGTTTTCATCATAATTTCGGTATGCTCGATACTATTTTCCATCATATGCTTTTGCATCTCCATAATTGGTAGTTGCGCTTGACAATTGAATAACTCCAACGGGCATTTGACTGGTTTACCGATACATTCGTTCCAGTGTTCTTTTAATTTAACTTTATCTCTTCTGTCGCAGTTGTTTGCGCATATTCCTTCATATAGATCACATATTTGTTCCTCTTTTGGGTTCCGATGTTCCATTTCTATTTTTATCCATTCGTCGATGACTCCACAGAACTCGCATTTTTCCTCTCTCTTGATGCACACTTTGTGATGTTCTTTGATTGTCTTTTTCGTTGTGATGGTTTGACATTTTTCGCATAATATCTCGTTATATTCGCATTCATTTGTGTGACTTTCGGCTTCCTTCATAAGTCCTTTCCATTCACATTCTTTTACTCGGCATTGAACTAATAGATTATTGATTTCTTTATTCGTGGCTTTATCCATTGTTGTAGGGTCTTCGTCTCTTTCAATCGTCTCGTCGCATCCAGGGCATTTTATTGTTTGTGTTTCTATTACTTCTATCGTACAGTCTGTGCATATTCTGCATCCGCATTTTGTCTGTCTCGCTCCAATCAGTAGTTCTTTACATTTACAACATTTTAATCTTTCTTTTATATCGTTCACCATTCTAATTCTATTTTTCATTATTCGTCTCGTAGTTTCGGGTGGATTCTCGCTTCCTCTTATTCTCTCGATGATTGTCTGCATATCTACAAAAATTTTCTGATTACTCGACGTTGCTTTACTTCTATCGTTTTATTTATACATATTTACAAAGGTGCGCTTTATTTTTACTCTCCTGTTGAATCCGGTTCTGGGGTGAATTCTGGCATCGATGCTATCCATTCCACCCAACTTGCTGGATCTACGTGCTGTTGGTTGCTGCGTAGTCTTCTAATTTCGTCAGCTTGCCATCTAACTTGGTCAGTTAATTGTTCATTTATTCTCTGCAGTTGTAGTATAGTTCTCTGTTGCTCTTCCAGTCTTATGGCTTGTTGTAGGCCTCTGTTCACGCTTTCTGTTAATACTAGATGAGTATTTGTCCACTGAGTTTGAGCATTGTTTGTTATTAATGTCATTAATTCGCATTGTCGTCTCCACGTTGCCTCAATTCCTGAATCTTGGTATATTCCTTGATTTAATTCTACAATCTCTATAGGTACATTGGCAGCTGCTGGTTGTTGACTTCCTTCTGTGAACGGTGGTATTCTAACTTGATTTTGTTGATTTACGTTATTCGGATCCATCTATTGGTTATAACACATCATTAATTCATCGGCATTCTCTCTATTTCATTATTGTTTCTAACGCATTTTGTACAATATTTATAAATATACATACCATTACTACTATTATACTACATAATATTTTACACTATATACAATGTCTCTTTTTCGTTTTACACCATCGTCTCCGGGACTCTATACGTAATGTCCGTATATCCCCATATTTCTCATTCGTTATCTGATATACATCAAATTCATTGGACCATTGTTGTGCTTCGATAATGGGCGGTTCTTTTAACCAGAGTCCGCTTGTACTAGAATTTCCTATAATTTCGTATTCCTCAGCTCTTTCTGCATTGTATTGTCCTAATTCGATATCGTAACTGAATTTTTCTACTGCTGGCCATAATCTTTTCTTCGTTGACTTCTTTCTGCATTTGGTAGTTCTCACTAGTTGAATTATTATCAGCATTACTACGCTGCTTACTATTGCTGTTGTTATCCAGATCATTTTAATCAGGTAATTCTTTTCGTTAGGTTGCATGGTTGTATTTTCTCTTGCCTTGGTTGTCTCCATTATCCCTTCTTTCGGTTGTACATTTTTAAGTGCTTTCTGGAGTTGTAGTGCTTTGTGAATTGAAAGGTGGCTGTCGTCCATGATCATTCCTTTTTTCCATGTTTCGTTTCTTGGTTTTCCCTCAGATTGTTTTATTATAGGTTGATCTGTCGCATTTGACTTGAGTGGTTTCCTTGTTATCGTTCTCCAATGTTCATGAGTTCCCTTTTGGATATTTATTACATATTTTCCCAGTTTTCTTTTTGTTGGGATTCGAAATTTTTGATTCTTTATAGTTTTGCTTGTTTCGCATTGGATTCTTTTGTTTACTGGTTCGTTTCTTTTAGGTTCGTATACGCAGATTTTTGTGATAGGTCTTTCACCTGTGTTCTCAATTAATATTTCTTCTTCATTTGCTGCATTTGACTCTATGTTTATTATTACTGCTTTACTTTCTCTGATCTGTCGTTGATACGGTTCTTCTCTTGTTTCCTTTTCTGAGGTGCCTTTGTCGTAGTTGGATTCTGAGTAGTTTTCTTGTATGATTCCAGTAATGCATCTCTTCCCTTTCTGAACTGTGTACTTATGTACTTTCCACGTCCGCTATCTTTTTGAGTTGGGATACGTGACTATTTTTGGATTTTTGATATCTTCATTTGCCTGACTATTTGAGTCTTTCATTATCGTTCCGTTCTTTTTAGTTTCGAATATACAAACTTTTGTAATGGGTTCTTTGCCCATATTTTCGACTATTATTTTTCTCCACTCTTTGGGTCTGATTCCACTTTTATTATTATTTCTTTATTTTCTCGTGCTCGACGTTACTAAGGCCTCTTGGGTTGTGATTTCTCCAGGTGTGCCTTAATGTGCAGTTATATTATATCATGTGGCACATATATATATCGCATTTCTTCTAAGCTATCCCATTCCGCAATTTCTCCTTTCATATCATTTCAACAATCGATAATTTGTTTGTAGTACATACTTGTTCAACTGGTCTATTCCTCTGTTTATTATTGCCGTCATTCCTATCCCTGGCTTTACTTGGATTTTTACGTTCTATCTTCTGTAGCATCTCTACATACATCTTTGGTGGTCTGACATGATGATGAGTTTTCGGATCGTATTTCTATCTTTCCTGGTTTTCCTATGGAATCGAATTGACAACTTATGCTTGTAATTCATTGCAGTGTTAAGCAATGTCTTACTGGAGATTCCTCTCATTGATTGGTCGTTATTCTGAACGATTGTATTCCTAGTGTTTTTTCGTCGGCTTCCGTTAACTTGATGGACGTAATCAATATCATTATTTTTTGTAGCAGGGTCGATCGTTTTGATTTTTCCTTTGTTTGTAGTATCTTTTATTATGTAACAGCATTCCCCTTTTGTTTGTTTCTCTCGTTGCTGTTGTTGCTCGTTTTTGACGTTCCTTGTTTGGGAGATTCCTTTTTCTCTTTGTTGTGCGGGTTTATTTTCGTCTCTAACATTTGATCTGTGTATCTTGATCATCTTGGTTTTTGCTGCCTGTCACCACCTTCTTCTCCATTATTATCTCCATCCGGGGTTTCCTTTGAAATGTCGATCCTCGACATTTATTACTTCAATTATTTCCCGTAACTTATTATTCTTGTTTTATATCACTCATCTCTTTTTATCTCGTGTTTGCCCTCGCTGGAAGCTATTTGCTTCGATGCCATGCTATGTATACATTATAGTTGTTCCTTCTATCGTCCGATTTCGTTTGCTTCTTTTGGATGGTGTGAAATTTTCGTCCTTCCCATTTCAAGCAGTGGCTATTGTTTTGGAAATGGATAGTGGAGCAATTGTTTCTCTTCAATAGGACTGTTTCGTTTCTTACATGTGAGTTAAGGTAACACGTTTAAGTGGTAATCCCTCATAGGTCCATTTCATCAGGTTGGCTGTTGCTTCGTCTTGTTTGGCGTCGATAGCTTCCCATAATGTTTGAATTGTTTTGCCCATTATTTCTCTTCACTAATGCGCGATTAGTGGTGTAATAAATTACTGGCCTTGCCGTCTGATTCAGTGCGTAGATGTATAATTGTTCTCCATTGTCTTCTTTGAAACGATGACCGGTTTTTAGTTAAATCTCTCAGGATGTCGTAGGATAGTCTTGCGCAAACTGCGAGCAGTAATGGTGTTGCCCGCTTGTTTGGTAATTGAAGGTGTGTCCGCATTTCTGCATAAAGTTGGATGTAAAATCTAGTATCCTTGGGTTTCGGTTGTACTGCAAATGTAAAGGTACGTTTCCTTCTACATCTGCCATAGGGAAGATCATGGGTATACTTTCTTTGATGCGGTCCATTTCTGGTGGACTTCTAGCTCCTTAGCATATCCATGCTGCAATTTGTCCTGCCGTACTATCTCTATCCATCATTTCCTCGACCGCATTCTGTGTCATAATTCTCTGATCAGATTCACTATTATATCACTGTCTAAATATCTTGGTCGCGTTTAGGGTATTTGTGGTTCATCCGGTTGAGGTCTCTGCAGTGCTATTGACTGTGCTTCGTTTTCGAGCTCAATCGGTAGTCCGTTTAAACTCAATTGTTGATTTGTGATCGTGGTTTGCATACCTTGATTCTGCGTTCGCTTGTTATTGTGCTTGGTATTGCTTACATCTGCTCACGTTTACGTATAAGGCCTAGTGAGTGGGTGTTTGACCAATCTAACTCGAGCGTTATTCCTCGTTTCTCATATCTCCGCTATGTCCTTACCACTCCTTGTATGTTCTGGCTACGCCTGGATAATTTCGGTCGTTGCATAAGTACCCAGTCTCCGACCTTGAAAATTATGTCGCGTACGCTCGGCTTTTATCATGTGATCCTTTATAGCTCTCTGATAAATCTAAATACATACCTGCTGTTCCAGATCTCTTGCATTCGCCTTGAATCCGTTACATAACATCATTACCATAACGTGATAGTTGGTGGTTGAATTCTAGGTTATGGATGTGCATTCTTCCCGTCCATAATTGAAATGGACTCATTTTGTTGCGACGTGTACGACATTCTATAAGCCATGAGCATAGTTATGTAGCTATCCAATCCGTTGGTGTCCGCTGACATAATGGAACATCATTTCTATTAGTGTGCCATGAATCGTTCGTTTGATCGCGTTTGTGCGGAATGGTACGTGAGTCCAGCTCCGCAATTCGGAAGTAATCGGTACTTCCTCTAGTATTTCAACTCTCATGATAGTTGGTCCTTGATCGGTTAGAATCTGTTGGGTGTTCCTATCACAGCATATTTCCTCTACTAGGATCTCGCTATTGGTCTAGCTTTTTGATCTGGTATTGCGAATGCTTCCGGGAATTTGGATAAATAATCTGTTCACTACTAATATATAGATATTTCCATCGTTGGTTTCTGGTAATGGTCCTACTACATCCATTGCGATCATCGTCATTGGTTCTGGTGGAATTGGCGATTGGCTTTAAAGGTGCTTTCAATTTACTTCCGCTGTGGCTTTTCCATCGTTGCGCATATCAGACCAATTCTTTATCCATCCTTCACGTCCTTCTCCGATATTTGGCCAAGAAAGATTATTGACGGTAAATCTGCTCCGTCTTTTTGCGACATGTGTCCTCCAAGTTGCCCCAGCATGATATGGCATAAACTTCTTTTCGGACCACCTCTGGTAAACACATAAGTCTTTTCTCGCCATCCATTAATAATAACCATCCCTTCCTCCATGGTATATCGATGTCTGTGTTTGCCAATCGTGTTCTTAATTTACTGTTGTTGTCGAAGATTTTCATATCGTCGTTTCTCACTGAAGTCAAATATTGTTTTAGCTCCTGCTCTTCGCTCATTTCCCATTTGTGAAATCGAATATTCTGCGATGAGCATGCATATTCCGGCTACATCAGATCCATAGGTCTTCAAACACAATTCTTGACATGCAATCTGCGTGGCGTGGCCTTTCCTGATTGAAATTTTATATACGGCGAGTATTCTTGTAACTGCATTGCCCATCTCATTAATCTACTCGAGGCTTCTTTGTGTTGGCCTAGCCATACCAATGGTTGATGATCTGTAGTGATATATATTCCGTACCTCCATAACAAATTTGAAGGTTTTAATATTGAATAGGCCAATGGCCTCCTCAGTACAGAGTAATTATTCATGTTCTTGAATGTTCAACCGTAAATTCTCAAAACCCCGTTCTCTTTTCTCCGTCATCCCATTTCTAGAACTGCGCCAGATCATATCCAACTGCGTCTGTGCTAACAAAAAGGTTCTTAAAAATCGGATGTACGAGTAGTGTGGCTGATATTGAGTTTATCGCTGAGTGTTTCAAAAACGTTTGTTGTTCCTCTTGCCCATATAAACGGGGTATCTTTTTGGCTTAATTCTTGTAAAATTGGGTTTCGCGATGTTGCATAACTCTTGAGGAACTTTCGATAAATCCACATAAAGGCCTAGGAATTCTGCACTTGTGTGACTGTCATTTGGTGCAGGCAACTTTAATCTTTCGATGTTTTGGATCTGGTTCTTGCCCTTGGCGACACAATATGTCCTAGAAGGTGGGATTGCCTTTGCCCAAGCGCATTTGAATGGTTTAATTTTAATCCATTGCTCAGTCGAGACGATAAGACATCACGGAATCTTAAATGTTGCTCGAAGGCGTAGACTAATCAATAATCACAATATATACCCATACATTGTTAATGCCGTGAGTTACAAAATTCATACATCTCTTTAGAATGAAGCTGGATGCGTTGTTAGTCCAAAAGGCATTTTCTTGAATTGGTATAAATCTTCTTCCAGATAGTAAAAGCCAGCTTTTTTCTCTGTCCTCCTCTTTGACTTTTATTTTGCCAATAAACCACTTTTTAAATTCTGCGATGTAAAATAGCTGGCTCCGTGCAACAGTGCAACATTCATTTATATCTGTAACTGGGTAATGTTCTTGGTTTACGCATTGAGTTCTCGGAAGATCTATACAGAACCGTTTGTCCGTCTGTTTTCGTTACCATACTACTGGAGTATGCATGGAGCAACTTGGTTCGATCACTCCTGCGTCTAAACATCTTTTCCCTCTTCTGCTTCTGGTTTGAGCTTCTGCCAATTCGATATGGCCGTAGTGTTGTTGGGGTATGCATCCGTTAATGGGATCGTGTGTGCGTACATCGCCTTGTTACCCTAGTATCTAAGTCAGATGCTGCCGATATTATCTTTAATTCTATTGCAGTTTTTGTAGTTGTTCTTCTCGTTTTCGTTTAGTAGCTGACTGTCGATTGTCCATAATTCTCCTCAGTTCCTTCAGTTTTTGTTGTTGGAATTCAATATCCAGTCACGTGTTAATTGTCCCAACGCTCGTTCTCGGAAATGACTTTGCTTCCCCGCAAAATTGTAATTCTGACGGATCACTGTTGTCGTACATAACTATCGTCTCCTGGCAATGGCAGTTCTTTCTTCTCAATTGTGATAGGTAAATATCCATTTCACCTCAGTTCTTATTCACTTACGTAACAAACATTTGTTTGCGCCCTGGCACTACGATTTTTCTCTGAGCATCTCACTTCTGATTTTCACATACATTTCGTCACCGGGTTTTAATCTCTCAGCTCCGGTGATACCTAGATCATTATTATCTCTTTTTAAGTAATTCTGGCAGTTAGATCTGTTCCAATTATACAATCTGCACTCAGTCTCCTGATAACGCCTAAATACGTGGTTGATTTTTAATTTTTATATTTCAATTATTGACACAGATTTTTCCGATGACTGCTACCGATTAATTTGCTGCAGAGTTATTACATCCATGTTAGCTGTCTCTATACAGGCCATTAATCTTCTGGTATTTAATCATTTTTAGCTGAAATTGCTCCGGATATCGGATCGATGCTTTATTTCTACCCCATAGTCCATGGGTACCGTTAATGGTCCACCTACATTTTGAACATAGCGAATAAGTTCGATTTCTGGATCCTGATCCCTTCGATCTTTGGCTGGTTCTTGTACAAGGTCTGCCCAATTTGGTTCGTATGGTACTGGATAAATGTTTCGTAATGTTGTTGATCTTGGTATTGGTACGTGTCTTTCTACTGGCATGTTTCTCTCTACCGATGATGTTGCTTTCTTTAAACATTCATATACTGGTGGTGGATGATTATAATGTCCAATGTCTTGTCTTTCGATTTTCCCATTGTTTGAGTTGTTCTTGAGTTAGCATCTGCGTTCCTCCTTGGTTTTCGTCGTTGTCGCTGCTACTATCATCTCTGAAATTTATCCATCGTTTCCAGTACTCCTTTTGTCGCTTCATTCTGGTTTTCTCTCCGGCTTCTTAATCTCATTACTGCTTTAAATTTCGCCAACTCTTCACGGTACCCAGTTCATTTTCCTTAAGATTCCTACTAACCTTTATCTGTGATACTTGAGTGCCATGAACACCATTGTCTTGCTAGAACGGTAAAAATTCCCAATTGCCCATTTCCAGTTATTCCTTTCTCTCTTATAGATATCGAAACATGCTAACATTTGTGTTAAGACACGTCTTACGATTTGAATAATAAGAATTATTCCTAAAATTCCTGCCATCATTTGTCCGAAGATTAAGAATCTTCCCCACATGGCTTTCATCATATTTGCTGTAGCATGTTGAAATGGCGGGTCAAGCACATTCGTAGTTGGGCTCTCCAAGTAGTGTTACCTCGTTATCGTCACAAGGTAGTAGGCTTGTCTGTGCTGGCATAATAAATTTCTCTGCTCGGTCCAGATCTTTGTTGGTATATTCCACTCTGTGATATATCAACTGGTTTGAATTCTGCTTCGCTGGCCAATTCTGTTAATCCAAATATTTTTGGTGGTGCTACTATTACTCGGGTTGGAAACTGTAACCAACTTCCATCTCTATTTCGAATAATGGTCCATATACATTACAACACTGAACATATTAGGTACGAATTTTTCAGGATTTATCATCCTGTTACGGTTGAGGCCGAATCGATTTTCCTTTAGTGCATTATTTCTAGTTCATTTATGCATTACTCTTGGAATTGTTGAATTTCGTAGTTCGCGATGTCTTTCACATTGTATTCTACATGACTCTCCAACAAGTCTCCCCAAAATATCCTCTTGATGTAGTAATGGAAGTGCGTTACTCTGGATTTTGATGCCATTTGGCCATTTTGTTTTTTAATATCTCTATTCAAGATACAATCATTTAACTAAATCAAAGCAGTATTTTCCTACATGTTGATGCCAATCCTCTTTGTGATATATAGAAATCCATCTGTTTTTGATCATAGAGAATAGTTCCATCTTGGGTCTATGTTGCGCTTTGCGTCGGATGTGTTCGGGGATAAAAATATTCCTTTAGTAGTTTGTTGCTAGCGACATTCGTCGCATGCTCACAATCCGTCGTTTATAAATCTCATTCCGAATTGTAGTATCAGTTGAATACTACTGTTGCGCGTGACCGTCTGATCCGAAAGTGTGGTTATCGTGGTTCCGATTCTCGTTCCCGTATTTACTAATGGCTTCTTTGCGTGTAGTTCTAATTCACTGTGCACTCGCTGCACTTCGTCAAAGAATTGCGCTTTCAATAAGGTGATCACAAGTTCTGGTACGGCGTATATACGATCGTGACATCCGTATTGCATTGAGCTATCTGTTGCAACATTGGGTACTTTTTCATGCTTGTGCGTCGATCAAAAAACCTGATTCTCACAACTGTACTGATAGCTTTCGATCACTAACACTAGCCTGTGACAGATTGATTTAATAGAGGTCCTCTCCTCCTGACACGATTTCCATCTCCAGCCTATCTCCGCAGTATACTGCGTAGTATTACTTCCTTCCTCGGCTGCTACATTACCGCCACTATGAGATCCGTCTGCGTGAATCCTTCCCACAGTTCTTCCTCGGTACTGAAACCACTGTGTTCGTCCAGCTTCATAAATGGAATGGAGGATCCGCAATGAAATGCAACACATTTTCCATGTACTGAGCATCTTTATTGCCGTTTTAAGAAATCTTACTCTGATATACGTTAAGATACTGCGGTGCTGTTTGCGAATCTACCGGGATTGCGCTTGCACTCTTCCGTTCTTTAGTGAGTATTATCACCATCTTTATATACCAACAAATATACTACAGAACGTTCTACTCCTTCACGCCACATCACTCCAAGAGTATTGTAGTGATCACGATCATTCCCTCAGCTGTTTGGATCGGCTTGCGTTAATCGGGTTCGAATTCCGGTAATACTCTTTGAACTTCGCTGCATCAGCTCGGTTGATAACTTTACTTACCAAATTATAAAGCTGCCATCCACCTGAGTCAATGAATTGGTTCGATACTCGATAATGTCCTGTTGTCGAATTCAATCGTTGGATGTATCTTGGAGTCGCTTCTGTATATAACTATCGTAGTAACATCAGGTAGCCATTCGACAAATCTATGGGTCATCCAGATCGTTCGTTAAGTGATATTATCAACCGCAATC